>CM067516.1:5676849-6134349 GCA_034509495.1 Acestrorhynchus altus | reverse complement strand
ATATTTCAATATAGACAGAAGATCATTGATCCTGAAATAATCAATGAGATTATTAAGACTCTCTAAATACTGACCCTTTTTACTTTGGTTTCAGTAAATGTTATTTTGAAACAAAAGATTTACAAAATGACGTTCATGCATATTAATAATATTGTAAAGCACATTGTTCTGTACACATGTTCTGTAAATGCTCTGCCGTGAAAATGCAAAATGTGTTTCAGTTAAATGTGATACATATTATAAGAAGTGTGTTGTTGTCTCAACTGATTTTCTTTGACACTAAAAACTTCATTATTTTCAACAAAACATTGACATAATTCTGATAAAAATATATTAAATATAACCATGTTTGCAGTAAATGTGTACATGAGTGAAGAACCTTTAAAAGCTCTAAAGACTCACTTGATGTAATTCTTTATTCCAATTTTAAAGTTCTTCACATTCACACTCACTTCTATTCCAAACATAGTTCTCTTTAAAATCATGATCTTCTGATATCAGTGTACAAAACCATTTGAAATACTTTTATTGAAAATATTACCTCATGATAATGTCCAATAATTTAGGAATTAAAGATTTATCAAATATATTTTAAATCTGTTTTTAAAAGTCAAAATCTTAAGAAAAGTCATTATTCTGGGTTATATTCATTCAAATTATTACCGATTCAGAAACAGAAGAAAAGGATAAATGTGGAACACACACACACACACACACACACACACACACACACACACACACACACACACACACACACAGAGCTGCTGGAGGCAATCCTCTCCACATAATTTAGTTTACGCTCAAACTGCAAACGTAACATTTTAAAGCTTCACTAAAACTGATCTGATCAGATGTTCCAGCTCAGAGCCTTAGAGAGAGGAACACACTGTCTTCATCGTGATACACACACACATCAAATCAGATGAACACACATCACACACTTGAGTGTGTATCAGTGTTGTGATGATGAATGCACCTTCTGCAGTGGTTCTCCACACACTTCCCAGAACTGTCCTTCTAGCTCACAGTGTGGGAACATCACTTGGACCCTTTCACTCCTCAGCACCTTCCATTGTCATGTGATATATCACACTGAGGCCTGGTTAGAGCAGAAATTGGTATATAAGGACTGAACACACACTGTATGCCATAGAATTTGTATGAACTTTCTCTGCCAGAGTGGTGATGTTTAGTAGAATATAAATATGCTTCTTCTTTATTTGCAGTGATGTTAGTGGTATGTCAGCTGTAAATAAAGTATCTATCATACTTATTCAGTTTTATTCTGAATTATTTTTTATTAATTGTCCTATTTTACAATGTAAAAGTATGTATTATAACAGTATGAATCAATCATTGATTTTAACATCCATTATTGTGTCATGCAGTGCAGCACAAAGGACTTATGGGCCAATAGAAATGCTCCAAAATTGTGAATCAGTGTTTATGGGCCAATAGAAATGCTCCAAAATTGTGAATTAGTGTTTATGGGCCAATAGAAATGCTCCAAAATTGTGATTCGCGATTTAGGGACCAATCGAAATGTCCCAATGGAACAAAATCTTTCTCCATTGACTTCTTTGAAAGTTTTTTTTATTACAATTAATTTACAGTGAGGTAAGGACTCCCCAGACCCCTAAAGGTAACTGGAACACCAAGGTCCTTCAAAGTCTGGTAAGTCGTGAGGTGGGACCTCCATGAGCATCAGAGAGCCTTTGGCACCCATGCCCGTGTTGTTGGTTCACCAGTTCTGCTTCCTTGGGGCAAGACATGCCTGATGGGGATGTTCTGACCCAGTCATCTAGAACATCTCAAAGTTCTTTGTCCTTCTTGTCCTTCAAGAACGGTGTGTTCCCTCACCGACTAATACACCCAGCCCTGGAACCAGATGATCAAGGTTCTTCACTTTAACTCACAGTGGTTTTATTGTAATGGCTGATTGGTATATATACTATAGTGTTTGATGTAGTTAAACTACATCTAGAACCCTCAGGGCAGAACCTCCCCGTGCTGTCATGGGACAACAGATTAGTACCCCCCCCAACCCACACACACACTCCAGTTGGGCCACCAGTCGTCCTGCGCGCGCTCCAGGGTTATTTGCTGTCGCGAGGTCGCACATTAATCGTGACGCAATTATGTGTCAGCTCGAGGCGCTCGCGGCCTAATCAGAAGAGTAAACTCGCTGTATTTCAGTTGGGGAGGCGCTGTTCCGCGCGAGGCCATAAATAAAGCGCCTGTTTACTCCCCCGTCACGCGCAGACACGCGCGCGCGCTCCTGCAGCGGCCCCTCTAATCACAGCCCCGTAAATCACACACACACACACACACACACACACACACACACACACACACACACACACACACACGCATGCACCTCAGAAATCTACAACACTGTGAGAAAGGTTTTGGATCCTTTCGCTCCAAAATCAAACTGGTCTTAAATTTGGTACATTTTTGAAAGTGTGAAAGTTGATGCTGTGATTAGAAGTGGATTCAAATGTAAACGAAAGAGCTCTAATGTTTTGAGATTGTGGATTTCATAAGCAACATTAAATAATAATAATAATAATAATAATAATAATAATAATAATAATAATAATAATAATAATAATAATGAAATGTCACTTTATGTGTGATGAATATAAAATATGAGCTTATATATACACACACTTAGATAGCCAAACATTCCCTGCTCTGGACTAAAGTAGGTTGCCTAAACATTACACTTTAGAAAATGTATTATGTATTTAGTCCATGAAAATATATAAACAGTTAAACACTCCCAGGTTTGCTCCCTGGAGGACAACAGGAAGAGAGGAGAGACAAAAAACAAGCAATGAATTACATACAGGTCTGCAGACTGGTCATTCTGACCATTAGGCCCTCAGGCATGTATATGATAACAGATCAGAGAGATGGACAGAGTAAGTAAGTAAGTAAGTAAGTAAGTAAGTAAGTAAGTCAGTAAGTCAGTAAGTAAGTCAGTAAGTAAGTAAGTA
Organism: Acestrorhynchus altus; assembly: GCA_034509495.1. Classification (NCBI taxonomy): domain Eukaryota; kingdom Metazoa; phylum Chordata; class Actinopteri; order Characiformes; family Acestrorhynchidae; genus Acestrorhynchus; species Acestrorhynchus altus. The sequence continues at coordinate 6,131,347 of CM067516.1, read as the reverse complement.
AATAAATAAATAACTAAATGAATGCAGTAGGTTAAATTCATCCCTGTGTGAACTGACATGGTTAAACATTCCCTCATATTCCATGGAAGAGAAATGTTTGGTGGGATTTCTCAGAGCTGAGAAGGAGGCATTCAGTTCCATCATGCTTGGCACAGATATCTTGGGTTGTTCGAGTTTCCTGCTAACGTTTGTGTGCACTGTGCATCCAGCTCCAAATGTAAATGCAAATGAAATGGCTGTGCGAGGAGGCTGCTTTCGAGCACTGTTTGCGAGGGTGCATATAGGCTGGTTCATACCTCGTGTGGACACGGGCATGGCATGAAGTGTGCCACAAACCACGTTTGATGCAGCCTTGTTATTTTCAAACAAATGATCTAAATAAAAATCTCATTGTTAGGATTAAAAGTCATCATCCTATAATAGTATCAGTGACCAAGATTAGTTTTTCTGGTGGAGATGGCAGTGAAATCGAACAGCTGCGCCTGTCTCAGTCAGTTATGCTGAGATTTTTTAACTTTATGGATGTCATGTAATAAAAATACATTACTCCACCTTCCTAGGTAAAAATAATACCATCCCATTAAAGCTTAAAATGATAAAGAAATCACTAAATATAGAATCACTAAATATATAATTACTAAATATAAAATCACTAAATATATAATTACTAAATATAGAATCACTAAATATATAATTACTAAATATAGTATTTAGTAATGGAACGCAGACAGAAATCTGACGATCTGAACAGAGACGTTTACAACTCAACCACTGTAACCTATACCTAACACCTTGTCTAGCCCCAAACTTTACCATAACCTGTTGTTAATCAAAACATAACCTAAATTTAACCTAACTCCTATCATAATCCTAAGATTAACTATAACATAAAATGAATGTAAACTCAACCTAACCCTAACCATAACCATAACCCTAACCTTGGTCCAGTGGGAAATTCTAACCAGTTCTAGATGAGTTTCAGTCCATACTTTCCTTTGTTCAATCATGCTGTTTATCTGCTCCAGCACCTTTTCTATTGGCAGTACTTTTCTTCAAGAAGTAAACAAGATTTGTGTGCTTTTGCACACCTGTGTCAGCAATGGATGAAGCTTAAAGTAGCTGTGTTAAAAGCAGTGTCCACAAACATTTGCACATATAGTGACACTCTGAAAAACCCTCAGAAAAACATGGTGGCCTCCAGGAGTAGGGGGTCCTTCATGTCTCATGGTGGATTACAGAGCTCTATTATTCCCTAATCTGGCATTACACATGCGACATGAGACCGTCCAAATGGTCCCAAAACACTGCCATTGACATGCTAAGCAGTAGTGAGCTTGTGTTAATTGGATAAGTGTAGTCCATTTGTGTAATCCCCGACTTTTATTTTCCCCTTCACACACACACACACACACACCCACCCACACACCCACCCACCCACACACACACACACACACACACACGCACACTCATCTGTCCGGTACTACTAAACGGAGTGGATTTGCACCAAGTGCCACCCGTAATCTCTATTCAAATATCTCCATATGATAAACTGCTAGCAATTGGGCACGTCCTCATTGACCCGAACAAAGGGTGAGCATACTCTCCTCTGTGCAATCTGTGGAAGTCTATAGGGATTATGTGGACGGATTGAGAGGATATAGGAATAAAAAGAAAAGAAAAATGTCCCTTTTCTTGGCAAGGAGCGGCCTGATTGAGAGAGCAAGAAATCGAATCTTATTTAAATCCACCAGGACCAAGCAACCTGCCCCACCAAGTCCTGCGCCCCCCAGTCTTTACCCCCACCTGTATATACTCTATAAACTCTAAGCAGCCTTAGATGGTCCATACAACCTGCTACAGTTATCATATAGTTACTGCATAACAAAAGGATGTCTTATGTTATTAAGAACTGTACTACAGGCCTTTATGGGGTCTAATAACTGGGTGATTTGGGAGGGGTCTGCAGAGTTGCCTTTTTCATTGTTGTTACTCTCTGAAATCCATTCAGCATGGGGAGAGATTCTAAATGGGAGAAATTGCATTCTGATGAGCACCCGCACAGCACTCAGGGACCCTCATACACCAGCAGGGCAAAGTTTGGGGTCGAGGTTTTGAGGGGAGACGGGGTGTTGAGTGGGACGGGCCGAGTGACATAATACCCCAAGGGACCCCTGGTGTGCTCCTGCTAAAGAGGCTCAATACAAATAGGCAATTTGTAGTCGGTACGGCAGGGCGGAGGCCTCTCTCGGCGGCGCCTACTCGCTTTTAGTCAGCTCCTTTCTGCTTTCTGGACAGGAGGGTGACGGTTCCAAGAGATCAATCAGACGGTAGGTCATGCGGGCTGGAAGGCGCCACAGTAGTCACATTTAGGCCCGGGTTAAAAAGAGGGAATGAAACAATCAGCAGAGGGTGGAAAGAAGGGAGCAGACGAAGGATCTCTTGCAGGCCTCAGTCTGATTGTAATTGTATTGAAGGAGGAGGTGACTGTAATGCTTTAATTGTCACCATTAACACTTGCGAAGAGGGTTCTCTTAGCGCTGTTATAATAGTAATCATGATATAATAGCCATACATCCCTCAACCGCAGAATCATCTCCGCGCAAAGAGGAAATCCAGCCCTGGGCAGCAAGTGTTTATGTCTCACAAAAATATCAGACACATTTGAACAAATAAGTTACAGACATTTGAACAAATACTAGGCGATTCGTACCACCATCTCCACCACCATGTAACAGTTGGTACAGTATTCTGCGAGTGAATGCCTCTGATTTTCTTTGTCAGAAACATCTTTGTCTTCTCAGATCTTATGTTCCTTTTTTAAGGCTTCTTCTTTTGCTTCCTGAACTAGTCAAGCTTGAATGTGTAGATTTTGGAGCCGAAGCTTCTTGGACAGCAGGTTCTCAGTTAAAGCCAGTGTTAAAACATGCTAGGCTGTAAGCAGTGACCACAACTGGTAATCTGTCAACTGTAAACTGGTGTTCCAACGACTTCAATTCATAAAGTGACATATGCCCTGGTAGTTCTTGGAGTTGTTCCTGACCATCAGACACTTTTCCTTTCAGCCAAGGCCATTCTCGAACAGTTGGGTCTTTAAGCGACCTTAACATGTCTTTGCTTCCAGCAAAAATAAATTGACATTACGTTCATGTATAATATTGTTTTATTTTTTTAATAGTGTGCCATTGACTTCATTGAAAGATGGAAAGAAGGTTTTTCCTGCCCTTGTAAAGTTGCTTTTTTGGAGAAATGAGGGTTTCATTACATCTGTCCTCTATAAACTTCATCCTGCAAGGCTGAATGTCCTCACGCAGGGCTGACTCTTCTGCTCTAAGGAACCCACTCGGTTTAGCGGTGACAACGACGTCCTAATTGTTTATGAAAGAAGCTATAATGTAAAAAGCCAAACCAGCAGAGAGGCACAGATGGGTGTTCTCTGCTGAAGAAGTGCTTTCACTCCTGAAAGAGGGTGGAGGGAGACACAAATGAAAGGGTGAGCGAGAGGGGTTGATGAGCCTCTGTGAAGAATTAGGTATTGCAGGGGCTTTGTTGACTGAGCCTGGAAGTTTGCACTGTTTAATGTGAGCTTTTTTTGTGCGGAGCGCTCGGCCACGTAGAGCTGAATAGACAGTCAAGCCCATTACACACAAAACCACTCTCCACATCCAGCCCATTCACTTTATTAATCCACATTAGCTCACTGATTCACTTCTCAACCTAGACACATTTCATTTTCAACACACACACACACACACACACACACACACACACACACACACACACACACACAGTTGTAATGGCTACATACGCACACACACACACACACACACACACACACACACACACACACACACACACACACAGTTATGGACAAACACACACACACACACAGTTGTAGTTAAACACACACACACACACACACACACACACACACACAATTATGAACAACGCGCCTGTACTTCATATATTAATCCACATGTGGCTACCAGGTTTAGAGGGCATCATGCCTGGTGGAGGATGTGTGCAGGCTGTCTCGATCTCAAATAAGTTGGAGGATGTGTGTGCAGGTTTAGGATGTTAAGCATGGTGGATGTGTGCAGATTTAGAAGATGTTAAAGCATGGTGGAGGATGTGTGCAGATTCAGAAGATATTAAACTTGGTGGAGGATGTGTGCAGATTTAAGATATTGTTTGGTGGATGATGTGTGCAGATTTAGAGATATTAGCATGGTGGAGGATGTGTGCAGATTTAGAATGTTAAGCATGGTGGAGGATGTGTGTAAATTTAGGGATGTTAAATGGTGGAGGATGTGTGCAGATTTAGGGATGTTAAGCATGGTGGAGGATGTGTGTAGATTTAGGGATGTTAAGCATGGTGGAGGATGTGTGCAGATTTAGAGATGTTAAGCATGGTGGAAGATGTGTGCAGGTTTAGAGATGTTAAGCATGGTGGAGGATGTGTGCAGATTTAGGGATGTGAAGCATGGTGGAGGATGTGTGCAGATTTAGGGATGTTAAGCATGGTGGAGGATGTGTGTAGATTTAGAGATGTTAAGCATGGTGGAGGATGTGTGCAGATTTAGGGATGTTAAGCATGGTGGAGGATGTGTGTAGATTTAGGGATGTTAAGCATGGTGGAGGTTGTGTGTAGATTTAAGGATGTGAAGCATGGTGGAGGATGTGTGCAGATTTAGAGATGTTAAGCGTGGTGGAGGATGTGTGCAGATTTAGAGATCTTCGCACTTGTGGTGGAGGATGTGTGCAGATTTAGAGATGTTAAGCATGGTGGAGGATGTGTGCAGATTTAGAGATATTAAGCATGGTGGAGGATGTGTGCAGATTTAGGGATGTTAAGCATGGTGGAGGATGTGTGTAGTTTAGGGATGTTAAGAAGCATGGTGGAGGATGTGTGCAGATTTAGGGATGTTAAGCATGGTGGAGGATATTATGCAGATTTAGAATGTTAAGCATGGTGGAGAGGATGTGTAGGTTGGTCTTCAAAGCATAATTGGAGGATGTGTGTAGATTTAGGATGTAAAGCATGGTGGAGGATGTACAGATTTAGAGATGTTAAGCATGGTGAAATGTGTGCAGGTTTAGAGATGTTAAGCATGGTGGAGGATGTGTGCAGATTTAGAGATGTTAAGCATGGTGGAGGATGTGTGTAGATTTAGGGATGTTAAGCATGGTGGAGAGATGTGGAATTTAGGATGTGAAGCATGGTGGAGAGATGTCTGATTTAGAGATATTAGCGTGGTGGAAGGATGTGTGCAGATTTAGAGATGTTAAACATGGTGGAGGATGTACAGATTTAGAATGTTAAGCATGGTGGAGAGATGTGTGCAGTTTAGAAGATGTTAAGCATGTTGGAGAGTGTGTGCAGATTTAGGGATGTTAAGCATGGTGGAGGATGTGTGCAGATTTAGAGATGTTAAGCATGGTGGAGGATGTGTGCAGATTTAGAGATGTTAAGCATGGTGGAGGATGTGTAGATTTAGGGATGTTAAGCATGGTGGAGGATGTGTGCAGATTTAGAGATGTTAAGCATGGTGGAGGATGTGTGTAGATTTAGGGATGTTAAGCATGGTGGAGGATGTGTGCAGATTTAGGATGTTAAGCATGGTGGAGGATGTGTGTAGATTTAGAGATGTTAAGCATGGTGGAGGATGTGTGCAGATTTAGGGATGTTAAGCATGGTGGAGGATGTGTGCAGATTTAGGGATGTTAAGCATGGTGGAGGATGTGCAGATTTAGGGATGTGAAGCATGGTGGAGGATGTGTGTGGGATTTAGGGGATGTAAGCATGGTGGAGGATGTGTAGATTTAAGGATGTGAAGCATGGTGGAGGATGTGTGCAGATTTAGGGATGTTAAGCATGGTGGAGGATGTGTGTAGATTTAGGGATGTTAAGCATGGTGGAGGATGTGTGCAGGTTTAGGGATGTTAAGCGTGGTGGAGGATGTGTGCAGATTTAGGGATGTGAAGCATGGTGGAAGGATGTGTGCAGATTTAAGGATGTTAGCATAATTGGAGGATGTGTGTAGGTGGGATGTGAAGCATGGTGGAGGATGTGTGCAGATTTAGAGATGTTAAGCGTGGTGGAGGATGTGTGCAGATTTAGAGATGTTAAGCATGGTGGAGGATGTGTGAATTTAGAGAATAATTATAAGCATGGTGGAGGATGTGTGCAGATTTAGAGATGTTAAGCATGGTGGAGGATGTGTGCAGATTTAGGGATGTTAGGCATGGTGGAGGATGTGTGCTGATTTAGGGATGTTAAGCATGGTGGAGGATGTGTGCAGGTTTAGGGATGTTATAAAGCATAATTGGGGATAATGTGTAGATTTAGAGATATTAAGCATGGTGGAGGATGTGTGCAGATTGGGAATGTTAAACATGGTGGAGGATGTGTGCAGATTTAGGGATGTTAAGCATGGTGGAGGATGTGTGCAGATTTAGGGATGTTAAGCATGGTGGAGGATGTGTGCAGATTTAGGGATGTTAAGCATGGTGGAGGATGTGTAGATTTAGGATGTTAAAAGCATGGTGGAGGATGTGTGGAATTTAGGGATATTAAGCATGGTGGAGAGATGTGTAGATTTAGAGATGTTAAGCATGGTGGAGGATGTGTGTAGATTTAGGGATGTTAAGCATGGTGGAGGATGTGTGTAGATTTAGAGATGTTAAGCATGGTGGAGGATTATTGCAGATTGGGGATGTTAAGCATGGTGGAGGATGTGTGTAGATTTAGAGATGTTAAGCATGGTGGAGGATGTGTGCAGATTTAGGGATGTATAAGCATGAGTGGAGATGTACGAATTTAGGGATGTTAAGCATGGTGGAGGATGTGTGCAGATTTAGGGATGTGAAGCATGGTGGAGGATGTGTGTGCAGATTTAGGGATGTTAAGCATGGTGGAGGATGTGCAGATTTAGGGATGTGAAGCATGGTGGAGGATGTGTGTAGATTTAGGGATGTGAAGCATGGTGGAGGATGTGTGTAGATTTAGAGATGTTAAGCATGGTGGAGGATGTGTGTAGATTTAGGGATGTTAAGCATGGTGGAGGATGTGTGTAGACTTAGGGATGTGAAGCATGGTGGAGGATGTGTGCAGATTTAGGGATGTTAAGCATGGTGGAGGATGTGTGTAGATTTAGGGATGTTAAGCATGGTGGAGGATGTGTGCAGATTTAGAGATGTTAAGCATGGTGGAGGATGTGTGCAGGTTTAGGGATGTGAAGCATGGTGGAGGATGTGTGCAGATTTAGGGATGTTAAGCATGGTGGAGGATGTGTGTAGATTTAAGGATGTGAAGCATGGTGGAGAGATAATGCAATTAGAGATGTTAAGCGTGGTGGAGGATGTGTACAGGTGTTAGAGATGTTAAGCGCCTGGTGGAGAGTTATGTGCAGATTTGAGATGTTAAGCATGGTGGAGGATGTGTGCAGATTAGAAGATGTTAAGCATGGTGGAGGATGTGTGCGTTAGGGATGTTAAGCATGGTGGAGGATGTGTGCTGATTTAGGATGTTAAGCATGGTGGAGGATGTGTGAGTTTGGGATGTTAAGCATGGTGGAGGATGTGTAGATTTAGAGATGTTAAGCATGGTGGGGATGTGTGCATGAGATTTAGAGATGTGAAAGCATGGTGGAGGATGTGCAGATTTAGGGGTTAGCATGGTGGAGGATGTGTGCAGATTTAGGGATGTTAAGCATGGTGAGGATGTGTGCAGATTTAGGATGTTAAGCATGGTGGAGGATGTGTGTAGATTTAGGATATTAAGCATAGTGGAGGATGTGTGCAGATTTAGGGATGTTAGCATGGTGGAGGATGTGTAGATTTAGAGATGTGCAAAGCATGGTGGAGGATGTGTGTGCAGATTTAGGGATGTTAAGCATGGTGGAGGATGTGTGTAGATTTAGGGATGTTAAGCATGGTGGAGGATGTGTGCAGATTTAGGGATGTTAAGCATGGTGGAGGATGTGTGTAGATTTAGAGATGTTAAGCATGGTGGAGGATGTGTGCAGATTTAGGGATGTTAAGCATGAGCAGAGGATGTGTGCAGATTTGGGGATGTTAAGCATGGTGGAGATATGCAGATTTAGGGATGTAGTATGGTGGAGGATGTGTGCAGATTTGGGGATGTTAAGCATGGTGGAGATGTGTGCAGATTTAGGGATGTGAAGCATGGTGGAGGATGTGTGCAGATTTAGAGATATTAAGCATGGTGGAGGATGTGTGTGTAAGATTTTAGAGATGTTAAGCATGGTGGAGGATGTGTGTAGATTTAGAGATGTGTGTAAACATGGTGGAGGATGTGTGTAGATTTAGGAATAATATTAAGCATGGTGGAGGATGTGTGCAGATTTAGAGATGTTAAGCATGGTGGAGGATGTGTGTGTAGATTTAGAGATGTTAAGCATGGTGGAGGATGTGTGTAGATTTAGAGATGTTAAGCATGGTGGAGGATGTGTGTAGATTTAGAGATGTTAAGCATGGTGGAGGATATTGTGCAGGTTTAGAGATGTTAAATGGGTGGAGGATGTGTGTAGATTTAGAGATGTTAAGCATGGTGGAGGATGTGTGTAGATTTAGAGATGTTAAGCATGGTGGAGGATGTGTGCAGGTTTAGAGATGTTAAGCATGGTGGAGGATGTGTGCAGATTTAGAGATGTTAAGCATGGTGGAGGATGTGTGCAGGTTTAGGGATGTTACACCCAGAAGCAACTAGAGACACAAACCTATAAATATTCACCTGTTTACCTTGAATTAAGCAGCAAAAGCGTTTTTTTAGCCACAGCTCTGGTAATTCTGGTAATTAACACACTGGGAGATGTTGCTTTATGCCGCTAACGATAATACAGCCACTTCAGGCCTTTCACTGTGCAATCAGGACTAATGAAGACACTATAGAGTTAGACACCCAGCACCCCCATTTCTGCACTTTCTGCTTTTACACACCACTCTGTGTCAGTGTGTGTTCATGTGCAGGAAAACACCTGCCGAGTGTGCACTTAAGCCCTCGCTCAGAGCCACGACGGCAAGGCCTGTCAACTTTAAATGGAGCTTTAATCTGAAAGGAAAACACCCTTAATTATGACAACATGTTCTATCAAACCCATTATCATGCAATTACACAGCAAACTGCAGTAACCGAGCGGAATAGTGTCGTGCTTTTAGTCGATGACCATCCATCTTTTTAATGGACGCATTAAAATATAATTCATACTGCCGGGAGGAGTGGGCCGACACATTCCGTGCTTTGCTCAATGATTTGAGAAGTGTTTGTGTAAGACGAACATTTGTCCAATCAACTCTTATGTTCCTGCTACAAATCAAAAATGTTATCTTTGTTTTCTGCACCAACTGCATATGAACAATCCGGATGCGGCGTGAATTCAAATGCCACTACTGTTCTCACGGTGGGGGCTGATTTGAACAGACAGAAGGGCTGGACGCAAACAGAAATGATTCACGTACATTTTAAAAACAGCTTCGTTACACGTTTTCATTTGCACCACAGTGTTCTGCCCTGTTATGGCCGACTGGGCAGTGAGAGGTCCTCGCACTCCAGTCTCTGGATATGATGTGGTCATTGTTTTGTCAATTTGAAATATCAGTATCCAGAACATCTCGACCGAGACACATTTGTACAAATCCTCCGATGTGGTCGGAGTCTGATTTGTAAAAATTGGATTGCATGTGGTTCTTTTTTTGCGTCCAGACTCTCAAAAATCAATCTGGTACAACCTAGACATGCAATAAAGGGGATCTGGACAGCGAAAATGAACTGGCCAACAGGAAAAGGGGGAAGAATGAGGTGGAGGTGGATGTGGATGTGAAGTTGTTCCACATGAAGGGGTAATAGCAGCTCTAGGGGAGAGTGGGGTGAGATGATCCAGGGGTAAGTTGACCCACCACCTGTGTGTTGGCAAGTTTCTATCTCCGTATATCAGTGTCACTATAAAGACTTCAGAACTGCTCAGAATGCAGATAGAACCTTTTCACTCCAGTATGACCACCATACTTATATATTTAGTATAGTCCTATAAAGAGTACCTTAGAGTACAAACTAGTGGTTTCAAAATGACATAATGTATTTAATGTATGTACATAATGGAAAAACTTAAGTACACTTTTTAATGTATGATTTAACAAACACCATAAATATAGAAGTCATAATGCATTGCACTATTTATTTACGTCTAATGCACTAATGTGCAACGTCTCAACCACACTTAAATCAGTCATCTAGATATTTAAAGACGCTAGTCATTGAATAACTCCTTCTTCAAGTTACCTTAGAAGAACAAACTCACCAGAACACAAGAACACAGGGCTGTTGAGATGTGTTTTCTACCAACTGAGCTAAAACTGCCACAGGGGACATACGAGTCTGACGACGGAACAGAATAAAACATCGCACTTTGCCTCAAATACGATTTGAAAACTTCACTACCCCACCCTGTAATGGACGGGTGCTGTGTCCAGGGGTATTGCTGTCTTGCTCCCAATGACTCCAGGTGGGCTTTGGGTCAATCTTGACCCTATTCAGGTTTAAGTTGACTGATTAATTTCACTTGAGGTGCAACATTTCATGAATATAGAAGCACGTAAAAACATAAAATCGTGGGTCTTTTTTTGTCATGGCGTCAGCGCTGATTGCTGGGTAAACAATCAATACCTCTACTTTGTTCTACTTTGTTTTCTACTTTACTACTTTGTTTTCAGGTTACAGCAAGAAACCTCCATGAACTTTTATAGTTCTTCGTAACTTCATTCTTGAGTACTGGAATGTAACTTTGGCAGTGGAACATGATGTTTGGCAAGAACACAGCAGAGAACACAAAAACACATATTGAGAAACGAAGGTTTTGGCCAGTCTGGGGCTTGGCTGACTTATGAAGATCACACCCTAGTTGTCTAATATCTGTCCAAGATGAGACGTTTTGGACTGGAGGGCCACAGTTACGAGTTGCTCCACTAATTACCCAACAAATGAAAATGATCAGAGCTGCTCTATGTCCTGCTGAGAGGTTGGTAGGTAATGAACTCATCTACAATCAACATAACTGTGGTTCAGGTCCTGTAAGGCTTTGTGGTGAGACCGGAACCACGGGCTGAAAGCAGAGTCTGCAGGTATAAGGAGAGAGAGCCTGTAACTGCAAACAGATGCGACAGAAAACAGAATAAACAACTAATGGAGGTCAAATTACACACTCCGGCAAATCTGCCATTTTTCCATCAGGATTTGATGGTGGAAAAATCACTTTTCTCCTCAGTGTAATGGACCCGGCCTGCAGAGGCCGGAGATGCGTGTCCATGTGCAACTGTGACTCATTCTCTAGTGGAGAACATGGACAAATGAGAGAGAGAGAGAGAGAGAGAGAGAGAGAGAGAGAGAAAGAGAGAGAAAGAGAGAGAGAGAGGCCAAGTGAGTGAGAGGGAGAGAACGAAAATCAGAAAGAATGAATTTGTCTTTGGTCTGTAATGAGAGGCTGATTGAACACTTCAGAAGGAGAACATGCCATCATTAGAGCGTTGAGAAAAAAAATCTAATTACAATAAAAGAGACGTAAAATAGCTGTGAAGCCTCCATTTGTGCCTAATCATATCAATTACTGTAGCAACTAGCCCTCCTCAGAGAGAGAGAGAGAGAGAGAGAGAGCGAGAGCGAGAGAGAGAGAGAGAGAGAGAGAGAGAGAGAGAGACCCACCAACAATAAACCCTCTTCCTATAACACATTATCATATGATGGACTGTTTCATTATCTGATTAAAGTCAGTTACGTGATTTAAAGCCTATTGATTAAAACGTATGTTTCTGATGAACCAGCTGCAATTTGAATGAAAACAGGTGATAAAGCTGCATCAGCAGTCTGACCATTCTTCACAAGGGGGCGCTATTATATATTACTAAATATATTGTCTTAGTGGAGACATGCGTGTGTGTGTGGAGGCACCGTGGTCAAGTTCAATGGTTTGTTGTCAAACATCCAGAAGGTCTGCTGTCATGGTGTGCGGTGTAATTTGGCACCATGCCAGATCACCTTTGGCCTGTGTTACAGTAGAGGCGGGAAATCCAGGTCCAAAGGCCACTTCAGATTTTTGTTATGGTGACACTGCAGTGGCACAACCATACACCCTAGCTGCCAGGCATGTGGAACAGGATCCTTTGTCAGCCCAAGGTTACATTAATGAGATCCTACAACCAGTGGTCCAACCTTTTCTGAACACACCATCCAGTGCACTATTCTAACAGCACAACGCATGTCCACATACTGCTGCCGTCTCAAGATCTCGCCTCGTGTTCAGTGCTGTTAGACACTATCAGTCACTATCAGAGTGAGAACATTCAATCTGCATGGCATGGATCATCACAGGACACCATTAGGAACCTCTACAACTCCATTCCGTGGTCAATTTGGGGGTTAAACCCGACGCCGTGCTGAGAGAATACTATGTGTAGATCAATAAATATTGATCATATGAGTCTAAATTATTCATCATTTATTGTTCGGTTAACCTTAATCTCCGTCCCAGTAAATGAAGGACTAGAGGATGACCAACACATCTTCACATCTACAAGGTAGGAGTGTCTAATGGTGGACAGTGAATGGACACATTTTAAACACTCCAGCAGCACTGCTGTGTCTGATCCCCCCCCCTCACACCAGCACAACACACACTAACACACCTCCATCACGTCAGTGTGACTGCAGTGCTGAGAATGAGCCACCACTCACATTAAACCTGCTGAAGATCAGGGTGAAAGGAGAATATATACATATATATATATATATGCAGAGAAACATCTGTATTTAGGAGTCCCAGAGAGCATAACTGTCCTCTCACACTCGATGGCCCTCCTTCTCTCCCCAGTTGCATCTTCGTGTCTGTAAGTTTCTGTAACGAAATCAGCAGTTTGTGTTCTCTAGTTAGTCTGAGAAGCTGGTGGAGCTTCTTCACATCTCAGAGGTAGGCTGTGCTTGCCCTCACTCTCTCAGCGCTGGTAGTGTGGTATGATGGGTGTTCTAGATAGCAGGTCTGGGAACTCGTTCCTCGCTCCCTGACATTGTAAATGGATGGGATTCATTTCTCCAGACCCTTTATATGCTTCATACTCCAAGACCTGTAATCAAACCAGTCCATTGGCTATTTGAGAGGGAATAATCTCCCCCTTCCAGGCTTAATCTGGTGGGATCATCTTTGGAAAACCTTTGGTGATGGGATTAGGCCATTTCACACCGGCAAAGTGTGGAATGATACTAGAGTGGAGTCCAAAACCATCTTGAACTGTGTGTGTGTGTGTGTGTGTGTATTCCCATCTTCTGGCTGCCTTTTGTGAGCTCGCAGCAGAATGTGTGTGTTTTCCCCTGCAGGCTGAACTCTCAACACATCTATCATTTATCCCGGCTGTGCCTTTTTATGGCTTTTCAGACACTGTGCAGTACTTAGTGTATTTCATGGGCGAAGTAGGAACAAAAAAAGCCTCGACAGGGCGGCCTAAAGGCAACGGCGGCGGCAGCATTATTAGAGGAGTTAGATATAATTCAGCCTATCACAGCTGCACTTAAGGAAGAGTGCTGCTCTTGCCCCAAAGAGTGTGTGAAAGCCACTGGGACAGATTTATGGAGCGTCTGCCGTCTGGGAAAAGGGTTGGTGGGGGCCTCTAAAAGCCAGGCGGTGGCGTAAGCAGTGTAGAACCTACTGGCTAATGTTAAGACACAAATATATTACAGTAAAACAAACTTGCGGGAAAGATACAAGCGTTCATTACACAAAGAATTATCTAATGAAGTGCGATATGAATGACTAATTCATTTACTGACATTAATTACATTTAAAAGCCTGATCTTCGTTAATTGTAGGACTTTATTACCTTATGGCCAGAACATACAGAGAACTGCAGAAGGCAAATCAGTGGTCAGTGTGTTAAAGGAGAATACCTCGGGGCTTCAACCTGACCTTATTATCACCTGTAGCGTAGCACTGAGCTTGTGTGCAAAATGATTCTGGAGTCAGCTCTGCCTCTGAGGCAGAATGATCGTAATTAGTTCAGAGCATTAGGAATGTGTATCTGCTCACCTCATGTGTGGAGCAAAGGTGTATAGTTCAGGCAGAGATTTGTTTTTTTGTTTTTTCAAGAAATATATGGTGGTTTCTCAGACAACTGTCTGGAAAACTACGCTGCTACCTTCAAGGCAGCATTTTTTTTTGGTTGCTTGAAAATGCTGTCACATGAACATGTGATGGGACTCTCAGTTCTATATAAAAAAGAAAACAAAACACCTTTTATGCAATGCATCCACATACACAGCTCTGAAGAGAAGAAATCTCTGCCTGCTGGGTATTTGAAGTGGTTATTGTCTGAAACAATTTTCAGTTTTTTCTGCCTCAGAGGCAGATTTGCCTCCAGAACCAGTAGTGATTTCAATAAATAGTCATTTCAAACTGGCTCCTCATACAGGTAACTCACTGACTTCATATACGCTCACTATGAACACTGGCGTGCCCATGCAGAAGCAATTTTATGCATTGGAGTGTTGGAAGTGGACATTATGTATTTGTTATGATTGAGTGTGTTGGACGTGTGTGCATGTCTGCACTAGGTTCAAATGGTTTAAACTAAAAGTGTTCATAAAATAAATCTATAAATAAAAGTGGCTCAGCTGTCTAATGTGGTGCCACTGAGGACTGCAGGTTCAAGTCCTAGGTCATGCTAGGTCATAAGTCTGGGTGGGTAGATGGCGCATTCTGCCCACATCACACCTAGTGCTATGCAATGGCAGCAGTTTGAAAAGAGGCAGTGACCGGCTTCACGTGTATCAGAGGTGGCATGTGCTTGCCTGGATCATGGAGCATCCTATCAAGGTTGTGCAACAGGCACTTCATCAATATCTGGAAGAAATATTAAAAAATAAGAAACATAAATAAACAATTAATGGCATGTCCTGCAAGAGGTTCAATTTCTTTTCTTCTCCAATTGATTTAGCAGATTTGTAACAGTATGCCAGGCTCTAAATTGTCCACCGTCACCAGGAGCTGATCATTTCCTAGGAAACAACCAGAAGGCCCAAACAACCAGAAGGCCATCAGGACGATTTGGAAATGCCATCACCAGACAAGATACGGACAACTTCAAAAAAGCAGATTCCTTTTCTGAGCACTCTTAACAGCACAGCACGCACACCTACTGCCAGCAGATCATTAGCGACCGCTGGTGTGTGTGGCAGTTTCCAGGGCAACACCATCACCACAGTGTCAAGGGCCTAACCAGCACCTCCATGTTTACACTGGGTTTCATATTTTAAAAATAAACGTGTTGATGTGCCCATCCATACTTTTCTTGCTTTACTTCAGGCTTCAAAAGATGTCAAGCTGTTTCACAGCACAGTGAGAGTCTCACCATAACATGGCATCCAGTCGAGAACCACTCCTCTCAGTCTGGTACTGTGGACTTATTTTTATCTAGTACCCCATTATAGTGAGTGTGGGTGTTTGCGGAAAAGCTAGGCTTCTTAACAAACTTGATTCTAAAAAAAAGATTCTAACCAAATACCAAGCCCTTCCTACAGTGGTCTCGTTGCGTTAGACCAGTGTTTCTCAACTCTGGTCCTAGAGGCACCCCTGCCCTACGTGTTTTAGTTTTAATACACTGCCTGGAACTCTGGAAGGGCTTGTTAATGAACAGATTTGAGTCTGGTGTGTTAGGAGCAGGGAAAGGTAAAACAATAACAAACAAACAAAAAACAGGGTAGGGGTGCCTCCAGGACCAGGGTTGAAAAACACTGAGCTTGGACACCATCTTACTCAAAGGCTTGTTAAGAAGTTGAGTTGAAGCACAAACAAACTCCAGAACCGTGTTTGGGTCTTCCAGTTAGGAACCACAACGAATCCAAACAATCCACTCATTAACATTAAATTCTAAAATCAATTCTAGGGAGCAGGGTTGAGAACCACAGGGTTAGACCAGAGAACATTCTACAACATGCAGGCCAGTGGCATTCAAGGACAATCACTGAGAACCACTGGTTGAAGCTCTCTGGCCAATGGAGGCCAAAGTTCTGCAGAATTTAAGGTTCTACCTCATTAAACACTCCAAATTCTGCGGCTTAAAGCGCTGAGCTTGCATTCCATACAAATACATTCCATACACAAATTCAGCTGAAGGTCAACTTTTGGTGATTGTCTTGGTTGGTTTTGGATGGTTAAGTAGACTGATCTGGTCATCCAGTTTGATCAAAAACATACCCTAACTGGTAAGGAACCAGCTGGTCCTTCAGTGAGGTTCTGCTTGTAATGCTGGTTGTTTAGCTGAATCAGCATGAGCAGAAGAACCTTTTGATGGTTTTTCAGGATTTTCTTTTCAATGAAAGTAAGTAAATGTATGATAAAATACAGTTACAACAATAATTTGTTATTTCTACAGTGTTCTCATCCCCTAGGGGACCCCAGTCCTGATCCTGGGCCAATATTTGTCCTGCAAACTAGAGTGTTGAAGTGTGTTTAGATCAGTGAAACCCCTAAAACTGGTCAGTCCAAACCTAGTTTTGGAGATCTAGCAGACCCACTGCTTCAAGGGGTCGGTCTTTAGTAGAGTCAGTGGTTCTGTGTGGAGCTGCTTGACTGGTTAAATAGTTTAACCACCCAGTTCTACATAAATCAGCCAACTGGACCACAGAAGATCCTGCAGTCAGCAGAGTGTATGTGTGTGTGTGTGTGTGTGTTTACTGCTGTAATGACTGTGTGCACGTCTATGTCCTAATGGCATGGTGGCGTCCTTACAGCCGGCAGTTAGAGTGATTGAGAGAGATGCCTCCTCTGGTTTCCTCTCGCACTCTTGTGCTCATAAAACCGTCAGCAGCAAGCCTGTTTGATGATGGTGCGAGTGTGTGTTGGTGTGTGTTGAGTTATGGCTGTAGCGTAAAAGACTGTGTATGTGTTTATGTGTCATAATGTTCAATAAAGAGCAGAATGCCATAAAGGAGCACTCCTCCACAGCATGGGTTTCAGAGTCCACTGTAATTAACCAATCACCTTCACACACATTTGGTTATTCACTGCCTGAGAAGAAGACCTACTGGATTACAGTTTGAGTGGCACAACCATCTGCACTGCAGCCACAAAGTATTCAAGGAGCTTCACGTTTTTGCCCATTTTGTTACGTTACAGCCTGATTCCAACAGGCTCTTATTTTTCTCTCTAAATTCTACACACTAAAGCCCACAATGACAAAGTAAGAAAAGTGTGAAATCTTTGCAAATGAATTAAAAATAAAACATTATAATTACATAATTATTCACAGCCTTTGCTCAATATTTTGTTGAAGCCTCTTTGGCAGCAATTACGGCCTTAAGTCTTTTTGAGTTTGATGTGATGAGCTTGGCTCCTGTTATGGGGAAGTTTCTCTCATTCTTCTTTGCAGAACCTCCCAGATTAAGTCCCTCCCACCGCAATCACTCAGCTCTAGGAAGAGTCCTGGTGATTCCAAACTTCTTCCATTTGACGGAGGCCACTGCACTCACTGGGACCTTGAATACAGAAGGATTTTTTCTGTACCCTTCCTTAGATATGGAGGTGTACAGACAATCCCATATCCCTTAAACAGGTGGGTGTCTTTCCTAATTATGTCAATACAACCACAAATTTACCGCAGGTGTCCAATCAAGCTGTAGAAACATCTGAAGGATGGTCAGTGGAAACAAGATGCATTTTTGTGTTATATTTGTAATATATTTGCAAGCAAAAATGAATTTAGAAATAAAGATGTGACATAAAATGTGAAAAAAGCCAAGTGCAGAGAATACTTTCCAGAAACACTGTAAGTGTTGGCTCCATCTGGAGGTCAGAGGATTTAACCCGCAGTGATGCCAAAGTTATCCGTAAGTGTTCAGGAGTCCCAGAGAGCATAACTATCCTTGCTTCGTCCTCCCTCCCCCGACCCCCATAATACTCAATGTTGGCAATGCTACCCAGCATAGGTGTCTGTTAACTGACAGAAATAGCAGTTAGTGTTCTCCTCCAAGCATGTTGAGCTCCAATTGTGTTGTGTTAGTTTGAGATGATGTTGTGGAGCTCCTTCATGTGTCTTGCTGGTAGCCATATCTGAAGGTGGGAACTGAAAAAAGACCAAACTGGTCAAAAATTCAAATACTGAACAGTTTTCTATGAAACTGCTCACCAACATCACAAAATCAAGAGCACATCACTCAAAGAAAGTCATCCAGAGAAAAAGATATTGTCTTTAAAAAGGTTTCAGAATGTTTTATTTATTGTATTCAGAAGAACACACGTCTCAGAGGACATTTGGGCACTTTTGTCTAAACCGTACGCAAGAAGAAGGCACTTCACAAACAGGCCTGTAAGAAATTAACGAGGGAAAAAGAAATCAGAAATCAGATGTGGAATGGGAATAAACACTGATTGAGAAAGCACCTAGCTTCACAGACCTTGACCTCTATCAGCATTAGTAACAAAACCGCAGCAATGGCCTCTCCCTCCCCCCTAGTGGCAGAGCAGGGATGCTGCACTCTATGCTAAATGTAAAAGTTCATAAATTGGCAAGAAGACAAGTTCTCACTAGGAGCTGGTGCGTTGTAGCAGCACCGTGTCTGGCATGTGCATCTGAGATGGTTGGGAGATGTAGCACTGTGAGGGTCTGCCATTAAAACAGCGCCGCGCTGCACTGAGAGGTGGTCCGCGTCTAAGGGGCACTGAGAGCTGTCTGGAGCTCGCGGAGCAGCATGGAGCCCACAATGGTCCGCTCTGTGTTGACTGTGAGTTGAGCGCTGGCGTCCTTCTGTACCACACATACCAACACCAGGGCAGCAGAACTCACCAGCTTGGCTGCAAACCTGCATAACACACACACACACACACACACACACACACACACACACACACACACACACACACACACACACACACAGAGAGAGGAACAAAGCAGTGCATCAAATTACAACACTTCACAATAGTAACTAGACACGAACCTAACATGAACCTTCCTGAGCACGAGGACACAAATGCAAGAATAACTGCTGTAAAATATTTAGTTCATCAAATTCAACAACTATGGAAATTCAAGACCTTTCATTTGAGACCCTTCATCTATTATAAATAGGACGAGTCTACAAATGGGCTCCATAACCGCCCAAAGTGCTTGTGCCCCGGGAACTGCCACTGGCAATGTAATTTGAAGATGGAGGTGCCACTCAAGACGTCTAAATCTTGTACAAATTAATTTACAACTATGATCATAAGGTCCTTCAAACATTTCTGAATCCACATCATTACATTATAACGTTAGTGTTCTCTGATATATAAGCGGGTAGTTGCTTAAAATAATAACTGCATCAGACAGATTTCAAAGATTTGTCTGATATGTATTTACTGAACTACAGAGATGCAGAGCCTTTCTGTGACACTACATTCAGAACCTTCCCCTCATAAAGAAGATCAACTACACTCTTATTTCTCACTTTCATGTTTTATGTGCTACTTTTATACACATGCATTTATTATATTTAATATCTGTAAACACACGCTACAGTGTAAAGGTTTTAGTGCTTGTGTGTTGCGCTGGTAAAAGTGGATCAGACAGCAGTGCTGCTGGTGTGTTTAAACCCCTCGGTGGCGTCGACAAAAGTCCAACCAGCTATATTCAGCCAATAGAATCCTTTGGGCACAGTCCTGTGACCACTGATGAAGGACTAGAGGATGAGCAAAACAAACTGTGCAGAAACAGATGAGCTTCTGTCTCTGACTTTACATCTACAAAGTGGAGACACTAAGAAGGAGCCTCTAATAGAGTGGACAGTGAGTGGACACAGTGTTTAAACACCCCAGCAGCACTGCTGTGTCTGATATGCTCGTACCAGCGCAACACACACTAACACACCGCCACCACATCAGTGTGACCGCAGTGACTGCAGTCCTGATCATTGAAGATCAGGGTGGAAGGAGGAGAATAAAGCGGCAGAGAAACAGATGAAATACAGTCTGGAATTATAGAACCACAAAGAGCTCCTGATGTAAGTTAACAGGCGCTGATGTGAGTGAAGAAACTGGCTGATCAGTGTGTGGATACACACACACACACACACACACACACACACACACACACACACACACACACACACACACACACACACACACACACACACACACACACTCCACTATGGCAGAAGGAAAATACCTTTATAACCCATACGTGCCTCTAGAGCCAGTTTTACAGATTCTTTCAGTTAATTGAGCAGCTAATTAATATTCTCTCTTATTGAAGTTGAGGTCACATGAACTCTTGATATACTTGTCACAACAACAATTTCCAGCATTTTGCGTTTTGTTCACTTAGTTGTAGAAATTGGGTCAGAACCGGTAAAATATCATATCCATTTTATTTATTAGTGTGTAACACTTATAATAATATTAGCTGCTTTCATTGTCGCAAGCACTGACCAAACACACCAACATTCTGTAAAGGAGGACACACACACACACACACACACACACACACACACACACACACACACACACACACACACACACACACACACACACACAATCCAGTGACTCATTCAAAATGTTCAGGATGTGTCATGTAGGGACATCACCAGCTAAAGTGAAGAAGACAACGCTGTAAGGAACGTTCCATATCCGTTAAAAGGGTTTGCGGTGCATATACGTCACAGTGGCTCCAATGAGGTCACTTTAAATGGACGTTGGTGCCAAAACATTTCTTTCCACATCATTTCAGAGCTTTTCTATTGATTTAAGCGTCATTAAACTTGAACAAAATGTATAGAAGATCATCAAACCATGAAAAGCAACAAAAATGGAGACACAAGGTTTTGGCATGACGGTGATGGTGTTGTTTAAATCCGTTAATATGGGAAAGACGTGTTTTTACTGGTATTAAAATCAGCCCCGTCTAACATTGAAGAAACACAATCCGAGTGACAGAGTGATCCCATATGAACTCCTGCCGACAGCAGAAGAATTCAAATATGCATAAAAAAGACCCACCTCCGTAGAAAACAGCAGACACAGCTGCCCATATGGTAGCGTAGGAGTGCAGTCAGAGTGAGCATGTGGTGTGTGTGTGTGTGTGGGTGTGTGTGTGTGTGTGTGGAGAGGAGGCATGGCTAGTCTATTATGCCAGTTGATTAAAAAGCTATTAGGGACTGAGAGTCTCCCGCCTGTCAATCTTTCTCTCTATCCTAACACACACACACGCACACACACTCCCAACTGCCCTGCACAGACACAGAGGTCAGAAGAAGCACACACACACACACACACACACACACACACACACACACACACACACACAGTTAAACTGGTGCCAGGCAGAGCCATGACCCTGCACGCCCCCTACGGTTCCGCCCTTCTCTCTTTCTCAGTCACACACACACAGCAGGAGGCCCACGTGCCTGAAACGTTGCCATCTGCCTCCATTTACACACTCGATACTGCAACAATGAACCGTTTAGCAAGCACACACACACAAACACCATTTAGCACTGACAAGCATACACACCTCCCAGCCCCCCTCCCACACACACTGACGGGACAATGTTTAGAACTGACAGCGAGACACAATGCTGTCCACCAGGGCCATCGGCCCATACTGCTAATCAACTGGATGAGGGCCTCACATCAATTAGAAGTCACACACACACACACACACACACACACACACACACACACACACACACACACACACACACACACACACACACACACACACACACACTCCATTTTACTGGTGTGGAGATGTCATGTCGTGGCCCTTTTAATGGGATTTAGTTCATAATAATGCCTTTAGTTACATTCCTACTCAATGCAAACCTTAGAAACTGTGTGTGTGTGTGTGTGTGTGTGTGTGTGTGTGTGTGTGTGTGTGTGTGTGTGTGTGTGTATGTTTAATGCCCCAAGCACTTGTTTTGCACCGCCTGAAACCTCCACAACTGCCTGCTTCACTGACGGTGATGCACACGCCCTTCGAACACAAATATGCATGCATACACATGCCGGGCTGCTGTGTGGTGCTGCGGCAGGGCGGGCGCTAACCGGGTCATTGGTATTCTCCACCGCACTGCTTCTGAAACCTCCTAATGACAGACTGTGGAAGGCAGTATGCACAACAACAACACCACATACAACCTCTCACACGGACTGTGGGACCATTTTTACTACAAAAAAAAAAGAAAAGGAAAAAAAGGGAGATGTCATCAGGTTCATAAAGCTGAATAACACCTACATCCCATCACTGTCATCCAAAAAAACTCCAGATTTTCTGACACAATGTGAATCTGACAGTAGTTCTTTGGATTGTCTCAGAATTTCATGATGGATGGACAAATAGAAATGACATGGAATAAAACATCTACACTGACTGAAAACTGAAAGCTCATATTTCCCACATCTGAAACAGATGTCCAGGACAGTGTCCGAACTACATGAGGAAATGTCTTAAATAACACATCGTCACTGTCCACTGAATGGTGACTACAGGAGATAGCAAGTCTTCTTAACTTTGAATGGAGGTTCATCTAAAATAAGAGTAATTAGCAGTGATTTTAGAGCATTTCAATTGGTCCATTCATCCCAAACCAATTTACACAGTCAACAGAGCAGCTAAACGGATCAAACCATGGAGAAAACAAAATGGATCAAAATGGAGATACATGTTTTGCACTAATATCAATACTAAGCCATACATTCAATAAATACTTGCATAAATAAGAAAATAAAATCAGATTTTCTGCCCCCAGTGGATTATCTGTGTACTGCCTGCACCAGAAACAGTAAGTTTGAAATGACTTTAAAGTGACTCAGACTGTACGGGGTTAAACAGAAACTGCTGTCAACAATAAATGTATCAAATGAGATACAAAATAACTCAGATATACAAGCTCATCTCCAAAAATGAGTCACAAAAAGTACATTCTGTTCAGAATTTTCTTCAAAAAGGTAAACGGTCATATATATATTTGATTCATTGAGTGAAATATTTCCAGCCTTTGATCAGTGTGGCTTTAATCTCTCAACACAACCCAAGATCAGCCTCTCAGGAACAGAGTGACCTACAGACATGATACACATCATAATCTTTCCAACCAGAATGGTCTACAGTGTGTGATGGAACCTGAACAAATGATCCAGATTAAAAAAACTACTTATTCACTGGTTTCCAACTGAATGAAATCCCAGTTTAAATAGCAAAGGAGCTTCCAGTGCATGTTTACTGCTCTGTCCACGTGCACATGATCAACCTGCATACAGACTGATCAGAGAGAGGGGTGGGGCTAATGTCACTGACCCAAAAAGAATTATAAATCATACAAAAAATAAAGGTGATGTTTTTACTTGGACTTCTGTGAAGTATTTGAAGAAATACAGACCCTGGTCTGTCTAATCATTACAAATTCATCACACACCATTTCTGAGTGTTAAACATTTAAAACATGATGAAATTTATACAAATGAAGACAAATTACAACAACAACCAAGAATCTCCATATCTGACCTCACACCTGACTGTCTATAAATAAATATTTCTAATTTTATGTGAATAAAAGTAGGTCAAACTACGAAAACATCCCACAGAAGTGGCCCAGGGTTCTAAAGGTTAAGCAGGAAATCCAGAATCTAAACTTATTACAACATTTAATGTCCAGTTTGAATAAATTACTAATCAAACAGTATAAACATTCAAACTAGAGAGGCTTGAAATGTGTCACTTTGTAATGAATAAAATAAATCACTGTTTTTTTTTATTTAAATTATGAAACCAAATAAATGTTCTCCAAAATATGATCTTATTTGAAGTGCACTGGTAAATGTGTGATCAGGTTTTTAAATAATTACTTATAAAGGTTTAAAAGGGTTTAAAAAGGCTCTTCCTTCTCCAGTAAAGCTGCCACTTTAGAGTTTTGATGACAGTGATGATATTCCTAAATAAACCTTAATTCCAAAGTTTTTTAAAAAGCTTTTTGCCAATTTTGATGTTGTTTCACAGTAAAAAGAGACACATGGTCCCTGCATTTGAGCAGATTTGAGATACTGAGATATATATGACAGACACATACGGAGACAGAAGAATCTAAAATGCATAAACCTTTCCAGATAAATGTGTGTATACAGATGAACGTCTATGGCTTTGTGGAGACACCGGTATGAACTGAGCTCCGCAGTGAAGTGCTCCAGGTGTTTGGGCCTTAATAAAGGTAAATGCCGTGTTTTATGGTGGGAGGTATGGAGGGGTTCTGTTGAACCTCACGGACTTTCAGCCTCAGCTACTAAATAACTGTTTATCATATATTATGCTTACATAGTCTGAAGCCATCAGTAGCAAGATATGAGCTGTCCAGAGTTTGCTGACCGCTGTAGCAACGCACTTTACTGACGTTCACAACCTGCAGCTGTTAGAAGGGCAGATCAAGCGTGGGTTAAACGGGCCACTGAAGGCACCTGTTTAACTATATGAAACACAGACGGTGCCTTAGCCCTGTGTTAAGCTGTGCATCAGCAGTGAGGTTTGCAGTGTGTGTGTGTGTGTGTGTGTGTGTGTGTGTGTGTGTGTGTGTGTGTGTGTGTGTGTCTTCTATGCTCTTTCTAATTGTACTACATACTGTGTGACCGTATGTGTGTATGAAGAGTGAGAGTGTGTCAGAGTCCTCTGTTGTAATGGAGGTTAATTTGCCCAGATGACCAGCTGTCCTTCTGTCCCTCTAAAAACGAACTTAACACACGCACACATACAACGTGCTGGGAATGTAGGACGGGACACACGCATGCCAGGAAATGTCATGAGCACAAATGAGAAATTATGATTCTGGTCCAGCGTAGCGGGCGATGCAAAAAAAAAAAAAAAAAGAAAAAAAAAAAACCCAACAAAAAACAGCATTTCTTCAAAACATAATCTGACCATTTCCATTCGAATCTGACCACACGTTCAGTGTTCAAAACCGAGCCGCTGCGGTCATGCCATTAACCCGGAGAGAGCGTGCTAACCTGGCACTTTAGATCCCCTATATAATACACTTTTATACATTTCATAAAACAAGACCGTTAGTCCTGGAACAGGGACATTAACAATTCATGGAGAGCAAGTCCAAAAGAAAACTGTGCACAAACGCAGACACTTTCTGATCAGACACTCAAATGTAATTATTTGGTTCTAAGCAGCGGAATTAAAAATCACTGCACAACAGAGACCGTTAATAGAAAGAGAACATGAAATAAATCTAACGTTTAAAAAAACGTAAAAACAGGAATGATTTCGAGACAAGACCA
Organism: Acestrorhynchus altus; assembly: GCA_034509495.1. Taxonomy (NCBI): domain Eukaryota; kingdom Metazoa; phylum Chordata; class Actinopteri; order Characiformes; family Acestrorhynchidae; genus Acestrorhynchus; species Acestrorhynchus altus. Next base: position 6,106,049 of record CM067516.1, on the reverse strand, counting down.
AGTAGAAATACTACTCTGAGTGCAAGAAACATCAAACCATACAAACCATAAGGAGGCAATGAGGTTTGAGTGGAAATACTGACCACTCCAATCAAAGATCACGTACAAATACTAACCAGTCTAAGACCAGCCTAACAAAACAGCAACAGCACCACATGGCTAGCAGTAAAAGAGGGAGGATGGTTTGAAGTTTAATGTACGTTAACGGAACAGAATCTCATTTTGATTGATCTCCATCAGCTGATTCGTCATGAATTATTATAATGTAAAAATCTGCTGCATTTTTTAAAACAGTGCCAAAGAATAATAAATAAAAGTGAAGGTAATGAGTTTGACAGACAGTGAGAGTTTGCTCTCTGTCAGAAACACAAATCAGCATGAAAACACCGGACTGAGATGAAGACACATGTATGGAGAAGGAGGAATAAAATCATGTAAAAAGCACAGTCACAACAGCAGTAATTAACGTGGGGCTGGTGAGTTAGTGGTGCTGTCAGTTTTGCTGTGTCTGGATTGCGACTAAAAGTGTGTGTGTGTGTGTGTGTGTGTATAGGAGAATTGTGCTGCATTCCGTGTTGATTTATTGCACAGCACCCTTTCCACCATCAATCCCAGCTTTTTTAGGGCTGGACTGCTGACAGCTTTAACAGACACAGCACTGCCCCCTGCTGCTGGACACAGGAACTGACAGACCTGCATACAGTGGGTGAGTGTTTTCCTGTTGATTTGAGAAAGAGAGAGTAGCCCATTGACACTCTGAACACACAGAGCCTACTCTACTCAGACCTCTCGCCCCCTTTTATCCCCGCTCTAGAGAGACACTTGAGGATAAAGGGGGTGGGAAAGGTCTGTGTAGAGTGTTCAGTTCTCCATTATGATCTCAAATGGTAAATCATAACTGACCGTCACCTCAGTGTTGAGTGTAGAAGGGTTGGGCCGATGCATCAGTTGGCTGATACTGAAGACTCAACGGTGGTCCAAGTACAAATAGTACCATGTGAAATGAGTTGTGTGAGTACAAATACTACAGTATCAGAATACAATGAGAACAAATACTAACAAGGTCAAGATAAGTCAGAGTACTAACAAGGCAGCACTGGTCTAAATACAAATATCACTGAGACCAAGTCTTCATAAAATACCCATCTAAGTCATGTCTGAGTACAAACAGTGTAGTCTGAAGCACCATTCACACACTGCACAAGCATATGCCCTGGGAAATCTGATCATTAGTGTCCAGAACATTGGATCTCGAGGAAACACTGTAGTCGGATGTTTAAACCACATTCTGAGGTGGTCAGAGATGTTTATGACCACATTATTTTTTAAGTAGCAAAGCATTTAAATGAATCCCCCACAGCAAAGCTTTGTGCTCTCAGCCAGAAAAGCACAAAACCACAACATCTATCTTCTGCATGAGTGAGCTGAGATGCTACAACCCCAAACTAACGAATGGATAAAGGTGATACTCGTGGCTGGTGTGTGAGCGACACTAGGTGCCTTAATTTATGCAGGCCTCGTCCCTCATCAGAGGAAATGATGTGGGAGATCTGATCACAGGTGGTCAAAGGACACACATTGAAAATGCCAGATGTGAACGGCTATGAATTTTGGCAAATTCTGTGGTCAGATTAACCAGGACGCATGTTAAGACCAAGTGTGAAGGGGCCCAAAGTCTGACTGTAAACAGGAAAACATTTTCACAATCATGTGTTTGGACCACACACCCCACATGTTAATGCCAGCTGTGAATGGAGTCAAAGGGTACAAATCAAGTCTGAGGTCAAGTCTGAGTACAAATGTAAAAGTAGCCTTAACATATTCTGCACAAAAAATAGCTGCGTCCAGCCAAGAAGTCAGGAAAATAAATACTATTGAGTCCGAGTTCAGTACTAAACAATCGTTTGAGTTCCAGTTGTGGGGTCACTGAGAACCACCAACCACAGGAGTCAGTAAAGCACTATTTAACAATGAAGCAGAAAATAAAAACGGGAACGATATAGGCTGATATTATTGGATATCAGAGTCTTCATTCCCTTAAATGAGTGAGTATCAGATAATCAGGTACAGACTCCAAGAATCCCACTTTGTTCGGGACCTGGTGAGCAATAGCTGTAATCCAGAAGAAACCATCGTCATAAAGATCAACGTGATTAAAAGCTCTGTCTTTAAAGAGACACTTAAAGCACTGTGAATAACTGATGACCATCCAGAGTGAAACAGCTCCAGACACGCAGACAAAGACAAACACACACACTGTCCCTCACACTCCCTCTCTTAATCCGTCAAAAACCCATTCTTCCTCTCTCTCACACACACACACACACACACGCGCACGCACACACACGCACACACACATACACACACACACACACACCAATCAAAACCTGTAGAATATTTTTCTTCTGAAATTCTCATAAAAGTAACTGTATAACATCAATATAAATATTCAAGTGTCACGATTGAGCACAATGAAGCCTTATTCGAACTCTAGATTTCGCAAACAGGACGTGTTATGATTTCTGATCAGTTCTCTTCAACCAAGATGTTCAGTTTTGTTGAGACTGACCTTTTGGCCTTTAACAATAAGCTGCACATTCATTTCCACGTTATATGTAACTGCTGAAAGTCATTCTGCTCAGAGAACTGAATCAAAAAGCTCCATTTGTTCATTTGTAGACTTCATAAAGTTAAGGTTGTAGAAATATAGAATACAGAAAGTCTTTTGAGTGCTGTAGTATCCCTTTAAGGCCAATCTGGACCAGCAGTTTCACACACTCCATGTACACACATGATTATAACTTTTATATATTATTAAACAGTTTAAATGTGAAATGACTAACAGAGGGAGACAACAAACTCTCGTACTTCTCAATAAGATACTTTCTATAAGATACCGTTTCCAGATGAGTCCATCTTTCTTACTAAAAGCAGTTTGTCCACTGGACACTGCATTTACCAATCTACAGGTTTGTCCTTCATTTCTTATTTACAAAAACACAAGAAGCTCAATGCCAAATGAATATTACAGCGCCACCTAATGATACACACTCGTTTTTGATTTTGTCTTGATTAAAATGGTGACGTTATACTTTAATTTGATCTTTTTTACAGTTATAGATTTATCAAACCTCAACGCGTTTCTGATGTTACTGTTGAGCTCAAGGGTCTTTTGGGCTGGTTTGCAAAAGTAGGTTTAACATATTTTGCAAACTCACAAAAAAACAGAAGCAGAGAGAGTTTAAGAGTCTGTCTCTAAAAATGCTGGTTTAGGAGTAAGGAGGCCAAATGCTTGGAGATCCTGGGGCTGGTCATTCATGTGGATTAAGGACTAGGTAAACCCTTCATGGCAGCTGGAACGCTGGACACCCTCAGAAAGTGGAAAGCCTCCCAAAAGAGCAGAGGCTGTTACTGCAGTGAAGGGGGACAAACTAAGTGTATGTAAATATCATTTTAACATACCATTCAAAGCGGTCAGGAAAGCAGCAGCATTGACATTAAACACGGTCTGAACACAGAGGTGTGTCCAGATTTTTGACGGACACGCTGGCGTCCATCTCCACATTCCTACAGTCATGGGATGCAGCCAGGGAATGTGAGCGGTGATTGATGGGACTTCTCATTTGTCCTATTGCTTATTCAAAATGAAATATGGGCATTTTGTGGAGGGGCTCTTCATGGGAGCGATTCGATTGATTTCCACTCTCCTGGCGAGCGAGAAAGCTCTGCTCGCGCCCTTGTGAGGGAGATGGTTACTCGCTCAAGGTTGCCTCATATTTTCACTCATATTTTATAATCAAATTAGAGCATCGCTCCCATCCTGTCCTGTCCCAACTAACACAGAGCACAGAGAGAGAGAGAGAGAGAGAGAGAGAGAGAGAGAGAGTGAGAGAGAGAGAGAGAGAGAGAGAGACAAAAAGAAAGAAAGAAAAGAGAAAGTCAGCAAGTTACCTGTGTACACTGTCCTGTCCTGACGGGACCACGCCCACATTGGCCACAGACACCACCTTCTTACTGACTGGCTGACTGGAGACGGTCTCGGGTGCCATGGAGATGGTTGTGGAGGATTCATTCATACCCAGCAGCTTTCCTGAGGGAGATGGAAGAGATTCAGTACCACAGTTCATAACCACACCATAACTCAGTCCACCAACCAGTCATTACATCAACACCACTCCCAGCTAAACTGAATCATCTGATGATCTGCTTCCAGTGGCACCTGTCAGGGGGTGGATATATTAGGCAGCAAGTGAACAATCAGTTCTTGAAATTGATGCATCAGCAGCGTACTACACTTAGGAGAGACTGCCAAACATGGTGGTGGTAGTGTCATGGTGGGGATGCAGCATTATCACATTTGAGAAGAATGTCCAATCATCAGTCCATGATCTAAAGCTCCAGACAAAGCACAAGAGCCAACCTACACTGCATGTACAGATGTATCCATACCCTCCTTCACTGAGTGAGCTCACTGACACTGCATATCGGCCCTCTGTCCTCACTGTGAGGGCAGAATCACACCTCGTGAGCTCAGCTTTATAAGTCAGGAATTCCTTGACACAACGGCACAAAACACATACGGTTAGAAACCACAGAACCTACTCTTTTGTTGTGGTGCAGTGAAGCATCTGCCAGTAATTCATTGTGGAAAATCATACTTTTATAAAATGTATAACTGTTTTTAGAAGCTCCTGTTATTAAAATCCCAAATAATAAAGCAGTTTTTACTACCTGAGATGTTGGTCATGTCGGCCCTGAACAACAGCAGGTTCTGGGCTGCGATGAAGAGCAGTTTTAGAGATGGGCATGGATCGAAGAGGCTAAATCAGCCAGAAAATTAAGACCGCCTGAATTTTTTCATACATTTTGTCACAGTAATAAGCTATATTATAAAATGTCATATATTTTTTTTGATTCTCAATTTTTTTGAGACACCAATCTGCAACTTTTATGTTCAGAAATCTTTTTTTTTCTTCAGTTTTAAGTCTCCACATTCAAAAATAATAATAATTAAAAAAATATTTGGCAAATTTTGAGAATTTTTGATAACGTTCATGAAGATATTAAACACACATCACGTAATAACATATTTAAGAAGCAAAAGGCCTTCCATAAAGACATCATCATAAGCCATGTGACTGTCTCATGTAATTACTGTGTTACTACAAAAAAAAAAAAAAAAAAGAGGCAAAGATAAAAACAAACAAAAACACACAACTTGCGTAGCGAGGGCTCTGGATGGTTAAACTGGATTCTAAGGAGTGGCCACACATGGGTCTAAAAGTAACCATGTCCACTTCGGGGAGATGAAGGGATATGAAGCCCTGCAGCACTGAGCTCTGGAGCTCTTACTGCAGCAAAGGGACAAAACACTTTGGAGGAGAAAGTGTCTACAAACGTAGACACACAGGCCTCCTCCCACTGCGGGGCCGATGGGGTCCGAGCAGGGAGAGCAACCATTCTGGTGGGTTTTCTGCACAGGCACAGAACTGTTAGCTGACCATTCAAGGGGCCACAGAATCATTTTGAGGGTGGGCTTAATGATTTAGGGATCATCTGATTGGCTCCACATTTATGCTGCCAGAATTGGGGTCTTATATTTTCAGAACAGCCTTGTTTCCATGGATTCTGGCATTATTTGTCTTTATACTACATCTCTAAAATGACCTCCCTGACACGGTTTACACAATGCTGACAGAAGAATTTCAGCTTCGGTAAGGTAGCTACAGTAGCCTTGTAGTGCAAAAGTAAAGAACAAAACTGTTTGGAAAGAGGATTTTTGATTTGCTCGCTGACGTTACTGTTAAAACATTGGATCATTCGTTTTAATGAAGTTCATCTTTATTTATGGCAGATCTGGTAATGTTTACATTCTCTTTTCTCCATGAATCTATGAAACTGATCACATCTCTCTACCTTTCTGACATTAACCTCCCCTGACACTCTCCTTGTTGATCATCTTATTTCTGATTTCTGTAAAGCAGCATCAGTTGTAAAAAGCACTACACAAATACATTTTTTTGATTTGATTTATGTGAGACAACAGCAACTGCTGCATTATTTCGAGATGCTGTGCACTGCCTGGTGCTGGTTTGGCAACAAAGCAAATGGAAAAAGAAAGCGTAACCAGTATAACGGATCCACGCTGTGGAATGGTCCAGTGTGACCATAACTTGGCCCTGCAGTGGAGAAGAGGCCACAGTGTGCTCAAAGAAGAGTGGAGCAAAGGGCGTCACTATTTGATCTTCAATACCTGACGCCCAAACTTTCCCACACTGGGTTTGGAGCTGCTCACAGCTTAAATCCGACGCACATGCAGATGAAGTTCAATGTGTCCAATTTTGCATGTTGGAGGAAAAGTGGAGCAGTGAAGGTAAATCTCTTATATCTTTCCACTTTGTGCTGGTGTTGTACAGTCCTGACAGTGTTCATGCGATTACAGTAAAACTGTATATATGATGAAGCTAAATCTGTACAGTGATATATTTTGGTCATTTCACAGGAAAGCCATTATGAGAAAACCAGACCCACCAACATAAGAAGAAGGGTAGAATGAGAGTTGAGTCATACAATCAAAAAATGAAACTGAGCATCTGTGTGTCAATGACAGGAAGAGGAATAAAATATAGGAATAGTTACGGAATCTGACGAGACGAGGCAACCCATGTTTTCTTTTGGGGGTGTTTTTATTTGATGTGTGTCAACATGCTCCCATTGAAATTAGAAAAACTTTAGTGTTATTAAAGGTTCTCTATGTTGGTTCTTCAGCAAAACACAGCTTGTCTCTGAACACTATTGGAGGAACCTGTTACCCTTCAAGAGTTAGCTCTACAAAGACGAGGGACAGACCTTAGAAAGCTAACCCCTGCTGTCTAGATGGTTTTTCTAATATCTGTCACACTCTCACTCTCTCACACACGCACACACACACACACACACACACACACACACACACACACACACACACACACACACACACACACACACACACACATATAAATATATATTTGAATGAAAATGGAGCATTTCTCCTGCACAGAGTACTGTACCTCTCCAGCCACTTCAAGTTCTTATTCAACAATACTGTTCAGTAAGGATGCTCGACCTAAATCACTAAACACACTACACACACAGGGTCTCGCAAGTGCTCATTTGGAAGTCCGAACCCGGCACATTAGGCTCTATTGAGGAGTAAATAGGGAATAAATGAATGGAGCGGCCCTCATGCTAAAAGCCTTCGCCATGGCGGCCAATTAACAGGAAATGATTGGACTATAAAAAGGGTCTCACTTCCTCTTTTGCAAATAGAGGGGGCCAGGCAGAACTCACTCTATCCCACTCATTAGCGAAAAAGAGTGAGTGAGTGAGTGAGTGTGTGTGTGTGTGTGTGTGAGAGATGGTATCGCTATGTTTCAAGCGAACAGGGCAGGAATCCATTGAGTTTAAATGAAAAATCAAACCTGTTTCTCTCCAAGAATGCCTGCTTTATTAGGAGCACACAAAGCAAAGAGCCACACTAACAAACAGAAGTGTGTTACTGAGTGTTCGTGTGCAAGTGTGTGTGGGTGTTTTGTGTTGTAGAATCCTAACAAGCTAAACCAGCCCTTTTCTTTGCTGTGCCGGCTGGGTTTCCGTGTGCTGAAAGCTGTTGTTTCGTTAAAAGAACGGAGGCGTAAACTCAATCAGTGCTCATTTACGAACGCTCACAGAGCTTCCCATTAGCACAGTACTAAGTGCTTGTATCGTCTCGGTGTCTTGCCACTTCTGCATGCTCTCAGGGAGTTCGCACACAACAATTTGCAGATTGGCTGCGTTTTAAAAGCACACTTGTCCATTAAACATGTTTATATTTGCAGAGCAACTGGCACCAGCACCAAGTGTGGGCGAGGCTGGTAAATTAGACAAACTCCCATCAGTCAGGTTCTCCAACAAGGCTGGTTTAATTTGGAATGACAGGTAGCTGATGGTGGTGACAAATGAAATTGAATTATTCTTTTTTTTTTTTTTTTTTTTATGCATGAAAATAAATGTGCACACCGTGTGTGACGGAGTTACCGTTCTGTAGGTTAACTGACTGCAGAGTAAGTAAACAGAAGCACCGGAGCTCCTTTATTCAATAAAACAATTAAACTACATGTAGCTGATAATTGGGGATCAATTAACGTAGACACATCTAGGCCTGATTCTGCCAGCCCAGTTTATTCAAACATCACATGTGAAAAGGACAAAAGTGCTGCGTTGTTGCAAAAGCAGTTCTGAAGCTGCATTTAGAAAAGGTCACTCATTAAGGGCCTTTCACACGGAGTCCGATTTTTACGGACGAAGAAACGGTTTAAAAAGTTTAAAAAAAACAACATTAAAAACATATTTTAATGGATTGAGTATCGGCTAGTTTAATCTCAATTCAGTTCCCAGTCGTGGTGTTCAGAGGGCCATCTGGTGGCCTTAAAAGACCATTACCAAGAATTACCCTGAACGGTGGGTCTCTAAACTAGATATTTAACACCACTACTCGACCAACAGCAACAGGAATGAGTCCAGAGTGTGAACTACAACAAACAGACTACACTTCAGTGCTTTAAAGGCACTGGGAGCTGAACAGTAAGGAAGGTCAGTCAGACTGGATTATAAAATATTAAAACACACTATAAAGCGGTGATTTTAAGAAACTAAATATCTAAATGAGTCCAGAATGTCTCATTAAACAACCAGTAATAATCAGCAGCAGAATTATTAATACAAACAACAAAAAGTGCTGGTGTTGTTCTTCAGAATCAGCCGCAGATGATTAGAACATGGTCAGAGGGGTTTTCGTAGGAGCCTGTCTTATTTAAACCTCAGACCTGTGTTTGGTTTGCTCTTGTTCGCTGAAGGGAGTGGTATCAGCACGGCCAGATCCAAAGAGATCTCTGAGGCCTTCAGAAAGGTTAGAGTCTGGGAAAGAGTAATGAAACGGCTTTGTAGCCCCGTCAAAAACGTCTACATTTTAAAAGGCATTTCGGTTCCAGGGCTAAAGCTATGGCTGGTCAACTCTTTCCTGTGATCAGCTCTGTGTGAAGGGTATCGGGCACAGGGAAGAAAGCTGTACCTAACGTCAGCAAGTACATCATGAGAAGAGACGTGCTCCTCAACCTGCCATCAGGACACTTCTAAACTAAAGGACGGCCATCATCGGACTCGATGGACATCCATAAGCATGTTTGGGTTTGCGTCTGTGTGTGTAAGAGAGAGGTTCGCCTGTCTCCCTCCATCAGCGGGGAAGGGGTGAAGGAGGTGGTGCGCCTCCATGTGATGCACATAAACAGAACAGATTTAAATATAAAGCGCTTTATTTGACTGAGTCTGAACGGTCCACTTCACACCAGCTCAGATCTGCCACTACTACTAAACCCACTCATCAACCACACATGCCACGAGCGCCACATCCCCAAACACTGTGTGTGTGTGTGTGTGTGTGTGTGTGTGTGTGTGTGTGTGTGTGTGTGTGTGTGTGTGTGTGTAGGGGAAGGGGGCACGCACATTTCTGAATGAATGGTTTTGAATGTAGAATAGTGAAGTCAACAGCCTGATCAGAATATGCAGTGCTCAGCGGACGCCCAATCCCGCAGTTCCCTTTGGGAGTTTGTATGTGCATTAAAGCATGTGCTCCAAGATGTGGGTGTGATCTGAAACGTACCGTCCTATGAGACGAGGCCCATATCCAGCAGGGTAATACCATATAATACAATGTTGGACAAAGCTAATGGAACCCTAAGCAACGCCCATCTGCTAATTATCTCAGCTAAAGTTATGCTGTCTAGATAGTATCTCTCCGTAAACTGACCCACACATCATTACATCACACCGACCAGTGGCCACGTTCCTCCAAATGACGTGGAGAAAGAGGGGGAGGATTCCGGTGTAGTACATCAAATGACATGGTTAGAGAGGATTTAGGAGGAGCCTGTCTTATTTAAACCTGTGTGGGGGGAGGGGTTTAAAAAGATCTTACAACAATTAGAAATGATTTGTTCCACTGTCCACAAAAGAAATGATGAGTGAATTACGTCATTCCCGCAATTTCAGACCACAAGACGAGTCTCCAACAATCCTAAAATATCGTCAGGGTACGCCGCCGCTGATCTCATTGTCCCGAATCTAACATCAAGTGTGACAGAGACCAGGTCAACATGCTACACTGAAAAAAACATAGTTTTATTGGTTATTAGGCCAAAGTGAGAACCTAATAAATCCATAAAGGTCAGAACTTTCTGTGCCATGAAGAGGAAAGACCTGAACGGAGAAGAAGCACTGATTGGTAGCAGTGATCGCAGGGTATTTTCAGACAGAGCTGATTAATATGCAATTATCTACAATTACCAAACTCGAGGAAATCTCACCAAACATCAAAAATCCTACCAAAAATATTACACAACTGAGCTCCTGCTGTCATTAATTATTACAACCCTTATTGGAGCACCAAACGTTATGGGGACTAATCATAGCTGTGTGTTCATGTTAGTTATTTGTTACTATTTCTACACAAACACCTTTTTACTCCTCTATTAGCAGGTGCAACACCTGCTGCATATCTGCAGTATACTACTAATACTCTGTACATCTGACAGTTCAGCACAAAGCAGGAACTGATCCTGAAAGGATAAGTGAGAATGCAGCAGGTATGTAGGCAGAGTTGAGTAATATTTCATATGAATTGTATTAAATGTGGGGAAAAGGACACTTTCACTGGATTAAGAGTTGGTGACATCATTTGTAACACAGAGAGATGTGACGTCAGGGCTTCCCAACCCTTTGCAACCCGCAGCCTATTTAACTTTTAGTTCTGCACTTTGCTGGCAGTTACATGCTGTATTCTATCCTTCATATCTCAGGATCAGCGTAACCTACAGACACGATAAATGTATCAAACTATAAAACTTTAATCATAAATCCCAGTTTAATTGCTGAAGGAGCTTCCAGTGCATGTTTACTGCTCTGTCCACATGTACATGATCAACCAGTATACAGACTCTGACTGATCAGAGAGAGGGGGCGGGGCTGATACTCAACCTACATACAGACTCTGACTGATTAGAGAGAGGGGGCGGGGCCGATGCTCAACCTGCATACAGACTGTTACTGATCAGACAGAGGGGGCGGGGCTGATGCTCAACCTACATACAGACTCTGACTGATTAGAGAGAGGGGGCGGGGCTGATGCTCAACCTGCATAAAGACTCTGACTGATCAGAGAGCGGGGGCGGGGCTGAAGACATCACTGATCCAGATATTGGGATATTGAGTAAAATGAGAAGAAATAAGCGATTTGCTTTCTTTCTTTGCTCAAAAAATTTCAGAATAAAAGTCCTGAAAAGGGATAATACTGATAAATACATAAATTACAAAAAATAATAAAGGACAAAGAACTTATTATAATAAAGCTCCTTGACAATCTAATCATTACAAATAATATTTTCAGCTCAAAAATCTGGATGAAGATGTAAAGTGTTTAATCCTCATCAACAAATATATTAAATTCATACAAATATTTAAAATCTGTTAATTGTTAGATCTGATGTATCAGTTGCAATTTTTTACTTAAACCATTAGAATTCAACAGAGGCATATTTTATAAAAGTAAAGTGACATTAGATCTATAGATCATATGGATGTGTCACAGTAGTACTTTTTAATGAAACCCACACTTCATAGATGGTCTTCTAGTGGCTTCAGCAGTGACGTTTCTGAGACGTGTTCTGGACGTCATGGAATAAGTGGGAATTTTGACTAATTAGAACTACAGTGGTTTGTTCTCCGTTCCACCACATTTTCAAATATGTAATCTCAGAGATTTTAGGATGTTGTTTCTGAACAAGAACAAATTTTATGGAGCAGAGCAGTGAAGCCCAGCACCAGGTTCTCACTGCTGTATTCCCTTCCTTTGGGTTTCTGCAGTTCTCTTAGTCAGATACAGTGTCTGCATGATAACATGGGTCCTGGACTACGTGTCTCAACAAGTCAGTTGACTAAACTCGCCTTTTTTTTTTATTGACCAAAACTATTTGCTAGTTAGCCACGTAGAAGGCAGGCCAAAGAATCAACTACCACAAAATGAACCAAGAAAGAACAGTGTTACCAATGTTTTTTGGGAAATGTGAGCTGAGCCGTCACATTGCTCTGGATTAGCAGTGGTTCTTGTCCAGCAGCTCTCTAAGGGGTTGACAACTGGGTTCTTTTGTGACCTCCCAGATGAGCTGTCCCTGTGCATTTGGAGGCCATCCACTAGTAGAAGGATTCACCACTGTTCCAAGTTTTCTCCATTAGTGGATAATGGCTCTCACTGCAGGTCAGTAGATTCCCAGAGTTTCAGACACGGCTTTTAAACCCTTTCTAGACTGCACAGTGAGCTCTTTTTGTTTGCCTCACATGGCTAGAAAGGTTCTAGATGATGAGAGTCATCAGTGGTTGATTGAGCAATAAAGAGGCATGTTCAGGTTTTCCCACACAGGGTCAAATGATTACTTTTTCTGCTATAAAGGCGACTATGCTGTGTGTTTACGCTGGCTGTCTTTGCCTCCATTTCATTTTTAGCAAATTAAGAATCGCAAAATCAGGAGGGGGCAAATTCTTTTTCCCAGCACTGTCCCGGAATTACCTTGCTCTCTGTTGAAGTCTTGTTCGGTCATGGTGACGGGCAGCAGCAGCTCTCCCACGGTGGGCTGGATGGACACACTGAACTTCTCCGCTTTAGTACTGCAGAAACAAACACACTTAATTTTAGCACCTGTTATCAGAATTTCTGCTCTACTAGATACTACCTCTGCTGGACACGTCACTGTGTGACGCACCGACATGACATGACGTGACATTATGTCTGAAACTTTCTTCAAAAACTGTTTCAGACGCAGATTTCGTTCATTACAATCGCTTCAGGTTTTGATTTGCAGTAAACAGAGCCACACAGAAACCAGCCTCTAATCTCAATTTTCTGCTCCACCTTAAACACTGCAGTTGCTAAATTCTGCTGACTGTAAACATCTACCTTCAAGATCAGTACGTCTCTGCCCTCTCAGCATATTTCATAAAGTGCACATTAAAGGGTCAATAATAAGTGAGCAAAGGCAGGGTTTACTGAGGCATGGGCAACACAGCAAGCAGCCAATGAGAGGCTTTTCTGCTTTGGACATGGCTGCAGTAACCAGTTTTTGCATTCATATTTGGAAAGTTGCTGACCACTGGTACGCAGAGGGGGCAGTCCTCACTATTTAAATGATCAGAGATGCAGCGACCACTAGGGGGCGCACAAGGAAAAGTATAATTGATCTGCATAACAATAGTAACTGGAAAAATCACTTGTTTGGAGTGTGCTGCAGCCAGTTTAGACAAACTCCTCTACAGGACTGAAATGACCCTCTATAGAGTCCAGTCTTGTTCAAATGATGTTATCTATACTACAGAGTACAGATTCACATCAAACCAATCCATGACATTTGGTACAAATCATAAAAAATCACATGCTGCAGCTACTGCTGATGAAGCTCACAGGTGAACCTGAGAGTCACTGCCAAAGGTTCAACAAAACAGTGTGGAATACAGTCTTTCACACCATTTATTCAAGCTGTACACGGACATTTGTACCCTGTAATTCAACGGCAGGTGAAACAGAAACTTCGCCCAGGAACACGTAGATCTTCTGTCCTGAAAAACATTGTCATATACCACAAATTTTTACCATAACTGATGTGTAAAACAAATTGTGCCTCTTGGGGAACCAGAGTAAAGACTGGTTCTGGTGTTAGACTCCTGTGATCCACACTCACAGAACATCCACCCTGTACAGCGAGCTCTGTCTGAATCATCTGCAGTGAATCAGTCTGGTGTGAAAAGTCATACAGAACAGAAATATATATACATTTTTAAATTTCTTTACGTCTGAGAAATGTTTACAATATGTTTATTTTTTAAATGAATGTTTTCATATAATAACACTATTTAACCCACATAGAAAATACATGTTTAAACTGAAGATTTTTTACAAGTGAAATGATAATTGTTTGTTATTTTAGAAATTACTGAAAAAAGTACCAATATAAAGTTTAACTTTTGTCTGCTCCACCCCCTGCTCTCAGCTCCTCCCCTGACTTAATGTGTATAAAGAAAACATGATCAAATTACTATATGTTTTAAATATATTTAGCTAAAATATGTCAGAATATGATTTTTTGGTGCATAATGTCCAGACCAATATTTTGATTTATCATCATCATCAACAATCACAATTTCTTTTTTGTTTTTTTTCCTTTTATTCAAATAATAAAAATCATCAATATCAGCCACAATAAGGTGTTAATTACTGATTATCATATCATTCTTGACATTCCACACCAATTATCTATGTTTATCAGAACCAAAAATGAAGGTGTGTAAAGGAAAAAGTACAGATGTCACAGAACTGACACTGATCTGGGAACGAAATGATTAGTTGAAGAGACTGAACGGGAATGTTTAAACTAGACCCAACAACTCTTCAGTTTACAATGTAAACACAAACACACAGAACAAACGTGTGTGTGTGTGTATATATATATATATTGTGTGAGATTGGCATTTTTGGAGTGGATTGATCCCCTCCTCTCATTAGATCCATCTCTCCCACCCCAGATCAGCTTTCTGATAGGGTTATTGATCATGGCAATGCCAAGCGCCTTCCTGCTCCACTGTGGAACAAGTCAATTAACACTCAGACTAAGTGTTATTGCACAGAGACGATACTCATTCATTCAGAGAACCGACATCACAATGCATCGATTACTGGTGAGAGAGGGGCGAGAGACATTAGCCCTCAAATGATATAAATACAATTCCACCAGCATAAATTTGACGGAGCTAATAAATGAATAATAAATGAATCAGTTAAATATAAATAATTAAACACTATCTAATCATTACATCATCTCACAAATGATGGCATCAGTGCTGATGATGTAAGAGTGCTGCATGTGAAGGTCTGGGATCTCTGGTTGATGTGTTAGAGACACTTTGATAAGGGCCAGATCATCGTTCTCGTTTGTTCAAAGGCTGAATGTGCCACCAAGGCCATCCCAGCTGAGCACAATAAGGTACTATATTTAGATTTTTGAAAAATAATTTAAAATTTTAATATTGGTGAAAATGCTCAAACACCGTGAGAACTACAGCAATACAACCACTGTACAGCAGCGTGCAATCGACCATAATACAAGGGACTTGCTTTTCTCTTACTGTTTATGTGTGTGTGTGTGTGTGTGTGTGTGTGTGTGTGTGTGTGTGTGTGTGTGTGTGGGAAGGGGGTCTTTCCCAGGTTTCTGTGTGAGATACAGCAGAAGCTTTATAAATCCCCAGCCAACCAGCCCCCCAGACCCTCACCTAACTGAACACCACACACACGCAGCGGTGTCATTGAACTCTCATTGGCGTGATCATTAGCAATAATCCACCTTAGCGCTGCAGTCTGACCTATTTATGGTGATGTTATTCACACCCTGCCATCGGCCAGTATCGATCACAGCCCTCCACTCTAATCGAAAAAAGAAAACAATTACAAGCCTCTGCAAAAAAGAGGGAGAGAGAGAAGAAAGCAATCATTCCAAATTAGATTATTAAAAAAAAATTAAATGCGGATTAGCTGCAGGAGCGCCGCAGAGGTAATAATTTATAAAAAAAAAAAAAAAAAAAAAAAAATCACACAAAAGGGGAGCGCTTCATTCTGGCCTGCGAGTGTGAGAGCATAATCACTCGCAGTAATTCAATCTGTTAATGACACGCTTTCATTATCATAACCAACTGAGTGTGGGAGAGAACCAGCGTGTGTGTGTGTGTGTGTGTGTGTGTGTGTGTGTGTGTGTGTGTGTGTGTGTGTGTGTGTGTGTGTGTGTGTGCAGCACAGATTTGCCATTGCTGAATATGCTGAGGCTGCTAGAGACAAATTAGAAATTACAGCAAAAACATCTCTGCAAGACTTCCACCCTCCAACACACCCTACAGTGTGAGGACGTACTGAAGCACAATGTAAGCTTCTCTCATTGTTTCTCTGAGAGCTTTAGTTACAGTAACACTGTGAAACTACCTGCACCATGTGTGGAGGCTGTACTGTACCCTGGCCTGCTCTCACTCTGTCTGAGTTGTTGATCTGCTTCAAAACGCTGCTCTATCACCCAAATCACTACAGGAAGACCACGTAACAGGGCTGCAACAAACGACTATTCTGATAGTAATTCTTTGAAATGAAATAACTGAAATGAATAACTGACTGATTGATAATCCATTCTTTGGCAAAGTTGTGTAGCCATCGTCTTAAAATTTGGCTTCAGGAAGTTTATTGCATTTGCTATCTACCAATGAAGACTGTACTGAAACACCTTCTTCAAAAAGACAAATAAAACCCTGGTGTCTCTTTTCTGTCAATGTTTAAAATGGAAGAGCAATCACACAAACACAGTTCATCAAAAAGAAAATTCAACTTTACAACAAAAAAAGGAGACTAATATGAGACAGTGCGCTCGGTGAGACAGTGCGCTCGGTGAGACAGTGCGCTCGGTGAGACAGTACGCTCGGTGAGACAGTACGCTCGGTGAGAGAGTGCGCTCGGTGAGACAGTGCGCTCGGTGAGACAGTACGCTCGGTGAGACAGTACGCTCGGTGAGACAGTACGCTCAGTGAGACAGTGCGCTCGGTGAGACAGTGCGCTCGGTGAGACAGTGCGCTCAGCCTTCAGTATAAAAGTGTCTTATGTTTGCTCCGAGTGGTGTAGCAGGTGAAGGTGCAACCACTATGATCCTGGGGTCGCAGGTTCGAATCCAGGTTCATGCTGCTCAGAGACAGGAAATTGACTTGCTCTTCCTGAGGGGAGGGTAGATGGCGCTCTTCCCCACATCACATTAATGCGCTGCCAACCACTGTGTCTGAACCAGGGATCCGGCGTTCTCCTCCAAGCGCGATGGCTGCCCGGCAGTTCGAAAAGAGGCATCCCGTCACATGACTCGGAAGAAACATGTGGACGGTTTCTCCCCCCTGGCACCGAAAGCAGACGCGTGATGTAGGAGACAACTTCGGGGGTTGGGTAATTGGCTTTTCTCGCTGTTATTTCATGGGAATCTTAGTTCTAACAGTGTGTAAAAACTACCTCCACCACGTTTGGAAGCTGTACTTACTTTTAGAATGGTGCTCTTTTACGCCACCAACAGGAGATTCAAATAGTACAGGAGTGAATTCTGTGACTTATACACACAACTTAGTGGCTGTTAACAAACGATACAGCACTGAACAGAGATCAGATATCATCATAACGCTGCTTGGTGGGGTTATTTTAATATTCCGGTCATTTCTGAAGCACGTTAACGTACAACCACCTTCCAACCGTTTAAGAGCAAAGATTTTACCTTTCATCTGTTTAACTGATAGGCATAAGGCACCTGAATCAGATTCAATCAAACGCTTCCACTTTTTTTAGTTAAATGTCGCACAGTTCAAGCAAGTCCCACAGCAGAACAGGTGGACAGTTGTGCTCCTACCTGACCTGTACTGGGTGCAACTTCACCTATTCACCTTCATACTGTGCACATATGGACACTTTACTGGATCACTTATACTGGTAATGTCTGGGCACAGGTTGTAACTAGTTATTTTGTTCTATATTTACTTCATTTACTCCCACAATTCCAAACTGGAAAATGTCCATCTCGGTCCCCTCTAGTCATGTGATTTACTGCTGATCCAACATGAACTAACTTGGTCTTTCCATTCTGTACTTCAATGCAAGATTACAGCAATGTTCAGCATGACCAACAGCGACTCCTTATGGCTACACAACTGGACGCAAGGACCCTCTGCCACCCCTTCAAAACAACTGCCTGTGACTGGACTTGGACTAGCTGCCCACCTGCCATCATCAACTATGTACAAATGTACACGGACCCCCAGTCAACCATCATCATTACTCGACGGCCCTTCAAATGAATGCATTCAGCTACTTTAGGTTGCACCCATTGCTGACAAAGATGTGCAAATGCACACAGTCCCTGTAGAGAAGTACTGCCAATAGAATAGGACTCTCTGGAGCAGGCAAACATGAACCTATTAGCACAGTGCTTAACGGAGTTAAAGAAGTATGCGGACTGAGGCAGTAGAGTAACTTCCCTCCAATATGAGTCGGGTCTTGTGCAGCTCCGCCAAAGAGGTAATGACAGAGAAGCCATTCTCGCCATTACAGTCAGTTTTACTCCAATCTGAAGCTGCAGTTTTATGTTAAAATATGTCCGTAATATTCGATTCTTTCTTGGCCAGACTGTTGCAGATGAACTGCACCTTCACACATTGTTCTTCATCAGGATGGAAAGCGAAGCTCTTACCACAGCTGGAAACTGGCTGCCTGGGTGGAGTCGTTGAAGTCCACACCCATAGACACGGTTGCTGACGCCCCAAGCTCCAAAGACTCTGAGAGTGAAAGACAGAGGGGGGAGTCAGGCAGAAAGAGGACATGTTTTTGCGAGAGGACAAGGACACCCTGAACGAACTATCCATCCATCAATCTCACTCTCCCTCACAGCAAGAGATAAAGTGAACACATCATGGTCCGCAATCCGAACAGGAACATCAGAGAGGATGAGACGGAGCGAGAGAAGGGGGGGGGGGGGGAGAGAGAGACAGAGAGCAAAAACAAGGGAAACGGACAAACGAAAGAACCTCAGTGTTCTCATATCATGTTAAACTCGGCTGCATGAACTCACCAATGGGCCTGAAGCAGTGGATGCTCTGTCCCGTTGACGTCTTCTCTGAGATGTGGACGTCCTCGAGGACGTGGTCACCATGGTTGGTAAATGTCAGCTGAACAGACACCATCCGGTCGCCATAGATGCACGGTTGCCGGGGGAAGTGGTACTGTGCTGCTAGGCCTTTTCCAGTCATCCGGTGAAGCAGCTCGTGAGAACGTACAGGAACGAACACGGGACTGCTGACCTGCACAGACATCAACGGGAGGAGTGTGAACCAATGACCTCATGACCTTTCAATTTAATTAAGAGTGCTTAAGAGACCAAGACTAAAACCAGGCCGTCTGGAAAGATGTGCTCTACACTGACGCTAGGTGTTGTAGATGTTGTAGGTCCTGTTATGACATTTCAGGATTGTTGAAGAATTCTTTAGGAATCTTGCAGTCTGCTCTTGGGCTTGTTAGGAGGACATGACCTGGCCACGGCAGCAGTTTTAAATATTTTAAATAATATTCTGGAGAGTGAAAAAACTATTTCTACACGTGAAATGTTTTTAAATCTCTTCACAGACTCTTTCTGGAGGCCTCAGAGGGCACCGTGGATCTCGCCAGGGTGATACCTCTCACACCCAACAATCAAGAGCACACCAAACTAATGTGAGGTTTAAATAAGACTCCGGCAAAGTCCTCTTGAACGCTGGTCTAATCATTTGCAGCTGATGTCCTGCACCTGATTCTAATTTATGAATTTTAATTAGTAATAAACGTGAGGGTGTCCAAATTTTTCCTCCCAAGAAAATTGCATTTCTATTTATTACATTTTTACAAATGATTTCTGTAAATTTTTTACTCAAATTACAGATTCAGTTACAGAAGTTGCAAATTATAGATTCGATGCAACATTGTCATTGAAATGCTAAATATTTTACATTTTAAATATATTTCAATATCTGACACACAAACAAGAGGCAAATTATTCCAACTCATTTACACCTACAAAAACACATCACACACACACACACACACACACACACACACACACACACACACACACACACACACACACACACACAACTTTACAAGGTTAAGCAACAGACACCCAGAGAACCTCTTAAGAGCCAGTCATTCTCTCACAAAAGCACAATCTAACCCACATCTATCCATCAGTCAAATTAAAGAGACAAAACATATAAGACTTCCTTCCCATCAAACATATTAAGATCCCTAAAAGACAGAATATGGCCTTAAAAACACATATAGACCAACCCTCCATTCACCCATTCAACCATTCATTAAGTCACCTTTCCCCTTCTCCCAACCCCTAATTTCCAGAATCTGCTGGAGGAAGCCCATGCGCAACAGAGTGGCAGGAGAGTGGACTCCCATTATCCCAACATTAGCGGCCGGTAGAGGACACCACGCAGACCCGCAGGGCCACAAAAGACTTGATGATGAATGATGTGTGTGGTGGGGGAAGTGCATACGGTCATTCAGGATGCATTAATCCATTCATTTGACTGCAGACGTGTTCATTCTGACTGTGTGAGTGAGTTAGAATAGCTTAACATCAGCTTCTGTAAAGACCTGCATTACAGGTGGGCAGCAGACTCCTGTAAAATGTACGTTCCCATTGCTGGCATCGATGTGCAAATGCACACACACACAGCTTGGCTAGTCCCTGTAGAGAAGCACTGCTCATAGAGTAGGACTCTCTGGAGCAGATCATCATGAATCCTACTGGCACCATGACTAAAGCAAACGTATAAAAATACTCTGTATGTTTGTTTGATTGCACACAGGCCTTAAAGTCCAGAATTTATACTCAGACAGAAGCGCCTCGACCCGACTATTCCAGCAGGGGGCGTTCCTGCCGGTGCACAGGTGGAAAAGGAGGGACATGGAACATATGGAAGTAGAGATGGCAGAGAAACAGACAAAGAGGAAAAAGTTGGACCATCAAAAACTTTCCTTTGGTCTCGAGGTGGAGCTTCTGATGGAGCACTGAAGGGAGGGGTGTTTTTAGAATCGTGTACATTTCCTTTAAATCAGAACAGAGACGTTTATGATGAGGGGTCTTTACAGCTGGCCACAACTGACCGCAGTTTGACAGATAAGAAAATGTGAGCATGAGAAAAAATGACCGGCATAGATTCCCCTGAAGACCTCGATTGAGGTAACAACCTGCAACATGCACCTCATTAAATAACTTTGCAGTTCGGGATCCATAATCTTCTGTAATTTTTAATCTTTCACTTTTGTCAAATGATCCTCCTCTGGACATTAAACATTTACCATCCATCATCTCTGCAGTTGGTGCGGTCTTTCCTCGTCATTGTTGCTGTCTAGCTCTGAGAATTGCTTTCTGCCCCCGGACGGCATGTGAATGTGTGATGATGCACAGAAACCCATCTACTGGATGGAGCTCCATCATTCCAGAGAACATCATTTCACTGCTCCAGTTCCATACTGGGGGGCTTCAAAACCCTCTAGCCCACACTTTGCATCAGTCACGGTACCTATAGGTTTACGTTTATCTGCTCCAGGGAGTCCTATTCTATTGGCAAAACATCTCTACAGGCACTAGACAAGCTGTGTGTGTGTGTGCATTTGCACACCTGTGTTAGCAATGGGTGCAGCTTAAAGTACCTAAATACCTTTATTATAATTATGTGTCCACAAATATTTGGACATATAGAGCAGAAAACTATACCATGAGTTCCTGGTGGGTTGTGTTTTCGATGAATCTGTGGTTTAAATTGTATGATCACAGTTTTCCCGTTTTCCCAGTTATCCCAGTTATCCCATTTGTCCGTCTGTCCTCCCGTTTGCCATCCACTGCTGATTCGTCTGACGTTTTTCAGCATTCTGTTTATAAGGGGCAAACTTTTATTCCAGCTTCATTGGCTTTGTTGAGTTTAACTCATGTAGTCAATCAAACACGCTCATTAGAATATTTAGGCCACACCCACGCCGTTCTCATATAGGCCTGATTGGACGAGATTCAGCAGCGTTTCATCCAGACTTCACTAGATATAATAGAGCTCTGCACCTTCTGTGCCTTTACAGTTAGTTCTCCAATGCTATGCACCTCAGCAAACATATGCGCATGCGCACACGCACACACACGCACACACACACACACACACACACACACACACACACACACACACACACACACACACACACACACACACACACACACAAGCAGTGAGCCTGAATTTATGGCAGGACATTTGGAAGTGTCAGGGCAGTCTGTGTTGATAAAGTCAGCCGTAATGTTAACACCTCCACTGCACTGATTTACCTCAGTCTGTTACACACACACACACACACAGTGACACACACACACACACACACACACGGCCAGTTTATCTTAGCATGACGACCACACCTGTCACTCTCCTCAAGGACCAAACATCCCAATGAACAACAATGCACTTATCACCACCAATATAACACACACACACACACACACACACACACACACACACACACACACACACACACACACACACACACACACACACACACACACACACACACACACACGCGTCCTACAAAGTGATCGCCTCCTCTGGCCTGTAAGAGTAAATAAGAGGAGAACACGAGAGTAACCTTGACCATCCTGTCAAACATGCACGCCCGCACATGCTCGGACATGAGCGAGAGTATATGTGTGCAGGTGTGTGTGTGTGTGTGTGTGTGTTGGGGGTGTGTGATTGAGCGCCTCCATTATGGATGAGCCTGAAGGAAGTGGCGTGATGGATGGCCACTCGCTGTAGTCACCTTCACATTCCAGCATCCTCTCCGCTCTCCACTGGAAACCTGCTGACGAACACAAAAGCTCACGCCAGAGAGAGACAGAGCGAGCGAGCGAGAGAGAGCGAGAGAGAGAGAAACTCGGGTACGGGGGTGTATTAAAAATCTATTTCTATATCTGCTTAAAATGTAATTCATTTGTATATAAGACACTTTTGTCCTGACCGTGAATGGAATTGAGAAGGCATCGAGAGTGGCTTTTGCAGACCGAGTGAGCGCGAGAGCATTGATTTCAACCTGTGGAAAGTCAATGTGACCTGCAGGTGAAAAAAAAAAAAAAAAAAAAAAAAAAAGAATTGCCAGTCTTTTTGCCTACCCAGTAATTCCCAAAGATACACTTTTCCCAACATCTTGGTCAGACTTACAGCTTGGAATCTGTCGTGAGAATATAAAACGGAAACCATAACATGACACACACAACCCTCCCTGAGCCGATGCTTCCAATTTTTGAAAGCTCTGGCACGATGTCTGATGATCCGTCCCACTGGTATGATTATGTGATGGACTTCAGCTCCTACAGGCTCATAAAACTGACCCAAAGAAAACAGAATTAATAGTCTATAGTTGTCCACTGTCTGTCGGCCTCATTATCAGAAGGTTATGAGTTTGCAATACAACCCAAACACACAGATGAGGAGCTGGTCCATCATCTGGTCCAGCATCTTGACTGGGCTGATTCCTGTTGGGTGGAGGATCCAACCCAGGCAGCTATAGATGAGGTGAGGGTGGACTCAGGTACCAGCTCCACAATGATGCTACACAACTCCACAGTGGCTTATTTGGGTTTTAATACTTAACCCTTACAGTTTGGAATTGGGGTGATGGAGTCCAAGAGTGGATCATCTCCACCTCACCCCGAAGATTATGGTGGGAAGACACTCATTTAAGACCAGCTTCAAATTGAGACTTTTAAAACGTTAGGAAGGACAAATAGGCCTTGAAAGCAGATTATCCTGCACTGTGGTCCAGACATTATGGATCCACATCAGTGCAAATCACACAACAAAGTGATGAGAAACTGACCGCTGAGGCTGGACTTCACATGGGGAGGTGGAGTAATGTCATTTTACTACAGGACATCTGTTAAATGTATCTGATTTGCATGGGATAAGACATCTCAGCATAAATAGCTGAGATGGGAGGGGCTACTTGACTCCATAATTCCACCGCCTCATAACGTTCTTCACACACACGTAGGCCACAGGCTACTTCAACATTGATTTACATGAAGCTGACTGAAGAGTCACGCCTCTGTGGAGTCTTCTGGCTTGTCTTCTGTATGTGAAAGTTGTACATCCTACAATACCTGAGATTCGGTACCAGAGAACGACCCACATTCGAGATTCCACACATCAGAAAACAACCTGCTCCATACGATATGAGGGAATATTTACTCAAATCGAACTGAACGGGATTAATATCCTAAAGTTATCCTCATGAGTTTATTGTTTACTGACAGAGGAGCACACAGTCTGTAAAATGAAGGACACACTGCATTCAGACGGGACAAACTCACTGAAGAACTGAAAAGGGTTCTATTGACGTAATTATACATTTAAAATGAGAATGAAATGAAATTTTTTTTTTGGCCATTTTTCCAATTTTTAGATGTGCCAGTTACCCATCCCCCTAACAAGCCTCCCACATGACATGCCCTGCTCTCGACACTAGGGGGAGAGATCGTCTACATGTTTCCTCTGAGTCATGTGACGATAGCCTACCACCTCTTTTCGAACTGCCGCCATTTGTATCGTTGCCGGGCAGCCGTCGCGCTTGGAGGAGAACGCCGGATCCCCAGTTCTGACACAATGAACCCGTGTCGACCAGCAGTGCACTTATGTGATGTGGGGAAGAGCGCCATCTACCCACCCCCCGAGGGAGAGCAAGCCAATTTCTGTCCCTCTGGACCCCGGCTGCTGATGGTGAGCAGCATGAACGTGGATTCGAACCAGCGACCCCAGGACCATAGTGGGAGCGCCTTCACCCGCTACGTCACTCGGGAGCCGTATGAAATGAAAAATGAACCCTAGTGTTTTCTTAAGGGTCAAAAATGACCCGTCACCATATACATTTGCAGAGAAAACCCCTTTAATGGTCTTTTTATCAACATTAAATTGGATAACTTTTCCTAAAGTGTCCTAATGACTGGAAAGAGTGAAAAATAACTGTTTATATTTCTACACATTTCTGAAACTACCGAAATGCCACCTCTAATCTAACACCTGCAGAGCGTTAAGCAACAATGAGCATAAATTCTTTTTTATTCTACAGTAAAATGGAGATGTAACAGGTGTGCTGTAATAAAATGAAGTGGTGGACACTGATTAAATGAAAATATTCATGAAGACAGACTCGTATGGAGGTTATGTCTTCAGGTAAAGCAATTTTATTTTAGTAAAGGCACTAATATTTCACCCTTAGAACATGTGTCGTACACAGAATATTAAGAGAACACAAGGGTTGATTCCTGTAAACGTGTTCTAATATGTACTGTTGTACGAGAAGAGATCATCAACAGTCCTTCTAAAGATTGTAAAGAGCTTTCAGACCAACTTTGTTTGGTTTGGTTTGGTTGGTTCAAAATCTTGTTACAACCTAAAGAGGTGTTCTCAGTTCAGGTGAAACACTTCTCAGATGGTTCAGACTTTCAGCCCAACTGCAGGAAGCTGAGACACTGTACAGGCAGTGTACAGAACTCAGACTCAGTGTTGCGTGTGTGAGATGCAGAAATATGGGGGCCACACTCATGTTCTGCACTCACTGTAACTGTAGACTAACCCGTATATACTTGCTCCACCACACACACTCCAATGTGTGACATGCGTCAAACTGAAGGAGGTCAGATTCTGGCAGCGATGCAGAATTATGTACTTTGACAAAATACTGACGTGAACCCGTCTATTAACCAAATCAATGTCGAGTATAGAGAGACGTGGCCCACGCAGGTGAAGGTAGCAAAAACCTGAACCTAAAAAAACAAAAGGCAAGAACGCAAACTAATTCAACATGCAAATTTAATTTTGAATTTTGGAGAAAAAAATTATAAAAACAGAATAAAAACCAACTAGAATTAAGTCTCTTTGGATGGATAAATGAGTTTCTGTTGGGGTTTGAGTGTGTTTCTATGTGGACGTGCTCACATTCCCTTTGGAAAATAGTAGAAAAAATGCACTTAGGGCATGCTGTGTGTGTGTGTGTGTGTGTGTGTGTGTGTGTGTGTGTGTGTGTGTGGTATGCATGTGTCTTTGACAGGTTTTTGAATGAGGGTGTGTGTGTGTGTGTGTGTGTGTGTGTGGTTGGTTTATATTTCTTCCATGCTGCTGAGTCATAATGAGGCCTGCACCGAGCGTGCTCCAAGCGGAGTGGGGTCACCGTGGCAACGCTGGCTGGCTGATGGGCACCAAATGAACAAATTATGACGCGCCCCCCTCATCGTGATGGGGTCAAACGCCCCGCAGACCTCGCCGAACCCGCTCTCGGCCCACTCTGACAGTTCAATTTCCCCCAGCCAACCCCGATCGCCCTGCGCTAATTATGAATGAAAAGTTATCAGGCGGCGCCCGGCCGGACCACCGCACTGTATTTCTGAACAGATCCTAACGTCAAAATGTTATTAGAGAGAAAAGAGCCGGACCATATAGCTGACCCAACCACCGACACCCGCCAGCCCCTCAAACTCCCCCCACCTGCTCAGAGAGCAA
The DNA here is from genome assembly GCA_034509495.1 of Acestrorhynchus altus. Lineage (NCBI taxonomy): Eukaryota > Metazoa > Chordata > Actinopteri > Characiformes > Acestrorhynchidae > Acestrorhynchus > Acestrorhynchus altus. The sequence continues at coordinate 6,079,805 of CM067516.1, read as the reverse complement.
CTAAATACTGCTGATAACCACTCTCTCTCTCACACACACACACACACACACACACACACACACACACACACACACACACACACACACACACACACACACATATTACCACTATACATAATACTCCAAGAATTCTTTTGTTGGATGGACAGTTTCTATTTTCTAGGGAAGAATTTCTGGAGCATTGCTGTGTGGATTTGATTGTATTCACCGAGAGAAGCTTCAGTCTGATCAGGATGTTGGATGATCATCACCTCACTTCATCCCAAACTTCCCAGCTTATCCCAATCGTACGGGATGGAGCACAATATTTTCAGACAATACAGCTCCACAGTGCAGTGTTGGGGGGGCTTTATAGCCCCTCTAGCCCACGCCTAGCATTAGGCATGGTGCCCATAGGTTCATGTTTGTTTATGGTTATGCCTGTCCTGTTCTACTGGCAATACTGAAAAACAAAACTGAAGGATGGTGGTCAGATCAAAATCCTGGTGCCATCAAGCACCGTTTGAAAACTGGTTCCACAAACGTTGTCCAAACAACCCGGAAGAGCCTGGAAAAGATCTGCAGGAAGGACAGGTGAAGATCCTCCCAAGCAGCGATTAAAACAGGTGGAATCTCCCACAACACACTTCAAGCTTCACAAGGTGGTTCCATTTTCCCGGTTTTCCAACTAGAATAATGATCCTCTGCAGCTGACGGATGGCGTCAGCCTGGGCTCATGTGGAAGTATGATGTAGTAAGGAACTGATTACACATGGCTGTTTCTAGCACAGGCCTGCCTTCATGCATGGGTGTGTAAGCGTGTGTGTGTGCACGCATATCTGTAAGTATGCCTCTGTCTGGGAGTGTGTGTGTGTGTGTGTGTGTGTGAGATGAGGTTTATCCACTGTGACCAAGATTATAAAGGCCTGTAATGTATTTATGCATAGCATTGACTTTAAATCAGTGCGCACTCTCTCTCCTCAATCTCACCCCCTATTTCAGCTCTGATTACCCCGCCGCTCAGCCTCGTGGGTAGTATTCTAATGATCTGTGGCTAACAGCCTAGAGCAGCATGGCAGCCCGGTCCTGACGAGCCTGTCAATCAAGCAGTGGCGTGGACACCCGTGCATCCCCGCCAAGCGAACCAACAGCAACCCAGGTGACACTGGTAACCCCAGGATGACGGACAGGCGCGAGACGCGCATCCAGAGAGCGGGAGCTGGAATTATGGAGGCATTACTGCATATATGGATGTTAAAAGTTGAGCTGTTTTGAGGACGGTAAGGAAATAAGGACTGTTAAAGGAATATTCCAGTGCTCTCAACCTCCACCTGACGCATCGCCATCATACTGTTGATCATTTCAACACCTTTCCTGTGTTTAAAGGAACACTGTGCTGCCTTTTTCCTTAAAGACGCTCCACTGAATTTGAAGAGAGAGATGAATGTCTCCATCACTGGGTTCACATGCACTCAATAGTCCAAACTGCTGAAAACCAGATTGTGTCAGAAATCGAATTAAGGTGTCGCAGGTAATCAGATGATGGGAAAACTCCGGGTTTACAGGAGTCAGCCAATAAACTCGCAGAAGGAAGTGATGCTGCGTATCCATAAACATATTAGTGCATTACTCTACTGCATCAGTCCACCGGCTTCTTTCACTTCAAACGCTGCTTCTGTGCTTCTTAGATTTCCCAGAAATACACCTGAAAGCGTGTCCTTCTTTAGGCTCAAAGAGCTCAACACCAAAAATAGAAAATATTCGGGGAACATGCTTTAATGCAATAATCAATTACTGGGCTGCTAAATTCTGTAAAACACAACCTATATACAGCCAAAACATTATGACCATGGTTAACGAGAACTGTGTTGATGTGATAACAGTGCTACAAGTCAAGGTTCTCGTAGTTGACGTTTCAGATGTGGAGAAATGGGAAGCTGGAAGACATGCTCTGAATTTCCAAAGTGGACTTGAGGTAATTATCTGACCCTCATCACTCGGCACAGAACGTGACACCCACATGATTTATATCACAATATTCAGAATCTCTAAAAAACTCTCTCTCCAGTAAGGCCCCGTGTGACCAAGAGCGATAATCTTCAGAGAACCGGAAGGGTTTCTGATGTGATTCCTGAAGTCCTTAGTTGTTTCTTGAGGGTCAAAGTGACTAAACAGGTGGATGCAAAACTCCACCAATTACAGATAAAAGGCAGATGACGGACACACGAATCCCCCGGTTAGACACAGCAAAAAATGATAGACGGTTTTCTCAATCCTTCTTCATCACCGCGTAACACTGAATGTATCACTGAGATATGAGTCTCAGGACATGCCTGAACTGTACTGGGGTGTATTATTACGACCCCACAGGCTTTAATCGAACTTACAAAAAGCATACGATCACAGCAATAAAGCAGTCATGGTTTGAGGCCACTGGCTCCTACGAGACACTTTCAGTGCTTTTAGCAGGAACATTCTGCTGCATTCTGGTTCCCTCTGAAGGTAACTTCTGTACAATTAAGTCCATTGATTTCTCCAACTATGCAAATTCAGTGAAAGCCCAGAAAGTTCCATCTGAGAACTCACATCTATTATAAACACAGCTGCAATCAAACATCCAGCAAATTAGGTTTATTTGCAGAATTTACAAACCTTCAGCTGTTGGCAACAAACCAATCAAACAAGAACAATTTAAACCGCTCAACACAACGAAGGTTTTCTCCAAATTCAACACAGAATGATGTCTGCAGTCTCAGAATTCTTCACCCCCCAAACAGAATCGCTCATAAAAGCACACCCTGCAGACCAGGTGATGTGGGTTCATTAGCTACGTCAGGTGTGCTTGAGACTGTGATGTTCAAAAGCACGTTAGAAATAAGGCTGGATCCAGAGAGATGTTCAAAAAAAATAAAACAACTGTGCTAGAAAAAAGATTTGTAAGCCACTGAGTGTTGCTAGAATCACAAGTTCAAAGTCAAAATACTGGCTGCACCACCTGAATGTGGCAGAAAGTAGAAGCTACCACCATCTGCCAGATCTCCAGTGACTGCAAAAGACCTGCAGCACGATTTGGTGTATACGTCTGCTGCCCAAAGCACAAGAAAAGTCAGCTGCAATCTGCTCAAACCATTAAAACAAGCTACAGAAGTTGGGATTCTGTTCTGTGGAGTGATGAACCAAACCTGGAACTTGTCAGGGCTGTGGATCAGTGGTGTGTCTGGAGAAGGAAGATAAAGCATACGATGAAAAGATCACCCTGCCCACAGTGAAGCATGGCAGTGGCTCAGTAATACTCTGGGGCTGCTTTGCTTCTTCTGATGCTGAAAAGCTGCAGCGTGAAGCAGGCAAGATGAATTCAACCCCGTAACAGGATATCTGAGCAGAAATGAGCATGAACTCTATGAGGGAGCTAAAGCTTGCACGTCACTGACAAAGATCCCGAGCATGCCTCAGAATCCACCAAGGCTTGGTTTCAAAAGATATCCTGGAAGATCTCCTGGAGGCCTTCACAGTTGCCTAGAAGGGTGATGTAGAAGAGTTCTCTCCTAAGCACTGAGGACTTCAAAGAGGCGAATACTGCCGTCTTATCATCAGTTTAATCCAGTCTGAATTCTGCTGATTTCATAATGAGGTTCAGTGCTCAGGTCTGGTGATTGGTGGTTTAATTTGATGACAGCAACTGAAAGATGGTTGTGGCGCATTTGTGTTGTGCTGGAACAAACGGTTAAGACGCGCACCGCACCAGAAAAATGGAGTTTGAGTTTCAGGTTTATGCATCTTCCCCATCAGATTTGTGGGAAGCTGCAGATTCTGGAAACCCAATTCCTGTTATTCCGCAAACAAGGAGGAGAGAAGACCAACACAGACAGTAGTGCTGTAGAAATGAGCACAGATACTCCATTCTTCTACCAGACACTCACTACCTAGTGCTCTCTCTCTCCCTCTCTCACAAACACACACTAAAGCACTCTCTATCTTTCTCTCTGACATGTTTCTCATGGGAGTGGAAGAAGCCGTCACACTGGAAAAGGTCAACAATCTCACACACACAATATACAGAGCCAGCTTGAGGGAAGAACATCACATGAAAGAGAGATGCATCAGCCAAAAGGTCACACACACACACACACACACACACACACACACACACACACACACACACACACACACACACACACACACACACCACACACACACACACACATACGGCCACTTACCTGTATGGCAGGGGTGGAGGAGGAGACAGGCCCCAGATCAGACAGAAGACTCGGAGGAGAGACGGGAGCTTTTGGGCGTGGGTCACTGTGGCTGGAGCAGCCTAAATACACACAACACACACACACACACACACACACACACACACACACACACACACAGTTAAAAGATGCACAATACAGACTACTTATCTGCTGAAAAGTCACTACAATCATTGTAAGACACACACTCACAGTCATCCAGATCCAACAGAGACACCTCAGACTTCTCCTCTACCTGAGAGTGAGGTCGAGAGACAGAGAGAGATATATAGTGAGAGACAGAGAGAAAGAACCACATTAATTTCTCACTTTTAACACTTTGTCAAACATTTTTTAAAGCATTCTCTCTCTATGTATGTGTGTGTGTGTGTGTGTGTGTGTGTGTGTGTGTGTGTGTGTGTGTGTTGTTGTTCCAGGGTCCAAGCAGCTGCTTGATGGTGTTGAATACTGAAATCTCAGGCTCATTAAATAAGAAGTGTGTGTGTGTGTGTAAAACTGTGGTGGTGTTAAAGGCACTGACATGTTTAAAAGCTGTTTTACTTCATGTGCAGTGGTGGAAATAAACCGAGCAGAAAACATATACGAAATGAGAGAGAGAGTGTGTGTGTGTGTGTGTGTGCGTGTGTGTGCAAGTATATGGATTAGGGCTGCAACAAATGTTGATCACTAAATAATCTACTGATGACTGAGATGAATAATGAATGGTTCTGATTATGAAGGTCTCAGTATGAAATAACGTGACTGTATCTAAAAGCTTCATCATCTCAAGGTTGTTTTATGCATTCGCTCTCTTCGTTTTTCACCTCATGTTTGACTCTCTCTCGGTGCACAAAGCCTTAATGCGTCAAACCTGGGGCTGGTGTGGAAAACGAGCCCGGGTGGTGAGGCTTAGTTAAGATGGACTGAGCGCTGGGACCCTCCAGAAGACTGCTTAAGGAACAGTTGGGGTTGGAGAATGTTGGTGTTGCTGTGTTTTAAATGTGCAAATAAAGGCTTCTGAGCTGCTCTCATGTCTGGTTCTCATCATACTCTGTGTACTGGTTTGCTGTGGTCACACCCACAGTGTGTGTGTGTGTGTGTGTATTAGTGTAAATATCATCTCAGTCCTTCATGGTAAGAATTCGAATCAGGTGTGAACTGGTCATAAACGTCACAGACACGCTGTAACAAAATGATGTAATTTCACCCGTAATGTGGATCCAAAAATGTGCATTTCACTGTACTGACCACACCCACAACATCTAGAGAACACTGTGTCACAACGTAATTCATCACAATCAGGTCATCACACTGCCTCTCTCTCACCTTCTTGACCGGTTTGGGTTTGGTTTTCCTCTTTTGTTCTGTGCCGGAGTCGGAATCTGAGCCGGATTCAGAGCCGGACTCGGACATGCTCTCCTCTGAGGAAGCACTTCCGGACCCAGATCCTGCTTTCTCTAAGTGCCCATTCTTCAGACCCTCATCCGAGTCACTGCAACGACAACACAGGTTGGTCAGGGTTAGGTGTGTTTGCATGTGTATAATTTGGACAAAAGTACTGGGACACCTGCTTACAGTTCTGTCTGAAATCAAGGATGTTAGACCTTCTTGCCTTTGTTGGAGTAACTGTCTCTACTGGGCAAGGAAGGCGTTCTACTAGATTCTGCAGTATTGCTGTAAGGATTTGATTGCACAAGAATGTTGGTGAGATCAGGATGCTGGATGAAACACCACCCTAGCTTATCCCCAACTCATCTCAAAAGTACTGGATGGAGCACCGTCATTCCAAAGCTCAGTGCTGGGGGTTTTATACCCCTCTAGCTCACGCCTGGCAGTATGTTTATTATCAATACATCAAAGTAAAGCTGCTGAGCCACTGAACCAGGCAAGGTTTATTAAGATCACACGAAGGCAGTCTGATTGTCTTAATCTAACAACTTTTGAAGATCCAGGCCTTGCTGATAATATACATCAGAACTTCTATGAATATACGAGTATATTATAGATGTTACACTTGGAGGACAAATAAAGTCAAAGAAAAAGAAGAAGGAAAGTAGAAGAAAAAAAAGCAAAAAAAAAAAAGCTCAATTTCTGCTTCCGATCTGAGGACATCCACAGTGTCTGTGTCCATCTTTCCACTGGGGGTCTGAAAGAATGTGGAGCTGCTGTTCCAACTGACTCCCTGGGTCTACTATGCTAAGATACTACTATATTATGCTACTATACTAGGCTGCTCTCTTCCCCATCCTCCCCATCACACCCAGTACAATGGCATCTGTTAACTGTTGTACTGGTTTCTTCTGAGCATGTTTGGTGGAGGTTGCTTCACATTAGATTTCTCATCTTTATCCTCCAAGTGTCTGAAGCATCTTATGTGATACACATTCGGGTAATTGGCACTTGTCTCTGTTGACTCAGGACCTCAATGTCACTGGATGTGTTTGAGAGGACCAAGATGGGGAGAAGCAGCTTCAAAGATTGGAGATATACAGTGGGGAAAATAAGTATTTAGTCAGTCACCAATTGTGCAAGTTCTCCCACTTAAAAAGATGAGAGAGGCCGTTAATTGACATCATAGGTAGACCTCAACTATGAGAGACAAAATGTGAAAAAAAAATTGAGAAAATCATTTTGTCTGACTTTTAAAGAATTTATTTGCAAATAATGGTGGAAAATAAGTATTTGGTCAATAACAAAAGTTCACCTCAATACTTTGTTGTATATCCTCTGTTGGCAATGACAGAGGTCAAACGTTTTCTGTAAGTCTTCACAAGGTTGGCACACACTGTTGCTGGTATGTTGGCCCATTCCTCCATGCAGATCTCCTCTAGAGCAGTGATGTTTTGGGCTGTCGGCGGGCAACACGGACTTTTAACTCCCTCCAAAGGTTTTCGATGGGGTTGAGATCGGGAGACTGGCTAGGCCACTCCAGGACTTTGAAATGTTTCTTACGAAGCCACTCCTTTGTTGCCCTGGCAGTGTGCTTGGGATCATTGTCATGCTGAAAGACCCAGCCACGTTTCATCTTCATTGCCCTTGCTGATGGAAGGAGGTTTGCACCCAAAATCTCACAATACATGGCCCCATTCATTCTTTCATGTACACGGACCAGTCGTCCTGGTCCCTTTGCAGAGAAACAGCCCCAAAGCATGATGTTGCCACCCCCATGCTTCACAGTTGGTATGGTGTTCTTTGGATGCAACTCCGCATTCACTGTCCTCCAAACACGACGAGTTGTGTTTTTACCAAATAGTTCTACTTTGGTTTCATCTGACCATATGACATTCTCCCAATACTCTTCTGGAACATCCAAATGCTCTCTAGCAAACTTCAGACGTGCCTGGATATGGACTGGCTTAAGCAGGGGGACACGTCTGGCACTGCAAGATCTGAGTCCCTGGCATCGTAGTGTGTTGCTGATGGTAGCCTTTGTAACGTTGGTCCCAGCTTTCTGCAGGTCATTCACTAGATCCCCCCTTGTGGTTCTGGGATTTTTCCTCACCGTTCTTGTGATCATTTTGACCCCACGGGCTGAGATCTTGCGTGGAGCCCCAGATCGAGGGAGATTAGTAGTGGTCTTGTAGGTCTTCCATTTTCTAATTATTGCTCCCACAGTAGATTTCTTCACACCAAGCTGCTTGCCTATTGCAGATTCAGTCTTCCCAGCCTGGTGCAGGTCTACAATTCGGTTTCTGGTGTCCTCCGACAGCTCTTTCGTCTTCACCATAGTGGAGTTTGGAATGTGACTGTTTGAGGTTGTGGGCAGGTGTCTTTTATACTGTTAACAACTTCAAACAGGTGCCATTAATACAGGTAATGAGTGGGGGAAAGAGGAGCCTCTTAAAAAAGAAGTTACAGGTCTGTGACAGCCAGAAATCTTGCTTGTTTGAAGGTGACCAAATACTTATTTTCCACCATTATTTGCAAATAAATTCTTTAAAAGTCAGACAAAATTATTTTCTCAATTTTTTTTTCACATTTTGTCTCTCATAGTTGAGGTCTACCTATGATGGCAATTACAGGCCTCTCTCATCTTTTTAAGTGGGAGAACTTGCACAATTGGTGACTGACTAAATACTTATTTTCCCCACTGTACTCGCTGCATCATGAACGTATCTGTTCATTTCTGAGGGTCACACATGCAGGGACAGCAGTTTTGTATATGCAAATGCATTTTTTAGCAGAACGTATATCTCTAGCCTAAGAACACCCCTCAGAACACCCCTCAGAACACCCCCACCCCCATGTTTAACAGGTGAGGTGCTTTGGATCTTCCTGCAGAAAGTGAGCTTCCTGGGAAGAACTGGAAGCTGTAATTAAAGGTAAAGGTGGATGCTCTAAACACGCAAACATCTGAAATGAGATCAAGACCAAGGTTTCTCACACCAAAATATGAAGAACATGTCCTACGTGAATGCACATATTCACAGCTCTGCTGTTTATGATGGTGTGACTGCCGTAGCTGCCTCAATTAGTGACTGAAATGAAACAAAGCACTTTCACATCTTCACTTTACACACACACACACACACACACACACACACACACACACACACACACACACACACACACACACACACACACACAGCTCTGCTATTAAATGGAATTAATAGCACTTACCCTTCCATTTCCACAACAAACACTGTATAACTCTCTCATTAACACACACACACCCGTCAAACACGGCATAATGCCCTCATTAACTGCTGTTCATTTAACTCAAAATGCAATCAGTGTGTGAGTGAACGCCGTGTCTGTGTGTAAAACACACTAATAATCCGTAAGCACAGGTGGGCAATGGTCATTCAGACTCTCGGAGCAAACTGCCCGGTGAGATGAACACTAAGAATGTGACGGCGAGAGGATGAAAATAAAAGTAATGTCCATAAACTCTCATCTCCAGACCCCACATACCTTTATTTCTGTATTCAATAAGTCCAGCATAAAAACACTGTCCATCATTCGTGCTGTACTGGACACACAACGGAGTGCAGTGTCTTGGGCCCCAGTGACTGCCGCTGGTAACATTAATTAAAGACGTACACTCAGATCTCATAACTCGTTATGGGCTTGATACCCAGGACTGCTAATCTGCCACTGCTGGTCCTTGAGCAAGAAACCTTAACCCGACTACAGGGGGCACTGCAGCATGGCTGACCGCACTCTGGCCTCGCCTTCCTCAGCTGGGATATAAGAAGGGAACATTTTTGTCTGAGTATAATGATACAATAAAGGCACATAACTGACATATAATAATAATTATTATTATGTTATTATTTTTATTATCATCATCTGCAGGTTTGTGGTAGAAGGAGGGTGTGTGTTATTTTGTCTTATTTATTCTTTTTTAACCCATTGTTGGTGCTCCAAAGGCTCCATAAAGTTGGAAGATCCCAGACCTGCCAACTTGGGGACTTTGAGGAAGGTCATGAACCCTCTCTGCTCTTAGGCCCACTGTAGCGGACCCTGCACTCTGATTGGAGTGGGCAATTTGGTAAAAATTCTACATCATGATAGACGTCAATCATGATATTGTGAAATTTCAAAACAAGTACCAGCAGATTCTTAAAAACTACAATAATACGCCCACACAGTGATTTAGATTCAGAATTTGCTGCACTTTATCTAATTAAACAGGACTAATTACTCTCTCTGTAATGACAAGGTTCTTTAAATCACTGATGACATCTGCACAATGTTCAGAAAATAGATTGTGTAGTGCTATAAAGTATCAAAATACAATAAAGAATTATTATTATTATTATTATTATTATTATTATTTTCTAGCCCCAACTCCTTCACTGGTCTTCAAAACTGAGAAAACAATTGTAGTGTACAAATGTAAAAGTAATGATAATAATGACAAATTAATAATATTGTTATTATTAATATAGTTGGTGCTTTTTAACTAATTATTTAAGTCACAAATTTCAACAGGTAACCTTTTCAAGTCTGAAATGTCAAACTGTTGCCAGATCAGAGTAATTCATTAGTGTTTTTGACCATCTGACCAGAAATCCTGCATCCACCACTTTGCATATAAGACTTTAATGTTTATCAGATTTGATATATCAGTGATTTAATGCTCGCAGTAGTTTTTTATGAAAACTATAATCTTCATCTGTCGGGAAAATGTTCACAACTGGAAATCTGTATGTATGTTTCTGGTGCATGTAGTGGACGGATTATCCACCCGGATTATTTACTTATTTATGTAATCAATCATTACTTATTACTTAATATTTTATAAAATTACTTGCATAGCTCGACAGATATTGTACTAATTCTGGGGGACAGTGAGATAGTAATCATGCTGATGTCAAAACAAATGATCAATTATGAAGCATTTTGCATTAAAAAGTATTTCATTTCACATTAACCAGTCATTTGTAGCTTACAAGGTAGAAACATGTGACACACACACACACACACACACACACACACACACACACACACACACACACACACACACACACACACACACACACACACAGCATTCAGAAATGCAGTAAAATAACAGATAATGCATCTACAGCACACAGAATGGAAAGCTGTTTACAGACAGAGGGGGTTTGTTCCCCAATATGTCAAATATGTTGCTTAAGTGTCTTTTCTTTCAAGTGGAGGAAGCTTTGAGTGAACTGATAATCCCGTTCTTGTATAGTTACCAGAAGAACAGACAGAAATTAGAGGTATATTTTAAGCTTGTCTCCTTAAAACACACAAAGCCTAAAAAAGAGGCCAGTACGACAAAACCACAGACTGCAGGTCTCAGCTGCATTTCAAGGATGCGCTGCATGTTGTGAGATCACGAATCAGCAGAAAGGCTGGATGAACTAGAGAGCTTAAAGCTGACTGCTGTGTCATCCGCAAAGCTGAACGTTCTACATCAAGAGTGTGAACCAGAAACGAGAAATCCCACCAGTAAGCATTTCTATGAACCAACACAGGAAAAAATGCAAAACACAAACTCAATCTAATACGAGGTTCCAGGATCCAGTCAGAATCTCCAAAGATGGTTTACTTACGCAAGTGTAAAACATAAAATATTCCCATTGTCAGACCAGTGTTTACATCTGTCAGAGGGTGACGGCGTTCTCCTGGCTCCTCTCACATCTCCTCCCTAGTCCTGCCCTATTACTACTGTTTCACCAGTGTTTAGTTCATTATCTTTACTTTTCAGGCTCGTTTGAGGCCCATATATCAGTATATCTAAAGTATATCTCTCTAGACTAATGCACTTTGTTCAATCATGATAAAGATCATGAATCATGAAAATGTCAATAAATATTGTGATATATTTATCATATTGCTCACCCCTAGCTACCCCTAGAAGATCACCCCCCCTCATTCTTTTTTCATTTATTTAAATATCCTTTATGTTCTTCGTAATCTATAATGATTCCTATAATAAAAGCTTTTTAGGCTACAATAAACACTTGTTTACATATGTAAATGTACTATGAGTCAAATCTGGGTGGGGTTTCCATGTTCTTCCTGTGTCTGTGTGAAGATCAGGTGATCTGGTTGGTCTAAATTGCCCTGCTCTGTGTGGTTGTCTGTATGCCCACATATGGATTGGCATTCTGTCCTGGGAGAAACCCCTGGTTTGTGCAACCCCATGCATTGTGCAACTGGCTGCCGCTTGACATCAGGGTGTTGGTTGTGATTGTGAGTGCTGATTGTGTTGTGAAGAGCACAAAAGCATCCTCGGGTATCTACAAAGATGCTCTATATGTGTATACTGATTCCGTATGTATGTCAGTTGAAGCTTCTTTTATTAACTCAATTTTGTGGGATTTTTATGTGGTTTTATGCACTTATTCACCATAAAATCGCCTTGGTTCCTCTCAAGGTTTCTTCCTCCTAAACTGAGGGAGGTTTTTCTTTGCCACTGTTTGCCTACTTGCTGCTCATTTGAGGCTTGGACCCGAATCTTTGTAAAGCTGCTTTGTGACAACTTCCTGTTGTAAAAAGTGCTATATAAATAAAATTTGATTGATTGATTGATAAAACGTGAAAAGTATCTTTACTGATCTTTACATTTCAGACATCCTGTTAGGAACTGATCATCCAAAGTGTGTTAGAATGTTGATTTATTATTTGTATTCATTAGAATAAGAAAGATGTTTATAACAAGTTCTTCAAATTACTTCACTAGTAAAAAACAACCCTGAATGTTTTTTGATGTTATTTATGTAGTTGTCAGTATTATCCCTTCACAGGACTTTTATTCTGAAATTTGAACACTGTGAGAGCAGTCGAAGTTAGCATTCAGGTTGAGCATATACATGTGGACAGAGCAGTAAACACGCACTGGAAGCTGGGATTTAATTCAGGTGGAAACGAGGGAATTTTAGCGGTTTTCCAAGCAGGATCTCTCACTGATCATTCATCACACAATGATGAGCACATGTTGGATTGATGGGGTAAGTCTATTCTGTGCGTCATATCTGTAGGTAACTCTGTTCCTGAGTTATGTATATTAAGGCGTGTAACAGTCCAAAAAGTGTGGATCTCAGGTTCAGAGATGATCATTTGACTCCTAAGCAGCAGCTAGAACAGCCAGATGAGCAGAACTTGGCACTTTTAGGTATAAATGGGTAAGACAGGTGCTGGGAAGGTTCCTAGTGGTTCTAAATTGAAAAGGCCAAAACCAAGTCAGGACAGCCTTCATTAGAAATCTCCATGAAGCTTTGAGAATCCAACCTCAGGTTCTCTTCACCATCACTGAAAATTACTCTAACAAAGTTCTCTTAAAGCCAGCTGACCTTCCAAAATACAACTGATGCATTGACCGCACTGAGCTGAATGTGATGTGTCAGTATGTGGATGGGCTGGAGTGTGACTGGTGTGAGTGGGAGAACATGAATAGCACCTGTCTTTGCTGGTTTTCTGGCCCTGCTGGAGTTTCTTGTTTTTCAGAGTTTTCTTCTTCTTCTTATCAGAGCCTGAGTCACTGCTCTTATCTGATTGGCTGGAACTCTTGTCAGAGTCCTCACTGCTGTCACTCTTCTCCTCACTGTCTGAGTCTACACAAACACACACACACACACACACACACACATTACACATCAAAATGGAACAATTTAAAGACAAACTCTGCCTCACACTCAAACAGACCTTCACTGCTGCTGCTGCTGCTATGCTCGCTGCTGCTGCTGCTGCTGCTGTCCGAACCTTCGGCCTCCTCTTCCTCTCCAGAGTCAGAGTAGAATTTATCATCATCCGATTTGGCAGCTTTGGTTTTGCTGACGGCAGGAGCCCATTCTTTCCCCTGTAATGGGTACAAACACACACACACACACACACGCACACACACACACACTTTTATTTACTAAATCCTGCAGATCTGCCCAGGAAACTGCAGCAATGAAAACGTTTGCAGCAAACATAAATCACTTACTGTCAAAGTTTGCTCAAAGGCATCTGATCTGACTCTTATAGCAACTGAAGGCATGATAAAAAAACCCCAAACGTAAACAAAAACAAAAAAGCGGCTTCTTACCGCATCTACAACCTCCACGTTTCTCACAGACTGGTCAGGAGCCACCACCGGCCACTCGGAGAGCTCCAGGTAGCCGGTGGCTTTAGAGTTCAGAGTGTGAGACAGCGTGCCGAGCTGAAAACGATCCCGATCTGAAAGAAAAGAATTGACAAACATCACATTTGTGAAACCTCACCCTCCATGCAGACACACAAGTTGCGGATTCAGGGCCGTAGATGGTTTTACACATCAACACCACCTCACCTTACAAGTCTCTGATGAAGAAACTGGTTTAAAGCAAAAACAACGGACCCAAGAACATAGCCTTGAGGAACTCCATAAGAGTACAGTGTAAATATGAAGCCTCCTGAACCAACACCACCACCAAGACCACCACCAAGACCACCACCAAGACCACCACCAAAGACCAGCTACTAAAACTGGCTGAAATGCCACAACATTCCCGGCTGCATAACAGTGCATTATACTGCCTTAAAGCCCATTAGCCTCTACAACAGCAGGTCATTAGTCAGAGTTAGGGTGAGCTGTGCCTGAATAATGGAACTTCACTATACAAACACCTGAGAAAAACACACACACGGCCCTTAACCAGGAATATTAGAAATGACAGCAGCAGGTAAATGTCTCGCAAACACTGAGGTATGAATTTATGCAGCATTAATGCAATATGGATTAATACAGCAACTCGCATTCACACACTCTCTCTCTCTCTCTCTCTCGCGCGCGCTCTCTATCTCTGTCCGTCTGTCTGAAAGGTCTGTATTAGCGCAGTAATTTATGTGTTTAATCACAGGGAAGCGAGAGGCTGCTGACCTCGCCGACCTTCAGAAATAGGCAGTCACACCAGAGAAAATGAGATGCTCTGACTACTGGACGGAGGTTAGCGATGGGTGGGAAAAGAGAGAGAGAGACAGACAGAGATAGGCAGAGAGAGAGACACACAGACAGACAGACAGACAGACAGAGACATGGTCAGCCATTTTCCTCAGAGTTTCCGATTCATAAAGTGGAATCCGAGCGTGATTTTTAGGAAATTTTAATCTTCCATAATTCACTGTTAATTAAATGTTAGAACTCACTACATGAGCTGAATATGGACCAGAACTGTGATTCTCAGTATTAAGTAACACAACGTAATGAAAGCTGATGTTTGCTCATGTAGCCGTTGAGCCAGTGATAGTTAGAAGCCACTGGACACGGTGAAGGTCAGATGTTCTCCCGGTAACATTAGTTCTTTAATAGGGGTCTTATGTTTGTAAGCGACATAATCAAGAATTATTCCATGATCAGCACAGAGCTTTACTAACTTTAAGAATGTGTGTGTGTGTGTGTGTGTGTGTATGGAGCTACTCAATACCCTACCTATAGCCAACGAAAATCTAACCAAAACAGATTTTAACCCAACAAATTTCAGTGCAAACCTGATGAGAGGTTTCCATGGAAACCATATTGTAGTCCATTCCAATTCCAACTGTAGCCTAGCCAACTGTGAAAAACCCACTGTAGCCAATAAAATTACACCCAAATTCTGTCCAAATCACACTCTAATCCAAATCTGATGGTTCAGTCCAAACCTTACTGCATTCTGACAGACAGCCTAATGAAATTCTGTCCAACCCTAATGGGAGCCTAAAATTCCATGGAAATCAAATGAACAGAGAACAAAATTCCATCCAAACCAAATCTGATGGTAACCAGAAGAACTTCAGTCCAAACCATATAGTGATCTGAAAGAATCCCTCTAAACCTGACAGTAGACTGATAAAATTCCTCCTGGACCAAAATCAGCCTTGTATCCAAACCCGAAGCCAATGTTCCATATGAAGCAAACTGTAAACAAGATGAAATGGAAAGTTTACTGTCTCCCTTTGTGAACACACTGTTGCTATGGTTGCTGGAGAAACTGCTGTTCCTATAATTCAAGTCAGCAGATTTTTAATTCCTTAAATTCAGCACTTTAAGCAATTGTCAAGGTTGGTTTCTAAATAACCCTTCCAGGTCCTGTTCCGGTGAGCTGAGGGCTGGTTGTCAGGCTTCTACACAGTGAAGTCTGGGTGTAATTTTGCAAAGACATATCCTGGCCATGTTCCTTTACTTCCCCGTTAAGATCTAGTCATGCTTAAAAAACGCAAGCACAAAAAACATCACAGCGAATGACAGCTAGCATCAATCATGAAGAAAGTGGTCCATCCTCTACAGTTAACCCCAAATCCTGAGATCCCTCTGTCCATCCATCCATCCTTCCATCCACCCAACCACCCATCCGCGAGGGACCCAAATCAACAGTAATGTCCCACCGCTAATGTCTCCATCTGAGTGAGTAATTGCATTACCCAGCAGCAAATAAAGAGTGTGAAGAAGGAGGAGGACAGGAGTCAAAAACGAGGGAGGGGAATTCTTCAGAAAGAGCAGAGCCGGTGCTGCTGAAGGATTTAAGTCGTAATCAGACACCTCATATCAAATTACTGCCGATGCAACAATTCAATCAGAGTTCAAGAGAAACAGAGGAGACTGGAACCACAAACTTGATATGACAAAATTACAAATTTTGCCCAAACCTGAGTGTAGTCCATCCAAATTGTCCCACCCTGTGTTTAGTCCATTCATATTTTGTCCAAACTTGGCCCAAACCTAACTGGAGGCCATCTAAATTTTGACCCACCCTAAGTGTAGCCCATTCAAATTTTTTATGTCAACCCAAGTGGTGCCCACCCAAATTTTGTCCAACACTAAGTGTAGTCCATATGAATTATTTCACTCTGTGATTCGTCCATCCAAATTGTGTCCAAGCCTTACTACAGACCATCTAAATTGTCCCAACCTTAAAATGTTCTACTGTAGTTTACTCCCAATATGAGCACATCCTATCTAAATTTTGTCCCAACCTATGTGTGGCCCAGATTATAGACCCGATGGCCCTGATTAGTCCATACAATTTGTATTCCGTTCCGACTTTCGCCCATTCCACATTTTGTCCAAACCCGAGTGTAGGCCATCTGAAATGTCCCAGTCTGCCAGACATCCATCCAAATTCTACCCAACCTATGGGTACACCACCCAAATTTTGTGCCAATCTGACTGTTGACTGATTCATTTTAGATTCCAACCCAAATCTGCTACGTAACCAATGAGAGGTGTCTTCAGTCCATTAATCAGCTACAGTCTTCTAGAAACACCCCAAATGTTTTCATCTTGATAAGCTTCCCGTATGTTTCGTTTCATGCAGTTCTCCTGGTCTAAAGTTCATAAACACTGAGAGGTGAGATAATTAATGTATTGAATATAGAAGCGTGAAGATGAGTGTAGTGCACAGCCTGTGGATGAAGGGGTGAAGGTGAGGAGGAGGAGGAGGAGGAGTTACCTTTAAAAGCAGACTGCAGCACGGGGGCAGGTTTGGGGGCTAGCAGGATGCGGCGGGCGTACTTGCTAAGAGCTCCACTTTTCTCATTGGGGACGATCAGCTGCCGGATAAAACGTGTGCGGTCTCGGATGTCGTAGTTCTGATCGTACTTCCCCAGGTTTAGGATATACTGCGTCAACAGCTTAGTCTGGGGGTGGAGGGAGGAGAGGGAAACAAAAGGAATATCAACAAAATGTGGGAATTCCACCATTAAAATGATCAGTTACACAATGTATGCAGACACCTGAACATAACCGTCCGTGGCTGTTGAAAGTGAGTATTGTACTTGTGCGAGAATAGCAAGTGTGGTGAGAAAATATAAGGCCTGCATTTCTAATTAAATGGCCAACAGGTGAAGATACAATGTAGAGAACCCACATATTCAATGGATTTGCACATCAGATAAGCCTACAGAGAAGCACATCCTTCAAAACAGCATCAGAAAAAGAGGCGACATGTTGTGGAGATTGAAGGATGGAGGTGGTGCAGCATCATGTTACGGAGACGCTGTTCCTCAGTGAGGACTGAGTGGAACTTGGCGGTGGAGCATCATGTTGTGGAGAGGTTGTCCAGTTCTCAACTGCCCTGTTTGAAAACAGCAGCCCACAAGAGTCATCCAGCTGACATCGAGAACCTGCAGCAGATCTGCAGGAAGAACGGATGCAGCAGAAACTAGCCTGAAGGTCTTGAATATGTTTGCAAGCATCATTTTTGTGCAGGGCTGGCAGGGTTCTTACAAGGCCACACCTGTCCAAAGGTGAAAGATGGAGGTCTTCTCTTACACAACATCAAGAGTGTGTGCACGCCTGAGTGTGTGTAGATTATTAAACCACTAGGGCATAAAGAAAAGAAACATTAAAAAATAATCATGTGGCAAAGCTGCTGACTGATCTACGCTGCAGTAATGAAAACGGAAATACGGTCATGACACACACACACACACACACACACACACACACACACACACACACACACACACACACACACACACACACACACACACACGGATAGACACATTCAAAAAGCCACACACACACTTAATATCACGGTTTTATCATAAAATGTGCTTAACGACAGAAAAATATTGCTGTTGTTAAATATTACACTTTACTACGTCTGTATGACTACAGATGAAATGCAAATTCCGAATTAAATATGTTATAAATGATAAGAAAAGGAAATTAACATCTAGAGAAGCTGGGTAAATGTGGAAATGTACGTAGCGTCAAGGGCACAACTCTGTTTTCATGGTGTGTTTGCATGTAAAAGTCACAGGATGCACTCCTGTATTATTAGAATCTCCTCTAGGTGGTGTTACTGAGCATCGTTTTGAAGCAGATCTCAGGATGAGAGCTACTCAGGCTTTACACACACACACACACACACACACACACACACACACACACACACACACACACACACACACACACACACACACAGGTACATGCAAGCCTCCTCAGTTAAATAAGAAGCTTAAAGTTTTACACAAAATAATCAAATATGTAAAGAAATTCTAAGAATCAAAAGGAAAAATGAAAAACATTTTTTTATCAAATACACACGTTTTGGAGATACTTTGTTACTTTATTACTCTTTGTTATTTGATACTTTTTTTCGTTTGGATTTTGCCAGTTTTTGCTTTTTTGTTTATTGTTTTTGTGGATTGTGCTGATGGTCATTTGCTTGGGTCTTAGACGAGGGACTGACAGGTGCCCTGAAACCTTATCTAAAACCTAGACATGCTCAACCCACCAACTGTAAGCATCCTTTCATTTCATTTATGGCTCCAAAAACCAGAGTGACTTACAAGGTCACTCATATTACAGCGGTGGGCCACAGAGGTGGGACTCTTATTGGTGTAGCACAGCATAGTTACCCAGACTGGGAATCAAACCCCAGTCTCTCACATGGTGTGGTGACTCACTGGTGGTGTTATCTGTTGCACCACACCGCCATGTTTTTCCAAACAGGGAAGAGACTGTTTCAAGTGCACAGGACAAGGGTGAGCTGATTTTTTCCCCATTAACAGTGTTAGAAACGATATGTTTCATTTCGAAGTGGTTTGTAGATATGATGAAGCCTAATGAATTACTTTAGCCAACAGCTGACACACTTTTACTTTGAAGTGCACAGCAACAGGTAAGCTGGTATTTTCAAACAGCTCACACCACCACGCTTAAAATTGGTGGGGTGGTTGTGCCTGGGTCTCAGATGAGGTTTCAGGGTATCGGTCAGTCTAAACTCACGTGACCAGTGGGGATTCAAGATCAACACCTTATTGTAAGACTTTATCAGCAAAAATGCACAAAAAAACCCCAAAAAAATGACAGCACCACAACACCCAGCCCTGATATTTGTGTTAAAGCCTGACTTGTCCAAACATTTGACTTTTTAGCACTGATTCCAACGAGTCCCTCACAGGGTAAGCAGTAGCACATGCAGTCACCCAGCTGTCAGCTGTTCATAAACAGCAGGAGCTGGAAATGGAGTTATATTTTCCTCTGTAGAAGAGAATGTAGCTTGCCTGCATAAAACAATTAATACTTTTGGACAAAAAATTACATTTAATTAGCAAAAATAAAACATGGCAGTGGTGTCTTCCCTACTATAACGATGCAAAAACACACACTGGCATACACTCGTTTTCTCTCATTAACTGTATTACATTCATTTGTAATACAGCACTGAAGTCTATCACTCTCATTTACTGTTGGTGCATCTGACCTCACTCCTCTGTCTCCATGCTGTCATGCGCAATCTTACAAACCCTCGCCAGATTTAGGTTTACTACCAAACGACTCTGGCTGTCTGGTTTTAAATATATTTGACTTTGAGAGAGCTTCCACCGATCAGCCATACTTTAAAACTGGTCTGGTATTGTTCAGGTTCCCTGTGACACCAAAACAGCCCCATCAATGTATGGACTCCACAAGACCTCTGAAGGGGTCCTGCAAGTTGTGAGGTGGAGCATCTGCAGATTTTATTCGTCTTTCCAGTATCTCCGGCAGATCACCAAGACCAAGCTCTAAGGAATTTTAAGGCCAAGTCAACCCCTTGAACTTTTGGATACCATCATGTTCCTCAAACCAAAACCATTCAAATGTACAGAGTGAGTGTCGGCTGCTAAAAGAGGTCACCAGGGAATACCACCGCCAAGGAAGGACTCAGAGCTTTCCTAACAGAACGTCCAGGGTGTCTCACACTCTACCAGCTACCAGTGCAGTCTTCTTCTCATAGTTCATCCTGGTGCCATCACTTCCACAGGTAAACAGTGCACACATATCCACAAACAGATCAGACCAGACCACCTACTTTTATCGTTGCGAGGTCCAGATCATGGTCTTCCAGATCTTTCTTTGATATCCATAGTTCTCTTCCCACCCCCCCCAACAGTTGAAGTGTCATGTTCCAGTCTTTCACTTTTTCACAGGCATTGGTTGGTGCAATCACACCCTCAACCTGCCTGACCAGTCGTATCAAAGCCAAGGACTAAAGATTAAGGTCTAATGATTACGTTTGTTTGGGTCTAATATGGGTTTATTTTGGATATTTTTAAGACAATCTAATGAAAACGAACCGCATGAAAGTCATTTTGCAGAATTATTTATTTTATACTATTATTTCTAAATCAGGCCTTATTGTCCTTCTCCAGAGCCAAGTCATCTTGTGTAGTAGATCACAATATACTGCTGATAGTGAAGTGCGGTGAGGTACCTGTTTAGAGTTGGTGAGGTATAGTTTGGCCGCCAGGTTCACAGTCTGGAGTTTGACTATGTCCTCCTCAGTGGTGAAGCTTTTGGCCATTTTTCTTAGAACATCTGGAGCAATCTTGGGCACATGCTCGCAGTACTCACCAATCAACCACAGAATACTGGCTCTCGCCATAGGCACCTACACACACAGGCACACACAACAGTCCACACACACATTACAGATCAGTTACAGGACAAACAGTACTGACCGGTACTGACAATAACAGTGGACTTATCTTAATCCAGTATATACTCTGACCATCGTAACCCAGTATGAATCTGACGTTTGGTTAGATTTACAGTTTGACAGAAATGCTTCGAAACAGATTTTAATCCAGTATGAATCTGATGTCTGAGTAGGTTTTATGTATTAATCCAGTTTGAATCTTATTTTGAGTGAAAATAATTTCATCCAATCAAACTCACTGTAAGTCGACTGTGTGTGTGTGTGTTGCAGCACTCTTACTGTAATATTGTCAAACAGCTTGGCCATGTGCTTGATGATGTCACTGTGTTGGGAAGGCTGAGTCTGCAGCAGCTTCTTAATGACCACCACACTCTCTGCCACCACAGTCTCTGAACAAACAACAACACAAACGATGTTTATTTGTTTATGATCCTTATATCAACTCCCAAACAGCCAGCAGCAGTATTACACTAAGCAACACTCTATAACCACCACCCGACACACCGTTCGTTTAAAGCATCAAACATGCTCTCTCCACTGGATCCCACGTCCTCAACACCACAATGCTTTTGGGAAGATGCTTTTTGGAAGTTGTGTGATTGCAGTGCACTCCTTGCGCAACAAGATCTCTGATAAAAATCCCCTGAATG
Source organism: Acestrorhynchus altus (assembly GCA_034509495.1). Classification (NCBI taxonomy): domain Eukaryota; kingdom Metazoa; phylum Chordata; class Actinopteri; order Characiformes; family Acestrorhynchidae; genus Acestrorhynchus; species Acestrorhynchus altus. The sequence continues at coordinate 6,058,094 of CM067516.1, read as the reverse complement.
GCACCATCTGCAGGCCATCTGAAGTATTACTACATCAGCACCAACGTTGACCACCGATTAAGCCAGTGTCTCCCAAACACGGTCCTGCCACCCCCTGCTCTCCCATTTAAGAGGATTCCCTGCTTTAACATCCAGAGTAACTCTGAAAGGACTTGTTAATGAGTTCATTAGTTGTGCTGGAAGAAGGTCATCCAATAAATATGCAGGGCAGGGGTGCGCCAGGACAGAGTCTGGGAAATGGTGAATTCAGTGAATGTGAGAAAAAAAAGAGAATGTGTGTGTGTGTGTGTGTGTGTGTTTTACCGTCTCTGTTGGACAGCAGCAGCACCAGGCCATTGAGGCAGGCATCTGTGATCTCAGAGATGTTGGTGGCACACCTGCCAATGGCCTGGATAGTGGCGGCTGCAAAGGCTTTATCCTGGCTCTTAACGTACGTCTGAAACACACGTAAGGACACTGTTCATACAAGACCTTAACAGACGTCTGAATCAAATATTATACAATGGCATAAAGTAGAGACCACCCAACAGAGAAGGGCGGTGGACTGGCAAGATACTGGGGCTACAATTCAGTATATGGTGAAACAGTGCCATTGGGTAAGTATTGCCCAATATATTAGGATTTTTGAAAGCCAGTCTACTGATATTCACTATACTCTTCCAACTACTCTCTATAGATTTTGTCATGAATTTACTGTAAACTGGTAGAGAAATTATGATTTTCTGTAGGGTCTGTCTGTTGGATTTCAGCTGGGTGGGACATAATTTGGCCCATCTGACATGACATTGACCAAAGAACCAATTAGAGTTACCAATCTGTTTACATCACCTAGCTTCTTTCCCCTACTTCATCTAAGCTGCTCCACCAAGCACATAGAGGCCCCTAAATCAACCTAAGTCTTCAGGTCACACCGGCTACAGGCTTGCTCGTTTAAGTTTTTTTAAACTGTGTGCTAGTGGAATCTCCTTGTTAGGCTCTGTATGCTGATTAAAGCTCCTGAGAGTTTTTTCCCTTACTATTCAGTAAACAGCCTACAATGTTCTGTTAAACCCAGGACTATAATAATAAAATAATAATATGATTTTGGGCACTAGGATCTTGTATGTACAGTTAAAAGCATTTGTCTACCAATCATTCTGCGAATGGTTCTGATTAAGTGCAGTGCACAATTTTTGTGAATCTTACTACAAATAAACTGCATTAATATGCATTCAATATAGTTAAGTATTGAATATTCACATAGATTTGCAGTATATTCTGCTGTATATTAGATATTTAAAAACAGTAGACTGGGTTTTTTTTATTTTAAATTGAATTGAAAAAATATAAATCTCAGACAGTACCTGGAACTCTCGCAGTATAGTGGAGATGTTGGCTTCATTAGCCAAGTTAGTCAAAATCTCCAGCTGTGGAAACACACACACACACACACACACACACACACACACACACACACACACACACACACACACACACACACTTACAAATCTGATAGCAGTGAAACATCACTGAACACTTTCTCAGCCTTATCGTCTGACCACTGTAAATATGATGAAGGGTTTATTACCTTGAGGGTTTTGATGTGTGTGGCATCTGTGGACCTCACATAGAAACTCTTCATGAACGGCTCAAACATGCCCTGAAAAAGAAGAAAAAGATAAAGACAAAGGAGAGCATAAACCAGCTTCAAGGATGAACAGGTTGGTACTGGTAATTAATAAGCATTGTCTGGATGGTACTGGTTATTATGAGCATTATGGTCTGGATGGTTCTGGTCATTATGAGTATTATGGTCTGGATGGTTCTGGTCACTGGGAGTATTATGGTCTGGATGGTTCTGGTCATTGGGAGTATTAGGGTCTGGATGGTTCTGGTCATTGGGAGTATTATGGTCTGGATGGTTCTGGTCATTATGAGTATTATGGTCTGGATGGTTCTGGTCATTGGGAGTATTATGGTCTGGATGGTTCTGGTCATTGGGAGTATTATGGTCTGGATGGTTCAGGTCATTATGAGTATTATGGTCTGGATGGTTCTGGTCATTGGGAGTATTATGGTCTGGATGGTTCTGGTCATTGGGAGTATTATGGTCTGGATGGTTCTGGTCATTTTGAGTATTATGGTCTGGTCATTTTGAGCACATCTACATGCCAGTGGTAATAATAAGCGCCTGGACGGTTCAGGTAATTATGAGCGGGTGTGGATCAGTGTGATCATTATGGTCTGGATGGAACTTATCATGGTGAGCAGGTCTGGACAATGTCATTAGTTATGAGCAGTTGTTAAACTCTACCTTTCTCTGAATAGACATGGTGGCAATGTTCTGCAGCACAACATACTGAACCTCTCTGAGGAAGACAAAAAGTGAGACGTGAGTATTTAGAGGAGTTTCTCTGGGGGAAACAGTGTGAGCACACACACACACACACACACACACACACACACACACACACACACACACACACACACACACACAGCGTTACCTGTGGCTCCTGAGGAGGCGCACCAGAGATTTGGTGACGATATTCACTTCCTGCTTGGGCGCCAGGTGCCAGTACAGCTGTGCCACACACATCACCACCTGAGAGAGAGAGAGAGAGTGAGAGAGAGAGAGAGAGAGAGAGAGAGAGAGAGAGGACATGTTAGATGGTGATAGATTAGGAAGACTTCAATGGATGTAATGATTTTATCTTCCTCAAATGACTCTGACCCCAATATCAGACTGGGACAAAAGGTTACAACACTTCAACTGTTCCACTGGAATGAGGGGGAGGGGGAGAGAGAGGGAGAGAGAGAGGGAGAGAGAGAGGGAGGGAGAGGGAGATATGATGGAACTGAACTGAGGATTTGTCATCACAGGAGACACACTGAGGCTTCCAATGAGATGTCATGGTTGATGGAAAATTCTACACACACACACACACACACACAGTCCTTGAGCTATGTGGCTGATGGAGATCAAGAGTTGCTGTGAATGTGTCAGAAGGAATGAGTTTTTGGAGCATATCTACAGTTCTCACCGCGTGTGTGTGTGTGTGTGTGTGTATTGCACGATGGAGTTGTGTCAGGCATGGCCTTGGTTTGTCACACATCATTTTGACTCACTGAACTCCTGCTACAAGTGCTGGAACACCTCCATAAGTGTATACAAAAAACACACACACACACACACACACACACACACACACACATACACATACACATACACACACACATACACACATACACACACACATACACACACACACACACACACACACACACACACACACACACACACACACACACACACACACACACACACAGGGGCTTTAAACCAACATGCTGTATCAGTTATTTATTAAAACATCAGAATGATGTAGGTGATACACTGACTGAAAGAGAGAGTCTCTGTCGTGTCCTAGTCTGGAAGCACCATGGAATGCTGCTACTGCACTCTGGACATATGGTGGAGCTGCACGAGACCTCTCTCCAGAATTGCATAGTGCTGTGTAACTAGGAAAACATGCACCCAGACTCTTATCTGTTCCGGCACCAAAACGGTGGTCTGAACAGCTCCTTGGGGGTCTGAACAGCTCGCTGTGTTCAAACGCAGACTGAAGACCATCTCCATCAAGAGTATTTGACTCCTTAAAGACTTATTCTGAATCTAGTTAGACCCTGATATTTGTTTCTGACAGGATCTAAGCTTGAGGAACCTCTGGATTCTAACCTCAGTCTACATGCTTCTTTCACTTCAGATGCTGCTTCTGTCTCATTATTTTTCGAATCAACAAAAAAGAAAACAAGGGAGTCAAATGTAAGACAGTACTTCCAGCTTGCAGTCGCGGAGTCGATATCATTTGTACTGCATGTGCTTTGTATGTTTGACTTATTAAGACACGGCCTGGGGACAATCATGGTCTGCAGTATGATGTCAGGCCGCTAATAAACAGTAATATAATATGAATATGAATATGAAGGGAGAATGTCCATTTCATAAATAAATAAACTATAAATAGACTGATTCAAACAGGACTTCAATCTTCAAGCTTCACTTCAGACTCAAATCAGAGATCTAGTCGGTAATTATCAGGTGAAATTACTAAACAGGTACATCCAACCCAGCTGCGTCCAAGCTTTAGAACATGAATAAATATAGTAGGGACATGTGAGGGTGAGGGTGTGTGTATACACGTGTACTCACAGCTGTGTTTCTGCTCTGAAGCAGGGGTTTGGTGCTCCGCAGCAGTAGCCTGTGATCCGGATCCATCACGTAAGGTTTCGTCTGAGCAGCACCATCTTTCTTATCCTCATCCGAATCATAGAATGCCTTGTCACTATTCTCCTCAAACATACCATCCTAAAATCACACACACACACACACACAGACACACACCCACACACACACACACACACACACACACACACACACACACACACACACATCATTTAAAATGTGATGTCCTGCCATTATCAGCATTAGCAGAAATCAGTGTGAACACATCAGAGGTGGGAATTTCAGGTCCAGCACGTCAAAATCCACCCCAGGATTTTGTTCCGACTGCTGTGTCTCTGTTCACAGTGACTTTGACATGCTCTGTTTGCTCATTTGTATCAGGACCTTTTATTTCCATGTGGTCTGTCTGTATTCATGGGTTCTATTTTGGTGTGATCTGTGTTTGATTTAGTGGTTGAGTGGAGTGACTGCCTCTCTCGCGTGTTTCCGGGGGTGGATTTTGACTTGCCAGGGCAGAAATACCCACCTCTGGAACACAGTCCACTCCATTTTCATATTTTTTCATTGTGCCACTTGTTTACAGTGAGACAGCTTGTGTTCAATGTGTCTTAGTGCGGTAACGTGGTCTCATCTGACGAATCACATTTCCTTTTACAGTGGCCAGGCAGGTAAGTGCTTTCCTGGGAACGTCAGGGCACTAGGATGCATTATGGGAAGAAGGCATGACGGCTGAGGCAGTGTGATGCCTTGGGCAATGTTGTGTTGGGTTGATTTGGATTTTGATACTGTTTAACGTCCTGCCTCAGCATTTCAATGGGGTTCAAGTCAGGACTTTGACCAAGCCAGTCTAAAACTTTTATTTTCATTTTTTTGATCGTTGTCTTGCTGCATAACCTGACTGAGTTTAAGTATCAGATCATGGCTGTGACAGGATTATCACGTCAATTACAGCAAATCATCCAGGCCCTGAAGCATCAAAGCATCCATATATCAAAGCACTACCACCACCATGTTTGACTGTTGGTGCCTTCTTGTGGAATAGTACTCAAACATAAGGGCTGAAGGGATGATCAGGTGTTTCTCAGCCAATGAGAGATGATATGTTCTTCACGAACTTGTTGAACTTGCAACTCTACCATGGATACATTTTTTCCTCTTAGAATTTTCTAATGGTGGAATCATAGGAACTGACTTCATGCCTGCATTTCCTTAGATGATCTCATAGATCTTTGGAGAAGTTTTGCAGGCCGGTCATTGCTGTGAAGGTCACCATTCGAAGTTTCCTCTATTTGGACGTAAAGGTTCTAACTGTGGGTTCTCACTGTGGTTTCAAATATGTCTTCTCTCTAATTCCATCACTAGAATGGTTCTTTGAAACCAAGCGCTGGCAGAAAGCAAGCCCTCCAGCCTACAGTTGGTGGATTGAGCAACTTGTGGAGATTTCTTGTCTTTTCTTCTGGGTTTATTTGGGTGTGAAATGTAGCTTGAAGCTCTGAAACAATTCAGTGTGAAAAGCAGGCAAGAACAGACGAAAGCAGAAGAGAGGCAAATACATTTTCATGGCACTGAATATGAAATTATATACAAATATCATTACCCCTTTCCTATTACTCCCCCTCACCTCTCTCCACGGGCTGACGAACTGGGTCCTGGCGTAGCGGGTGAGCATGTTAATGATGACCACCTGTCCCCATTCCTCCACATCCATCAGCAGGTTGCACAGCTTACGGTAGTTCTTATGGATCAGATCGATCCGCTCCGGACACACCTCTTCAAACGCCATCACCACGCTGCCAGCCACCAGCTACACACACACACACACACAGACACAGAGAGGGAAAGACACACACACACACACACCTCAGCAAGTATACGATTATTCAGATCAGTCTTATGGAACAGAAAGAAATGGAAGAGAATCTGCAGCAAATTGAAACCTTATTAAAGGCGTCTGTGATGCGCTTCAAATGCTACACTGGTAAGTAGACAAGCATGCACAAAAACAACCCCAAATAGAAACGCATCATGAGGATTCCTCCTCCACTGCTCAGGAACACAACCGGGACACCAACGAGCATCAGCATAACAGGATGCATTTCAGACTGTAGAATTCCAGTAACTGAATTACAGACAACAGTGAAACAGGAGGGAAAATAAAATTATACGATTAAAACAGTAAACGCTTCTTCTGCATCACAGGCGTCTCAACAAGCAGCTGAAAACACTCATGTCCAGTCGAGAGCTATGCCCATACCACAGCACTACCACCACCATGTTTGACTGTTGGTATGGTATTCTCATAGTGGAACGCTGTTCAGCTTCACAACAGATATAAAGAGGCACCTTCTTCCAAAGAGGTTCATTTTCAACTCTTCAGTACACAGAACATTATTCAAGGTCCTGGGGCTTAAACAGGGGTTGCTTGGCTTAATGGTTCACCTTGCAACTCTCCCGTGGACGACACCGACTCTCAAAAGTAAAGGTGCTACAAAGGGTTCTCAGAGATGCCATTAAAGAAACGTGAAAGTGAGGAACCTTTCGATTGAATACATACTGGGATATTGGGTAACAGTGGGAAATGAGAAGGAAGGGGCTGGTAGTTTTAGAGAAACGGAGAAAGCGTTTGTCAAATTTCAGAATAAAAGTCCTGAGAGAATTTAATACTGATACATAAAAATTAATGCATAAATACAAAGGATACTCATGTTACTTTATTTTATTTGAGTCGTTGTCAAGAACTTAAACATCCTCATCAAAGTAATCATTACACATTCCTTCCATTTCCAGCAGGATTTCTGAGAGTGTTCGCATTGTCCTTACAGAAACAAAGACACAAAGTCCATACAAAGACACGGCCTGAAAAGGAGGGAAAGAGGGAATCTGTTTGGTCACTCGGGCACTCAGGAGTGGGAGAGAGAGGGAAAGGGACAGAGTGGGACACAGAGAAAGATGGAAATTTGCCTTTGCAAGAGACTCGCCATGCAGCTTGCAAAGAGATCGTCATGGTTACCCATTGTCACGGAAACGTGTGTCTGCATTCGTTGGCTGAGCAAGATACAGCCTTCAGCCCAATGCAGAACACACAGCCCATGCGCGCGCACGCACACACACACACACACACACACACACACACACACACACACACACACACACACACACACACACCTATTAACAGAGCCAACTGTCAACCAGCAAAACATGCCTCACACTCAATATGCCAAGAGAAAATGTACACAAGATTTGTATGTACGTCTGGAAGATGCGTCTGGATATATCCATCTAAACACACACACATATTTCTATACCAACACCTCTGTGCATACATTCTGAACACTAAAAAAGCAGCACAGCATTAGCTGTGAGGGTGAAAGATATTAAAATATTGATGTATTGATATATTTTAAATACTGCAGCCATTCTCAAAAATGAAGCACTGATTTTTAATGAATAGTCTAAATCATCACACACACACAGGCAGTGTCTCTCAGCGTGGTATCAGGTTTAATGCAACATGCCAGACGTCTCTGCAGGTTCCTAATGGTATTTGCCACAACATATGCAGTACATTTTCAATCAGGGAACGGTCTGTGATGTGACACAGTATCTGTCTTCAAGACGAGAGCTTGAGACGACAGCAGTACGTGGATGAGAGCAGTCCTGGTGGTATAGGGCGTCGGAGTGCGTGTTCAGAAAAGGTAGAACCACTGGATGCAGAACAATAACCTAACACTGGGCTGTCAAAGTGCCCGTAATGAAGGCCAAAGGTGATCTGGCATCGTAAAAAAGTGAGCCCAACGCCATGACACCACGTCTTCTGGACATGTGACACATGACAACAAACCACTGAGCTTGGCGCTGACCATGGTGCCTCTGCACACTGATTCGATGGTCATCTCCAAGATGCCATTCTGAGTGACTCCATGTCAGTCTGGCACGACACCATAAAATACTTTTAGCTCGTGATGGACAGTGGACTGGGATCAGGCCAATCCAGTTATACTTTAAATGGATCAGGTATCAGATAAATTAAGCCTCAAAGGAGCTTTAACCTGACAGTAACTGGCAGAGCTGAGGCATGAAACCACCAGCACTGGCACGGTGAAGGCTAGCACCGTCCAGCACGGCTCCCTCCCCCACAAAACTTTAGCTCAGTGTTAATAAATGGGTATGAAGCTCATCTGGTTGTGCAGGCAGTTCAATTATAAAAGCACCACACGGAATCAAAACAAACAGATGTTATATATCTGGCAACCTGTGCAGCTACCCACACAGCTAATCTACAGCACACTACTCACTTAGTGTAATGAGAGAGAGAGAGAGAGAGAGAAAGAGAGAGGAGAGAGAGAGGGAGAGTAAGAGAGAGAGGGGGAGAGTAAGAGAGAGAGGGGGAATATATCACCTCTACAGTCTCGTTCTAAAATGTAAACTGTATTATTGCATTTCCATCAATATAAAAGGGCAGTTTTACATGGTAAACTGCTGTAGGCACGGAGACTAAAATACAGGAATACCTGCTGTGGAATTGTTTCGATTGCATTCAACTGCTCAGAAGATTCCAATCATGTCCAGAAATCTCCTTTTGAGCTTCACATCCATTATAAATAAACACGGCCCTTCATTTCTGCTCTGCTGGCTCCATTACAGCACTCGGTGCTTGGGCCCCCGATTATTGCTACTGAAAAAGCAATTTGAAGACTCACAAACATGTTCTACATCAGCTGCAAATGAAAGTTCAATATTTCTGGGTCGTCATGGTTACTAACAGTGATCACACAAATTAACCCCCTCTCTCATACCTTCAGAGAATCATTCAGGAAATCTGAATCTGAATATATGAAAATAAAGAAAATAATTCAACTCTCTACACACTCCATCATAATGTTATCTTACTTCTGATTGGGCCTTAAAAACTCAATATCCAAGCCACCAGTGACATGCTGATGATAAAACCACCAAAACACAACCATTAGAGATTCTGCCAAACAAAGGCACTGATTTGTCAGTATGTAGCTGCCCCCAGAAGCACGTCTGGGGTTGCAGGAACAATAAATCATTAAAAATGTAGACTGATCAGTCTCTCAGTATGGAATCAGACGCACGATGTCGGGCATCCTTGAATGTTCTCACTCAGTTCTGCAGATGGTGCGGTAGGGGTGGAGTGTTGATAGCATAGCAGTTGCAATCAGTTGATCCATTTTTTTTTATGAGAAATTTCAGGCCAACAGGCATTTATGCCCATTTATGTTCAGACAAACTGCTTCCATTCAACTCGGACGTTTCTGTAGAATGGAGGACGTTCCACAGCAAATTACGCAGAGATGAATTCATTCATAGTCTTCACTAATATACAGCACACTACACTGAACACACGACATATAAAATACTGTGTATAACAGAGTATAAAATATAAAACAGCACATTTTATACATGTATATTTGTCGTTTATGAATGCATTGTATTTGCACAGTGATGTAATCATCCTGTTTATATTTATCACACATATGAATATTGAAGTTGCCATTCAGTATTTGCACTTTTGCCTGCCCACATACCGGGTATCTACCTACTTATCCACCAGTCTAGTTCTGAAAATATCTACCTACCTGTCCAAACAGCTATTTCAATCACTCTATGCATCACTGTAAATTCTGCATTATCTATTTTATTGTACTAAGTGCCTTACTATCCCTTACTATCCCTTAATATTCCTTACTATCCCTTAATATTCCTTACTGTGCCTTACTATCCCTTAATATTCCTTACTATCCCTTACTATCCCTTAATATTCCTTACTATCCCTTACTATCCCTTACTATCCCTTAATATTCCTTACTGTCCTTTACTATCCCTTAATATTCCTTACTATCCCTTTCTATCCCTTACTATCCCTTTCTATCCCTTACTATCCCTTAATATTCCTTACTATCCCTTTCTATCCCTTACTATCCCTTTCTATCCCTTACTATCCCTTACTCTACTATCCCTTACTATACCTTACTATCCTTTTCTATACCTTAATATTCCTTACTGTCCCTTTCTATACCTTAATATTCCTTACTGTCCCTTACTATCCCTTTCTATACCTTACTATCCCTTTCTATACCTTACTATCCCTTACTATACTATCCCTTTCTATACCTTACTATACTATCCCTTACTATCCCTTACTACATTGCCCCTTCGATAGCTCAGTTGGTAGAGCGGAGGACTGTAGAGGTTGTATTCAGATATCCTTAGGTCGCTGGTTCGAATCCGGCTTGAAGGAACTGTTTTACTGCATTTCGTTGCTATTTACTTGTACCGAGCAATGACAAAGTTGAATCAATCAATCAATCAATCAATCAATCAATCAATCAATCTATCTATCTATCTATCTATCTATCTATCTATCTATCTATCTATCTATCTATCTATCTATCCCTTTCTATCATAATAACATGAATTTCCCCACTCAATGACTAATAAAGGGTCTATTTTAGGAGTCTGTCTATCTGTCCATTTATCTATCTCTGAAAATATCGACCTACCTATCAATCCATCCATTTATCTATCAAACATTTACCCTTCTACCATATTTTTGCCTACCTATATAGCTATATGTCCGTCTAATAGAGAGAGACAGAGAGAGAGACAGAGATAGAGAGACAGAGAGAGAGACAGAGAGAGAGAGAGAGAGAGACAGAGATAGAGAGACAAAGAGAGAGAGAGAGACAGAGAGAGAGAGAGAGAGAGAGAGAGAGAGAGACAGAGAGAGAGAGAGAGAGAGACAGAGAGGCACATAAGGCCTTAGCTTTAGGACTTTCCGTGCGTTCCATTGTTTCTGCTCTTTCCATTTTCCTTCCAAATTGTCAATAATGAATGAAAAGGGTCTTTCCTTGATCGCCCATCACAACAACCTGCTCTGCTTTTTTCACTCTCCCTCTCTCCGCCTCCCCTCGTTACCCAACGATGGCTCCACCATCAACAGCATCACCCCCACCCCCTCCCGCAACACTCTGCTCACCCCCCAAAACCCCCTATAGTCTATAGCCATCTCCACAGCCTGACAACACCTTAATGGAAACCCACACTAAGCAAATGGCTCCTCTAATAACAATAAATTTCCTATAAAATTATAAAGGTGGGGGGTCTAAGGGGGACGCTTTCTCTCCACCAGGCCGTCATGAATTCTAATTAAGGAACAGGGAATGCTGGGTCATCAGAGACACCCCAGACATCGCCACGGCAACAGCGCCAAGATTGATGCTACGCCTGCTGGTCGGACAATGCTAAGCCAACATATACACACACACACACACACACACTTATTTCCTTAAAGGGATGGCTGCATTGCTTTCACATGTCCTCCCTATAAGAGGAGAGGCGGGTCTGAATGAAAGCGAACGTGGAAGGGGACATTTATCTTTTAGCAAAGAAATAATAGATTCATCACACTGAAGCAGCACACACACGCCCACCCACACACACACACACACAACCATTACCTTAAACACTGAACGCACACTTCAGCTCTCAGTCATTTGTAAATCTTGTGGACCCGTCAGTGCACGGCTGTGTGTTCCGCTGTTAAACAGTTCAGGCTTTATGAGCAGCTCTTACACACACACACACACACACACACACACACACACACACACACACACACACACACACACACACACACACACACACACACCTTAAACAAGCAGATCTGAAGTGGCGAGGGCAAAGAGCAGCGGAGAGTGGGTATGAACGTGGATGAAGAGTAAAGAGTACAGGGTACACAGGGAATTGGGGTTCAGGACACGGAGAATCAGAGAACAGAGGATAAAAGAGTGCAGGAACTGGAGCACAGAAAGACATAGGGGATGAAAAATAATGGAAAAAGGACACAGCCTATAAGAAATACGGGTAAAGGTCATAGGAAATAAAAGAAAAGCATTAACACATTAAAGATATAAAGAGCAGGGAATAGTGAAATAAGGGCAAAGGGAAAACTGGAATTAGTGAACTGAGCACAGGAAATAAGACAGAGTAAAAGAAATAAGGTCACAGGGAACACCGTATGAGGAATTAGGGTAAATGGTATAGGATATAATGAAATAAGGGGGCAGGAAGTAATGAATGAAGGTGCAGAGCAAAAGGAATAACGGCATTCAGGAAAAAGGACACAAGTCAATGTGAACGGAATTAGGATATACGGAATTTAGGGTAGAGGATATAAGAGAAAGGACAATAGGCCCAAAGAAGCTTAAAGAAGCAGCTATGGCAGCTTTGCTGAAGCTCCCCCTATCATGCAATCTGAGTCACTGCAGGTTTGAAAACACAAGGCTTATGATTACATGCCAAGAGTCTCCGAATGTCAACTCTGTCTCAAAGCCAGCACTCAGAATCAAACCGTCCTTACAGACATGTTTGTAAATGTGTTGAAATCCATTTCATGATTTCTGACAATTTACGTTTGAGTACACAGAGCCTGTGGACACTGCAGAGCCTTCAGGTGGACCATCCTGGTCAAATGTCAGTGTCTTCAGAATGTTATTTTAAATATGTCACATTCAGTGAATATTATATAAACCAGAAAAGACATTTCTATTTGATAAAATGTGTCCTGGTGCCATAAAGAGTCAAATCCCAACATTTTGAAGCTCCTGGGGGTCCAGATTACGTTAAAATCAATTTCGATTTGATTTGATAAAAATCCAAGGACTAGTTTGAAAGGATGCTTTTATTCAACTGACAAAAAATGAAAAACAATGTATTTTTGTAAATGCAAAATTTAAAAGTGCTCTACATACATGGATTAAATATGACCAAGTGGTTTATAGAATATGCCTAGAAATATATAGTATTCAGGTTTTATCCTGAATAACGACGTATCACTTGTCAAATGCAGGCTTTGTCTTTGACTGGATATTGACAACAAATCACTGACATATCAAACTGTCCTTAAAATGATACGTTTCTTATAAGACATTATAGAAAAGTGCAAAGATGCAGTGTGACAAAATTCAAACGAGATGTACGGTCTCTGAGAAACAGGCATTTTGCTTTGGCTCTCTCCCCGAACTTGGTGTGACTTCAGAATCATGTGCCAGACAAGCCAAGCACAAGGATTCATTTCACCTTTTTTGAAAACTATGAAGGTTTAATCTATTGCACATATTCTGACAGGAAATTTCAAAATTGGTCATAAATCTCAGGACTAGCTTGCACAAGTAGGTTTTGCATATTATGCAAATTAGAAAAATAGGTAGAGGGGAGGGCTTAATAGTCCATTACATCAACACCATCAACTACACCTGCTGTAACTTTCAGTCAGATTTGGTGTTTCTGGGTCAGACAGTCTATGCTCCACATTTCATTTTATAAACCTGATAATAAGAATGGGGTCCATGCAATACGTTTGGACTCAACATAGAGAATATTAGGGCACGGTACATGAGGAATTAAAGAATATGGAACAGGGAATAAGGGCACAGTTTACTGGGAAATGCTCAGCTGCGCAGATATCAGGTGGAATCATTCTGGGAATTTGCAAATATGTCACAGACAATAAGGGTGCAATGAAAAAGGGCTTATGGGGAAAAAAAAGTCATAAGGCATTTAGGGGACAGGGGAAAGGGCAAATGGAAGCCTATAAGAAGTACCTTCTCAGGCAGAGGAAAAATGGGAATAATAAGATGGCCAGGGCAACACAAATGACCCCATTACCTTATTCATGGTACAAATAGGATGTGTTCAGGTTCAGCACTGATGCAAAAATGAGCAAACAGACCGCAAGAATGCAAGGACAGGAAAACATTTAGCTACAGTGCCCTCTGGTGGCCTTCATGTGTAATCAGACTATTGCGGTTTTATCTTCTGCAAATCAGATTAATTTCAAAGAGGATTACTTTCTATAAACTAAATCAATCTGTCACCTCCCCATAATGTTCACTTCACAAACTTCAGCGCACACTGTAGAAGAGAAAAACCACAGAAAGACAGACTTACAGTGCTTTTGTCCTTCAGCAGTTTCTCAATCACTTCTATGAGGTGCTCCTTCTGATCTGGGTCCAGACTGAGGGGGAGATGATGAAGTTATAAAGAGAACTAGGTGAACGTTAGACTGGTTATTGTATCAGACGTGTGTGTGATGGAATAAGGACACAGAATGAGCAGACGCTCGGTCTACCTGTACAGTTTCTGTATGGCATGCGCAGACGTTTTCCTGACATAAGGTGAAAGGTCAGTCGCGGCTTCTTTGATGGCCAGCATCATGATGGGAATGATGATGGGGACTCGGATGCTGGACAACACCCTCAGAGCGCTCGCCCTGATCAGCTGATTTGGGTCCTACACACACACACACACACACACACACACACACACACACACACACACACGGCAATGGGTTCAGGGAATAATGCATACAGCAAAATATATAAAGACAAAGGCGTATAAATCAGATAAAATAAGGGTACAGGGGCAAACACAATAAGAACAAAGGGCAAAGTAGCATAGGGAATAAGGGTACAAGCCACAAGGGATAAAGGCACAGAGAATATGGGAATAGGGCACAGGGCAAAAAAGATGAAGGAAAAGGAATAGGATATAGGGAACAAGGGTATAAGGCACAAGACATATAGGACACTGACAAGGCATAAAGGATGAGGACACTGGGAAAAGGGGAACATGGGAAAAGAAGAAAGGGCTTATAGGAGAAGGGAACAAGGCATAAGGGACAAAGTCATGGGAAATAGGACAAGGGCATAAGGGAAATTATAGAGTATACGGAATAAAGTATAATACCCAAAGTATAAGGCATAGGGCATATGGGTACATATGAGTATAAGGAATAAGAGCACAGGGTATAAGGCACACAGGCCAAGGGCATGAAGCGTAGTAGACAAGGACATAAGCAAAATACAAAATAAATATGGGCACAGGGCCTACGGGGTAAAGGGCAAAAAGAATGACCAAGCATGCTGGGAGTAAAGTGGACAGGGCAGTGGGCATCACTTACCTTGAGGGCACGTTGAAAGGTGCTGATTGAGAGGAGGGCAAGATCCTGCTGTTCCTCTGCATACCTGACCAGGTACACATACACCAGCTTCTTCAGCTACCACACACACACACACACACACACACACACACACACACACACACACACACACACACACACACACACACACACACACACACACAGAGAGAGAGAACAATGACACTTCTGTCTTACTATTTTACGTCACACGGGGTTCAGTTCTGATACTGTGTAAGTGTTCACGGAACTCTATAAACAAAGTCGAGGACACAATCCAAGCCGCTCAAACAGAGTTTAAGGGGTCAAAGGTCAGCCCTCTGATAACTGCGCCCAGCACTTGGGGTGACGGGGGGGGCTGCCAGCAGGCAGAAAGTTACAGCCAGGCGTTCCATCATCATCACTGTGCCGATTAACGGCAAAACGAAACACATCAGTCACTTCATAAAGAAAGACATTACCCATCTGCCCTGCTGTTAATTACATTTACATACAGCCGTCTTCTGAGCCGGGATTGGAGTGCTCAGACGCATCTTAATGAACCAGTGGCTAATGAACACAAGCAGATGCAGAACAGACCGGAGAAACAAAAACTGCTGCTAATGCACAAACACTGCTCTACCTGCCGGGGAAAGGGGGCGGGGTCACGAAGTGAGTGGGGATAATAAATACCCAAAAATATAGACCCTCCCTCCACAAATATCACATTATAACCTTTGAACCGTATTTAAACACTGCTGAGGCTGTAATGATTACCCTGTCCTCGTGGAAAGGCATTCCCTTTTCTCTGCCACATGCAAATGTGGTGCCATCATCATCATCATCACCACCACCATCATCATTATCTCTGTAAGTACAGCTTCTGATGCTTCCAGGAACAGATGTGTACAGAAGCACCAGCTGATGCGTTTACAAAAAGAGTGAAGGTGAAGTTGCCATTGTGGTCATACCGACAAGAACAAGAACATTTTCCACAAGTAAACGTTTTATTTTGAATTAGTCAGAAAAGTCGTCCTCGTGTCTGAAAGCCAGCTGCTCTGTGTGACGCTGTGAACCTGCTCTTGCCCGATTGGTTAGATGCTGTGCAGCGTCTGTACCCATGTGAACCTTTTTGCCACTTTTAGCAACTCTCTCCACTGAAATGAAGGTGAAATGGAAAGTGGAAGCAGAGCTGGGGTGGGTTCTGACTTGCTGGACCTGAAATACCCACCTCATGGCCCTCTTGGCCCCTCCCCTAGAACATACCAGTCATGTTAAGTGCAAAACTCCAGGTAGAGATACACATGGCATCAGACACAACGTACATCATATATAATCTCAGATCACAAATGCTCATCGTTCCCATGATACATTCATTAAAGCCCCTGTTTCACAGGTTTTGGTTCCTCTCTCCTTCAAACAGGATGGACCAGGAAATAAAAAACTTTCAGTTACGACTCTTTTCTGTGCGCAGGTGAGTTAAAGCAGTCTGTGCAGAACAGGTAAGTGTAATGCACTCCTCTCTAATGGTGATGTGTGGACCAGCACCTCCCATTATCTCAGATGGTTTCTCCTTTAATTTGCGTGTGTGTCTGTGTGTATGTGTGTGTGTGTGTGTGTGTGTGTGTGTGTATGTGTGTCTCTCTCTTACCTCAATGTTCTTGTTTGCAACATTCTTCACCACAGCTGGGAAGAGCTCGGATGCGTTTTTCCCTCTCGAAATCAACTGAGGAAAAACAAGCAGACAGTCAGAACTGAAACTGGACATAAACATCTGGAAATCGTACAAATCAGCCGGTTCTCCAGCAGTAACGGCCGATCAAACCCGACAGCGTAACGAGCTTAAATGGACTGCAAGCGCTTAATAAATTAATTGTTTAAGTTCACTGTGGGTTACGGCTTGTTGGTTGCCATGCCAATAAATCACTTAGGCAGGCAGGCTGTTGGTCAGCCAGCCTGTACACACACACACACACACACACACACACACACACACACACACACACAATTACCTTCTTTTTTTTTTTTTAAACATACACACACTCCCTCCCCATCACACTTGCTCATTAAGTCTGCCCTCACAGTCTGACACACTCTTACACTCCTACACAGTTGTCTCTGAGAGAACAGCAAAGTGAGAATCTGCTCATGATCTAAAATATACTA
Source organism: Acestrorhynchus altus (assembly GCA_034509495.1). Classification (NCBI taxonomy): domain Eukaryota; kingdom Metazoa; phylum Chordata; class Actinopteri; order Characiformes; family Acestrorhynchidae; genus Acestrorhynchus; species Acestrorhynchus altus. The sequence continues at coordinate 6,040,728 of CM067516.1, read as the reverse complement.
ATCAACAGTCAAACATGGTGGAGGCAGCATCATGGCTTGGATCTGTTGACCGATTCTTAAATGGAGGAAAGTGGAAGATTTTGGTTTGGTTTTAAGGCCAAACTCAATCAACAGACTTCAAACCAACTGAGCAGCATCTGATCTGAACCGGAGACAGAGATGAGAACCCCCCCCCCCCCCCCAAAACCAACAGATCCTAAAAAAGGCATCCTAAAGGAAGAACGCAGCAGAACACAACCACAAGATACAAACCACTCGTCAGCAGCAAGAACCAGAAAGCCAGACTGGGATTTGCCACAAATGAGCCATAAAATGTCCAGAACAGAGTTTTATGAGTGAAGGTTCACCCCTGACAAAGTAAAGGTAAGCCTGCAGTGTGGAGGCAGGAAGGACTTGCTGATAATCCAAAACATACAGGCTCAAAGTCAAACATGGTGGAGTTAGTATCATGGTAGTCGGTACATACTGCACAAGTGGTGCCAAACATTTTAAATGAGAATACTGGCCACTGGTTGAAATATGAACGGGAGATTTGCAACGGGCCGGGTTGTGGACGAGTGAATGGACGAGTCAAGCAAGGGAGACTCCCACCCCACCCCCGGACTGAGCCCCAGGTCCACGTCCCTGCTTACGTAGCATTGTACTTCCTGTGATGTCACTACTGCGCATGCAAACATCGTGATTATAATGCTGAATGATATATTGTGCAGCCATATCATAGAACTGACAGCTATTCTTCTTAAATGTCTTCAGTGTTTAGGACAAAACAGGAATTAGAAAAAAAAGTGGAGGAGACTTAACGCAGCTCACACTTACCCCCACCACCCTCTTCATTGCCTCCAGCTTGAGGGACTCCTTGGTGCTCTCCAACATCTCCTTCAGATCCTCATTCCTGAAAAAGATTCAATTCACCCAGATTCATTTCACACTCAAAACCGTCTGTGACACACACACACACACACACACACACACACACACACACACACACACACACACACACACACACACACACACACACACACACACACACACACACACACACACACACACACACCTCTGCTTGGGACTGCTAAGCCGATATACCCCACAGGGTCCGTAACCCCACACACTGACCATGTCTTCTGATCACTGCCAACAGCCTCAAAAGAGCTGTCTCGTAAACGCAACACCTAAAGAGAACTACAAGATCCACAGTTCCAGAGGAAGCGGTATGGACTTTAACACTCTTCAGTGAGGGAGACAGAGAGAGAGAGAGAGAGAGAGAGAGAGCGGGAGAGAGAGAGGGAGAGAGAGACGGAGGGAGGGCTTAGTCACAGTACATGCCGTTCAGCCCCTCCATCCCTTTCTCTTGCTGGTGTTTGACTGTCTGCTAAGCAAAAGTTCAGAAAAACAGGGTCTTTGTTCCCAGCTTCCTCAGCTGCCACAGGACGGCCTGCACAGCCCCTCGCCTGAGGCGCAGTGGCCCAGGGTGAGGGTGGGACGTGGAGGGAGGGGAAAGAGTCACACGGTCTCATTAAACCAAACTGAGTTGGTAAATAATGTTTAGGCTACGTTTACACAGCAGGACCCAAACTTTATAATCAGGTGACCAGGAGTAGTGGACACAGTGTTTAAACACTCCAGCAGCACTGCTGTGTCTGATCCACTTCTAACACACCACCACCATGTAAGTGTCACTGTGGGGGTGAGGATGACGCAGAACCCAAATAACACCAGGAGAAAGGAGGTTTTAGCAGTTTTCCTGAAGCTCCATCTTCATCTACATCTTCTCAAACTGCTGTTAATGCAACACCACTGAAGCACAACATGCTTGGAGGAGAACTTTAAATGCCAATCCAAAGGGAGAGGGAGGGCCGTCCGACCCATCCAGACACAGCGAGAAAGAACGTTATGTTCTCCGAGTCTCCAAAACACAGGCGGCTGCGACAGCAGGGCTCACGCTTAGACAGTTGTGCCATTCGAGAGAACCAATGACAACATTCATGCTGTCACACTTAACATTAGACCGGCTTTCGCTGTGCAACTAGGACTGATGTATGTAGATTAGTCCTGCCCTGATTGGCTAACCTGTATTGTACTTCATCAAAACGCAGTCTGAGCTAAATCACTACCTGAAATCATGATCATTTCAGGGAAAATCAGCAAAGACATGTTTGGTAACTGATGTTCACTAAAACACCAACCGCCTCTCAGTCAATATACACCCGAAACTCTTATATGCTCTTCATTTGATTTCATCAAAACCATTCATGTGTCAAATTAATTTACTATAAAAATGCTCAAATATAAAACATACTGCGATGTAATGAGTACTGTACTGCAAAATTATCCAGCTCTTATTTTGAAATACTAGTCTGCTGTAACTTTACCACGTAATAAATCAAACAATTAGCAAAATGCATAAATGCATAAAAAAGTAAATAAATGCTTGCATCCAGAAATATGAAATCGATTATTAAGGCCAATCGTGACATCTTTTATCACATTTCCTCAGAAATAATAATATTAAACATTATTGTCATAGTAACAAACACGTAATTACACAGTTTAAGGAATCATTACCTTTTAATTACTAAGAATACTCAACCTTTGCAATTTGAATAGAACTTTTATATATTATATATATATACATATTTTTTTTTTTATAAATAAAATAAAACCGTCGGCTCTCCTCACTAAGATAAACATCATGGGTGATGTCATGTCCATTTATTGTGTAATTACATAATTAACGCGATAGGCCTAATGACAGCATGACGTTCTTATCAAATACAAAGAACCACATTAACTTCAATAACTTGGCAGCATTGAAGCCCTACAGGTTTCAGCAGAGTTTCAGTGATCCGTTATATTAATAAAGCACTCTGTGTTTCCCATACTGGGGTAAAAGAAAAGATACTGCGCAGACCGAAAATGTTTCTGGTAGATATGTCACGTAAAAGTTCTCCATGGCACAACATGCTGCACGTCCTGCGATATGCCTACTGCATATGCACACATAGCGATGTTAATGCTGAAATGATCTATTGTGCAGCCCTGGGGTAGAGTCATAAATGTGGCTATTAATACCCTCTGCTTTTTGTTTCCTCAGAGTCTCCATAGTGCTGGTGGTTGTTGAAGGCCCGTTCCTCCAGGCTGATGTCCGACCTCAACGTGAGCTGAAGATTCTCTGCGGAGACCAGCACCGTCCGCACGACTCCCGCAGCCTCGGAACGCAAGCCAAACAAGCCCCCGTTCATCTCGACTTAAAGAAAGTGGTTTCTTTTGACAGAATCTGGCACAGATTAACGATCCATTCACTTGAAGGATGAAAGCCTTGGTCTGATGATCCACCAGTTCCAAGAACAGGGAAGCGAATGAGGCCCTCAAAGGTCAGCAGAGACCACGAATCGACGTTGGTGAAAATGCTCAGCACGTTAAAATCCAAACTGTAAATGAAATCTCAGCCTCGGGTTTGAACAAACACGTTCCTGTCAAAGCTGCTGGATGTCCACTGCTGACCTCCTAATTCCTGACAAGAAAGAGAACTGCACAGATGTCGACTCACTCATTCTCACACGCTCATGAGTTCAGGAACCACGTGAAACGGTCACAGCCCAGCGCTGTCCCATCACTCCTTATCAATTACATACCACAAGTGCAACAGAGGTCCTTTTCAAAGCTCCTGTTCCAGCTCCAAACCTCTCGACAGTGAAGCAGCAGTCCAGCAGCTTTCTACCACGGTGACAGGATAGATCCCGGTCTTCTACAGGGACCATCATGCTGGTTCTCCCTCTGGACTGACTGCTGCACTGTACAGCGATTCCGGCACGCCTGGTCCAGAAACATGCACAGTTGAGTCAGTTTCCTGTTAAGCATTAACTCTATAAACTCTTCCTTTAAACGCTGTCCTCAAGGGTGAGGGCTTCTACAGAACAAACACAGGTGACAATCCTGTTCCACTGGAACCGAGATCTGTCCCTTAGGGCAGCACTTTCTTCTTAATAGTTCCAAAGGAACGTGGAGGCTCTTATCTACACAGAGTAAACACTGCCAGTCTTTCATCACCTTCGCAGCGCAAAGCTCCAGTTCTTCCTGTGGCCTGCCCGTCCCCAAAGCGCTGGAGGAGCCTGATAAGGGCCAAATTCAACAAGCAACACTTTCCTCTCCAACACAATGACCAAAAACCCACAGCACGACTCCCAGTTCAGAACCTGAAGCCACTCTACAGCCAGGTTTAAAAGCAATCAAAAACTATTAGGGATGTCTTGATCTGATCACTGGTACATCAGCAGATAACACCCCTTCAAACGAAAGCATTCCGCTCACTCTTACAACCAGAGACTCACATTCTGTGGACAGAAACACGCCTTCATATTCTAAGCTGATGCTCAACCTGCATACAGACTCTGACTGATCAGTGAGAGGGGGCGGAGCTGATGACCTCACTGACTCAGATATTGGGTTATACAGGAAAATGAGAAGGGAGGGGCTGCTTGCGCTCTTTTTTTAACACAGTGTTCAAATTTCAGAATAAAAAATGTTAAACTGAATAATACTGAAGCATCAATACACAAATAACAAGTAATAAAGGACATTCCGGTAGTTTTTGTACTTTCTTTGGACCACTGTCAAGTATTTTAAAGAACTTGTTGTAAATATCCTTCTCAATCTAATCACTACAAATGACTCTACATTTTTGGTTCAAAAACAATTGTAGGCAAAAGTCAATTTATCAAATACCTAAAAATATTTAAATGCTAGAAACTTCTCAAAACTACTTCCCAATACACAACACATGCCTGCCAGCACTGGGGTCTTGGGTTCAAGTCCCTATCTGGGCGGAATTTCCATGTTCTCCCATGTCTGCACGGCTTTCCTCCAGGGACAAGGAGACCATGTCTGGATGCCCAAATCTGAATTGGCACGAAGACTAAAAATCACGTAGTGTGTGCCAGGGGTCACCCTGCCAGCCTCAGCACCACACACAAGGTTCTACACTCTACCCAGCCCTCATCTTCTGTCCTAATGACGTTGTTCTACAAGCTGCAGGAATTGTGTCCTTCCTCTGCTTAATTTGCCTCCATAATAGCCAAAGTGGGTTGTGTGTGTGGATGTCAATGAGACAGGAGAAGTAATCAGAAGCTAAATGAGTCGTAATCATCTCACACAGCCTAATGTGCTCGAGAACGGCCCTTACTGTCTGCCTCTATTCAAACCACTGTCTCCAATTTAAGACCACCAACTCCACTTCAACACACACTTACAGTATCCGTCAGATGTTCACACACATCTGACTGAATGTTAATTAGAAGCTGACATTCTTTCTAAAAATGACTTTTAAGACAGAAACTAATCACATACAAAACAGGGCGGAGCTTAGACCCTGAAGATACAATACATATCACAGTGCTTCTCTGCAGACTTTTTTCTCCTCCTTTCATGCTGTTCTTCAATGATCAGGACCCAACAGGACCATCACAGGGCAGTATTATGTGTGTGATGGGTCATTCTCAGCACTGCAGTGACACTGACATGGTGGTGGTGTGTTAGTGTGTGTTGCGCTGGTATGAGTGGATCAGATGCAGCAGTGCTGCTGGAGTGTTTAAACACTGTGTCCACTCACTGTCCACTCTACTACTCCACCTTGTAGATGTGAAGTTAGAGAAAGAAGCTCATCACAGTTTGTGTTGGTCATCCACTAGACCTAGACCTAGTCGATGCTCACAGGATGCTGTCGGCTGGACATTTCTGGTTGGTGGGCTATGCTCAGTCCAGTGACACTGTGAGGTTTAAACACTCCAGCAGCACTGCTGCGTCTGATCCACTCGTATCAGCGCAACACACACTAACACACCACCACCACGTCAGTGTTACTGACTGCAGTGCTGTGAATGACCCACCACCCACATAATAGCTCTTAATGAGCCTATATAACCAGTCTTAATGCGGTCATCGATACATACGGTCCGTTTCAAAATAAAAGTCCAGCACTGTTTGCTCAAACCACAAGAAAACCCTGATGAGCAATGAAAAATAAACCAGTCTTCTGTATCGGGGTCCAGCAGGGCTGTTCCTGGAAGAACACTTCCGTGACCACGTCTGAGACTAAAACACAGGAAGAAGTGCTGGAATCATTTAGGTCATAGCATTCAACTACTATAAAATTTCAGTCATTTGTGACCCTTCATCTATTACAAAAAAGCCCGTTTAAAACCACTGACCATCATTTGTGCTCTACTGACTCCATAATAACGCTCGGTGCTTGGGCCCCAACCATTGCCACTACTCATCTGAAGACGGACGCGCAGCTCTCATAGCCGTTATGCTCATTTACACAAATGAAAGAAACTTTAAAAAGGTCATCTTCAAGGGTTCTTTCATGAAGGCGATGGTCCTTGAATGCTTTGTCTAGTTAAATGGTTTTTCTGGGAGGAGAAACCTCTAAGAGACAGTTCGACACACACTAACCTTTTCCATTATGGTTCTGTAGCACCTAAAAAAGGTTCCACTGTTACAAGTCAAATAGCACGTTCTACATGATAAGTCCAGATGAATGCATTCAAGCTAGTTTAAGATGCATCATTTGCTGACACAGATGTGCAAATGCACACAGAAATCTTGAAGAGAAGAACTGCAGAAAAGGACTCTCTGAAGAAGGTAAATATAGTGAACCTTCTTTTCACCCAGATTTTATAAGTGGATGGAGTTTTTAATAAGTTTTCCTAAAATTTAAACCACAATATAATATCCTGTTACAGCATCAAAATATATGACAAGATATCAGATTTAAACCCTGCATCACCAATACAAAGCTGTAATATTTAAATTGTTTTTGTGTGTGTGTGTTTTCACGTGTGTGTTCTGTGTGTTGGCTTGACTTAAGGGGCACTTCTGAGAACTGGCATCAGCGCTCAGTCATGTGAGCGAGGGCCTGCTGATTTGCTTAAAGCCAAACAACATTAATACCACACACACACACACACACACACACACACACACACACCCTAATCACATAAACTCACAGACACCCGCACTTCAGTCTCTCACTTCTACAGCAGCCCCCTTCCCCAAATTCCTGACACATACCACTAATTCCAAATAACCAAACATAGCAGTGCACGCACGCACGCACGCACGCACGCACACACACACACACACACACACACACACACACACACACACACACACACACACACACACACACACACACACACTCTATTAAATGCTGATAACATACTGGCAGCCTAACGTTAACATATAATTGTCTGCACAGCCTCAATTTCTGTTTTTTATTAGAGAATCGAACTCTAATCGAATTCTAATACATGTCACAGTGAGGACACACTGATATGAGAACAGTGTACTGACTTGCTTTTTAACTGAACTGTTATTTTCAGTTATTGCCCGACTGCTTCACATTTCCACCCTTATTTATGATCTATATATATATTCTGTCTGAATGATATTTTGAAATGTTCATGATTTTGATAAATTACATTTTTTGCTCTTAGATTTAAATATCATAATTTCATTTCATTCATTTGAGATCTTATTTGTATTACAATATAAATTTCTTAATCCATGTTTAATGTACTGACTCCCTCAATATATTAAAAGTAGATCAAAGACAGAATTTTAAAAAGGCAATAAAATAATAGGAGGCCTATAAGTCCACAAACACTTCCTATCACCTGCGATCTACTGAATAAGGGTGAACAACGCTTGGGCTCAGCTCTCACACTGGATTCAAAAACGGGGGTTCTAATGGAAAGCAAATGGTTTTATACACAACCACATAAAGTTCTGGTGGGAAATGTGGTAAAATGGTTCTATGATGGTAAAGCTCTTGTAGGTGGTCCATCATACAGTAGAACCAGTCAGAAATTGGTTATACTCTATAATCTGCATCTACATCAACAGCTACACCCCTGTGATAAGAACCCGACACTGGTTCTTAAGCAGAGAAGCCAAAACTATGCTTGGAGCCACAGCCACATTCATCCACATTTACCGTGGTATTCAGTCAGAACAGGCCCAAGATTGAACCCGCTGCCGTGTTCCAGATCACACTCCACTGTCAGAAATGGAAAAGTAAACTCCAGCAGGGAGTGAGTGAAAAGAACCCTGCATCAGCAATTCTGAGCACTGATGATGTGGGCTCACACTGGCCTACATTCACTACAGTGGCTAGTCAGCGCCCCCTGCTGGGAGACGTTAATGCTTCACATAGAGTCAACAAATGACTGGAGGAGCTGATGGCCTTCATTCCAAACACACAGAAGAACCAGATTCTTGACTAATCAGGCCGTAAACACTGGATTAGTTATAGGAGGTACTGAGGCACATGCTTCAATAGTCTGATAACCTGCAGCCAGACCAGATCTTCATGATAAGACTGTGACCGGTAATGTGGGTTATCTTCAGCTGATTAAGACTACTTCATGATTTGAATTCCAATGCTTTTGAACCTTTGAATTTCCATATTTAAGCTGGATCTGAAATAAAGCCCTGTTCACTATTCCCTACAACAATCCATATCACTATTCTGGGCACACAGAAATCGAGAAGGTGGTGAAGGGTTTCAGACACCTGGTTAAGAAAGAGAGGATGAAGATGGTGAGAGCTCAAATTCATCCAGGGTTCTGTGCTCATAATTCTCCCCTTTGGGAGCGATATTTATTGCAATATTAAACATTTTCTCCAGAACCCAATATTTCAGTATGTTTCAAAATGAGTGCAATTTCCTCTTTAGTATCAAAGCAAGTTGCGTGACATCTAGCTGAATCACTGTTATGTGATAGAGCTCATCCTGCAACGTGACTACATTTACATTCATGGCATTGAGCAGATGCCCTGATCAGGAGCAATTTACAACAGTGCTAGATGAGAAGTAGAAGAGGCTAGAATCTAGAGATTCCTCGCGCTCAGATCCTGTCTAAAACAAATGTCAGATTGGGGACTAACAAGATTCTTTATAAATCTGTACGGATTTAAATACTCCCAAAACAGATGGGTCTTCAGATGGGATGCATTTGAAGACAGTGAGGGACTTAGCTGTTTGGACCCCCAGGGGAAGTTCATTCCACCATTTTGGTTCCAGAACAGAAAAGAGTCTGGATGCATATTTTCATTGAGTTTTGAGGGATGGTGGGTCCAGCCATGCTGTACTTGCAGCTCAAAGGGCTCTTGGTACAGCTCGAGTTTTGACCATTGCCGTCATGTATGGAGGTGCCGGTCCATTTTCAGCTTTGTAGGTCAGCATCAGGGTTCTGAGGACATCAGAACCCTGGACATCACAGAGAACATTGAAATGAAAATTGCAGAGAACATGGCTCACTTCAGTTATCTAGAACCTAAACCAGTGGTTCCCATGCATGTACTGGTGTAAGTGGCAGGGGCTGGGTCCAGCAGGGTGAGAACAGGATCAGGAGTCCATCCCTGGATGAGAACAGACACTGGCCCCGCCCACCAGCAGCAACAACACCACGTGTCCGCAGCAGCTCGCAGTGCAGAATCGCTGATCTACAAATCATAGCCACGCCCACCACCAGCAGTTATGATTTGTAGATCGGGTAAAATCCGAGCCGCTCATACCGGAACGCTTATAACGCTGAAAACGACGGATTCAGCACTTTATATTCTCACACAGCAATAGGGAGGAAGGGTAAGTTAATGTGGCGGAAAAACAAAAGCAGAATGGGAGATGAAGGCCGTTACTGCGCATGCCCGCAGCAGCAGCAGCGCGTCTCTGAAAGAACCCACTTCTTAAAGTCGGCGCTGAAGAGGCTGAACGCGGCCCCGGCGGAGGAGGTCGGGGTGTTCTCCTGCGCCGCTTCCACAGCTGCCTCCGCGCCTGTCTGCTCGTTGTAAGACGCGCTGTTACACGACATGGTGGCAGCCAACTTTCGCGATGAAGTTTTTTCCTCCTCCTTTCCACACGCAACCGGAAGTGTGAGCAGCTTCAGTCACATGACGGAGCGCATGACCGACTCTTTAGTTTATTTTTTAATTTTTTTTTAATTTAGTAACTGTTAAAACTCCCCACACATCAACATGATCATTTTAACCAACCAGAACAAAATAATAAATAAATAAAATTAAAATTCACCTGCCTTTAAAAATGACCAGCAACCGAGAACCGAGGCTGCGTCTCAAATAACTCCCTACGCCCTACTTAGTGCGCTAACTGGAGTCCACCTCTGAGTCCTTAGTGCACACTTTATTAGAAACACACTTTCCGGTCATAAATACAAAACATGAAGGAGCACGTTAATCAGCGGCCTTTAAAACTCACGAATGACCGAGGCTGCGTCCCAAATAGTCTATTATACCCTATGTAGTGCACTACATTTGGCCTCAGCATCATACTTGCATGATTCCAGAAGGGAATTGTGTACATGGTTGTGTAGGAGCTGGCTGGATCAAAAGATGCATGTTTACTGCTCTGTCCACGTGTACATGCTCAACCTGCATACAAACTCTGACTGATCAGAGACAGGGGGCGGGGCTGATGCTCAACCTGCATACAGACTCTGACTGATCAGAGAGAGGGGGCGGAGCTGATGCTCAACTTGCATACAGACTGACTGACCAGAGAGAGAGGGTGCGGCTGATGAAATCACTGACCCAGATATTGAGTTATACAGGAAAATCAGAAGGGAGCAGCTGTTTGTTCTCTTTCTTTGCTCACATGATTTTGAAATAAAAGGAACGAGTGTGGTCAACACTAATAAATACATAACAAAAATACATTTTGTTTTGTGATTTATGTGTGTATTATTATAAATATCCTTGTCAATCTAATCATTACCAGCAATTCATCACAATTCTTGCACTATCAGCTCAAAAAACTCAAGCGTCAATGTCTGACAGTATTTCTGAGATGTAAAGTGTCTTTCTATACAAAATAAATTAATAAATAAATTGTAGGCACAAGTAAATATACATATATCTAAATTCTGCCTCCATTCACATCTCAAGTGAAGACAAATTTGAGTAGCCTAGGATCTCCTGAAAACCACAAGATCTGGTATGTGTTTCTCATAAATACTTTTCTATTTTTGTTTTTTTTTGGTGAATAAAAGTACTTCAAACTACAAGAACATCCCACAAAATTGGCCTGGAGTTCTAAGGTTTAAATAATTTCATTATTGTGCTCTGACATTATGTTCAGACGTAGTGCACTATGTAGGGAGCAAGGTGACATTTGTGATGGAACACATCACGAACAGACATATCTTCAAACCCTTGCCAGTAGATGGCGCCATAACAGAGCTAATTGAACAGTGTTTTGTGAACCACAGCAAATCAGAAAACACTAAATGAATTCTTTTGTGAAATGTCTACCCAGACCAGGTCTCCATTTTATTAGAAGAACAGTGTGTTTTCAAGGGAAGTGTGTGAGATGATGATCTGTGTGGAAGTTCAGAATTCACTCTTATATTATTTGAACCTCCTCTTGGAGACATAATAGAGCAGCAGCTGATGCAAATCAACAAATCAACAAATCACAGATCAAACCAACAAATAACAAAAAAGACAAATCAGCAAATCACACTGAAAGCCAGGCCACAGCTTTTAAACATGCTGGCGGTAGTTTCACACACTATTACAACCAAACCTTCCCAGAGAAAGAGAGAAAAAAGACAATTCCAAAATCTTTATACATTCCCCACATAACAGCACGTCTAATTTGATCTGTATAGCACTTTCCACTACTGAAGTCACAGAGCAGCTTTACAGAAATCAAGAAATATAAAGGTTAATAACACAGGAACAAAGGATAAGAGACAGAGCCCCTAGTGAGCAAGCCAACAGGGGACAGTGACAAGAGAGACTCCCTCAGAGCTGCAGGAAGAAACCCTGGGAGGAACCAGGCTCACAAGGGGGAGGACCAACCTCCTGTGGTCAAACTACATACACAGTTAGGGGACACTGGACCCCTACACCTCTGTTCTAATACTCTGATGTACTTGTGTGATGTTACTGATGGTGGACATAATAGTAACAGATGATTAGGGTCTGTGTTCATTTTGACATAGGGTGAGCAACTAGTCCAGGACAGGGTGGGAAACTATTTCAGGTCCAGTAGCCAGATGGTGGGACGCCAATGTGAAGTTGTGGCAGGAGAGCTTGGGATTCTTCTCAGATGGGGCAGATGAACTCAAGGTTAGGGTTTCATCAAGGTCATCATTAACTCAGAAAAGGCACAGAGATATAATTAGCTTGATGTTTAGATTTATAGAGAATAGAGAATGTAAACATTACCAGAGTGTGACGAGTGACTCCGGCAGATTTAACTATAACAGCCTAACTAAGAAGAGAACCAGAAGAACATGAACATGGGAGCATCCTGAAACATTGACATCCAATCACTCCACCGCCACAAACCTGAGTGATCGCGAGGAGTCAGACAGCAGCACCAATATCCCAGTTTACCATAAATCCCAGTTTACCATAAATCCCAGTGTTCATGAAGCCCTGGACCATACAGAAGCATTTTGTAGTTCTCTAATAACAGATTGTAGTCCATCTGTTTTATTCTCATTTCATCCTGTTCTTCATTCCTCAGGACACTGCAGGACCACCACAGAGCAGGTATCATGTGGGTGGGTGGTGGGTCATTCTCAGTTTGTGCTGGTCATCCTCTAGTCCTTCGTCAGTTCTCACAGGATCCTGCCCACTGGACTCGATATTTCTGGTTGGTGATCTAATCTCAGTCCAGCAGTGACACTGAGGGGTTTAAACACTCCAGCAGCACTGATGTGTCTAATTCACTCGTACCAGTGCAACACACACTAACACACCACTACCATGTCAGTGTGACTGCAGTGCTGAGAATGACCCACCACCCACACAATAGCTGTTCTGTGGTGGTCCTGAGCATTGAAAAACAGCGTGAAATAGAAACAGATGGACTACAGCCTGTAATTATAGAAATACACATTGTTCCTGTATGGTTGTAACACTGTCAGTGATCATGTGGGTTGAGGCAGTAGAGCAATATAACAGGATTTTACACTAATATGAGGAAGTACTGAAGAGAGATCTAGTGTAGCTCCACCAAAGTTCCATAGTGCAGCAGCGGCAACGACAGAGATGCTGTTCTCCCAGTAAGCTGATATTCTGAAGGTAAAACTTCTACATAATGTTGTTTTAACTTCAGAAAAAGACGTTTATCTGAGTATTTACAAAATGTGGCTTTAGGAGAATTGTGTTACATTTATCACTGATTTGATCTGATTTAACGTTTATCGTTTGTTGCTGTTACTCTTTGAACGTTGGGCCTCTTTCATCAGTGTCGCACTAAGAAGGTTTTTAATTTTGTTCTTGAGAAACGTCTGAATAGAAGTCAATGTCAGACTCATGATGTAGAATTGCTTACAGCTGTGCTCTTATAGTGACAAATCCCATTATCCTCATGAACTGAACAAATCCCAAATATGAAAACACTGGTGATTTTCATGATAAAACAGCATAACTGGGCTTTAAGAAGAAATTTCAGAAGAATGGTTGCCCCTGCAGAGCTGAGAGAGAGAGAGAGAGAGAGAGAAAGCGAGAGAGAGAGAGAGAGAGAGAGAGAGAGAGATCCCTAACCTGCCTCTTCTCCTCTCTCCTCATGTTGGCATATTTGAATGACCTCACTGACCTCAGGATGACTTTTCTGCTTGAAAGCTTAAAGAGGGGTGAAGAGTCACTCTAAACTTATAAAACACTGCTCAGCCTTTAAAATGCCTGTGTGTGTGTGTGTGTGTGTGTATGTGCGCGTGCGCGTGTGTGTGTGTGTGGTGTGTGTGTGTGTGTGTGTGTGTGTGTGTGTGTGTGCAGAGGTTTGTCCGCAGTGCTGGGGGGTGTAGAGTTCTGTGTGTATGCGCTGTTAGGGGTCTGGGGTCACATTTATTAAATGTTTACATTTCAGTGGGGTCAGAAAACATACTGGTCAGGCTGACCCTGGGTCAGGGTTTTGGCTGCTTTGCCCTGAGGCTTCGGGTCTGTGCACCAAACCACGGCGTATCCCTATCACAGGAATGTTTAATGATTTTTATGGGAAGAATGTGTCACAACACACAGTGCAGCTCCCCCTGCTGTGTATGAGAGTATGGGTCAGATTGCCAGTAGTGACCCTTGTCCACATTCAAAGCCAGGTGTGTGCACTCTGTCTACCCGTGGGAGGCGCCAGAGCAACAATATTTATTGACAGTGGCTCCAGCAGGATATGGGAAAGCGTCTTGGTCTGGAAAATACCTGCATCAGAGGTCTTTCATTTTGGACCAGGTATTCAATTCTGGGTCATTCCCATTGGTCCATTAATCATGAAATGTTCAAGCCACATGTGTATTATATTCATCTCTATGTAATAATAATATATTCCATATTTATTACACGTTCAACAAATGGACAAATGTATTGGGACATTTGTTCTAAAATCAAAGGTATTGAAATGATTTCAGAAATGATTTCAGATTTGTCTCCACTGTCCAGGGAATACATTCTACTAGAATTTGGACCATTGCTGTGAAGATTTGGTTGAATTCAGCAACAAGACTTTTAGTGGTGTCAGGATGTTAGATGATCACCTCCCCATCTCATCCCCAACTCCTGAACTGGATGGAGCGCCATCATTCCAGAGAACACATTTCCACTGCTCCACATCCCCATGCTGTAGGGCTTCACACCCTTTAGCTCACATCTGGAATGTGTGTGGCAAATTACAGTGGTTGAATCCATTGATTAGAGGCCCCGTATGTATGATAGGCACATAAGTATGCACAGTGTGCATCGTCAAATAGTAATAGTAACAAATATGAACATTTTATTTGAAATTATTTCTTTATTTTTACTTTTACAGCGTGTAAAACACACACATATACACACACGTTTACATGCATATGCACTTTTTCACATGCATATACACAGTTTTCCATGCATATACATGTTTACATGCATATACACACATATACACACTCTGTTGCGTGACTGGAACACAGAGTACAAGGGGAAATACAGAGGGACGAGATTTCCCATTGAGAAACAAACCCAGATATGTTCCTGCTAGTCTTGGCAGACATTGTTGAGAGTATTTGGCTCAGAGAGGGAGACTGGAAACCATGCCTCATTTCTTTCTCTCTCTCTCTCTCTCTCTCTCTCGATCTCTCTCTTTCTCTCTCTCTCTCTCTCTCTCTCTCTCTCTCTCTCTCACACACACACACACACACACACACACACACACACACACACACACACACACACACACACACACACACATGTTCAGTGTAACACAAGTTGTGCTTTCTTAGAAAACAACACAGCCAAAGCCCATCAGCCGATAGCATTGATTGTTTATGTGGTGCAGTCAGAGGCTCCAGCATCAGCCGGGTTGTGTGTGGATGGGGGGATGTATGGGGGTCAAGCTTTTAACTCTCTTTCTGTTTCTCTCTTTAATTTACAGTGGTTTAAAATATATCAGCTCAATCAGTGTTTAGGAACGAAGACTGAAACTGGCTTTATGAACTTATAGTCATTGTTTTTGTAAACATTTTGTATATATTTCATATAATACATAATGTGTTATTTATTATTACATATACATTATATATATATATATATATAATACAATGCACTCAGTAATATTGTCCAGATTTAAGCACTGAGATTTTGTGTGGTTTCAACAGAAATTAGTCTCTTTTATACACTTAACTCGGTCTGCAGTTATACACCACCTCTGAGGGGGTCTGCATTAGAATGGGCTGCTTTAGGGAGCTGGACGAGAGAATAGCTAGGATAGTGTGAAGAAGGTTTGGGGTCATGAAGTCTGTGACCCCTCCACACACACTCTCACTCACTCTCTCGCTCTCTCTCTTTCTCTCTCTCTCTCTCTCTCTCTCTCTCTCTCTCTCTCTCTCTCTGTTTGTCTTTCTCTCTCCTTTCTTATCCTTTGATATTAGTTTGCTTTTGATCCCTAAGCCTTTCTGATGTCACTCAGGAATTCTGTGCTCCCACGGGAATGAGGATTTCCTTGTAGTTCCATCAGTTGCACCTGCCCTCCCACACACACACACACACACACACACACACACACACACACACACACACATACACACCAGACCAGAGCAGTGACAGTGATGTATAGCGGATGGTTGGTTGGGTGCATTTGTAAACAAAGGTCAGACCAAAGTTGACTCCCTTGCATACATCTGGGCCTTGGAGGAAACACATGTCACAAAGCATCAAACATATAACACAAACAAAGGTCAGATCAGAGACTCCCGCTCTCTATGAAACGTATAACAATGAACCCTATGAATGAATAGAATATGGGTTCTTCAGGTTGCTTGGATGACTTGAGATTTTTAAACAAAAATCTGGACTTGGACTCAGACACTGTAAAGTGAGGAACATCTCCACATCATGATGGTGCACCACCATGTTTCACTATTGAAACGCATATCTGATGTTTTCCTCAAAACCTGGTGGCAAAGTCCAGACGTTAACAGATGTGGTTTTCTTCGTTAATGACTTCTTTCTAGTGGTCACATACAGACCAGTTGTAGACACAGTTACCCCTTACACTGTGTCCAGTTTGGTATATTTCCCATCCCATAATTCCCACCCTGAGCTGAGTATCCCATTCGGGTATGGGCACAACCTCCTGACTGGAATGGGAATAAAATTAGAGTGATTGTGTTACGGGACATGTTCCAGCTGTGAACAACAACAGCCACTGTTTCCACATACAACTGACCTGTAATTAGACATGCACACACACACACGCACACACACACACACACACACACACACACACACACACACACACACTGACAGGATATGCCAAGGATGTGACAGATTGTAGGGAGAAGCTACAATGAGTAGCAACAGGAAACAGAGAGAGAAAGAACAGACCATTATTCAAGGCCATACCCATTGTCTCATGAGCTGCCAAACATTACACACTCGTACACACCCACTATAACCCACACCCATACCCCCTTGTGGGCTGTGTCCCACCCTGCTTTGCTCGTCCTCTTTCAGGACCAGAAGGAACCATCTGAGACACATGACTTACTACTTGTTCAGCCAATCGGATGCAAATAAGTAGACGCAGGGGAGTTACCTTCTTATGGTACACTGAAAGGAAAATGGCCAACAGCAGCAGACCTGGAGTGATGTCTGCAACCACTTCATCTTTGAAGAAACCTCAAATAAAAGGTCTGAATGCAGCCACAGGAGAACAAAGGAAATTAAAAAACCTTAAAAGCAAAGTTTAAAGAAACCAAGAATGCAAACCAAAGAAGTGGGCGTGGACAAATAACATACACTGTTTACAGCAAATCGAACACATTGCCAGTGATAAGCCCAGCTGTCAGCCACTGAAACTGCTTGATAGGTCCTGTGATGCTGGAGGAGATGAAACCTCTGTGAGCTGAACGTTTGTGCATACACACTAGTTTAGGAGCATGAACTGTTCAGACAAGTATATCAAAATGTAAAAGTCAGTTTTGGTGGAAAAATCTGACAGAACCTCCTGCACACGTGACTGACCACACGCTTTGTAGTGCTGGCCTTGGTATACTTTCGGTATGATGAAATCATAATGAGGCTGCTATAATGACCTCACTGACCCCGGGGGGGGGTTGGGGAGTATAAAGGAGCCCCATATACACACACTATACTACAGGAGGCCAGATTGAACAACTACACTATAAAACTTCAACCCAGAAGGCCAAACCATGTTCCACCAAAAGAGGGACTTAAATGATTTTAAGAAAGAGAAATACTGAGGGTCTTGGCACCCGGCCAATCATTCTCCTCAATTTCAGGCTCCATTTGAGACTTACTCTTAAAAAAAATAAACTATGTTAAATCATTCTTCACTGAATACCTATAAAAGTGGGTGGAAAGACATAAATCTCTCATCAAACACAGGTTACGGGTATACAGCAGTGTGTGTGTGTGTGTCTCTGTGTGTGTGTGTGTGTGTGTGTGTGTGTGTGTGTGTGTGTGTGTGTGTGTGTTCAAATGTTAATCATCAGGGTGATGCATTTCTGAAAAAGCAGCTTTGCTGAAACAGAGTACTGAACTGAACTGAACTCAGTCTGACCCACAGCACTTTGAGCTCCACTGAGCACTGGACTTCTGGACTTGAAGATCCAACTCGGGTGGTGAGATACTGAAATGCTATAAAATTCTAACTGATAATTCTGTTATGTCAGCCAAGAGATGCCCTAGCAATATCCAGAGGGACAGAGGACTGCTGTGCTAGCTGGGACTCCTGGACACTGACACATGGCTGTGGCATCACCATGGGTTCGTCATGGATCAAGTCTGCATTCTTTCTGCAATGTCTCTCAGCATTTTCATTCTTTCGAGGAGATTTTTCTTTGTTCTCCAGATCTCATCTTGACTTCCACAGTTCCCCTGAACTTCCACTGTTTAATCCCAGTCTGCACTGTCGAAGCCACAGGCTAAAACATGTGGTTGTCTTCTCTGTTAACAGATGACTCTTGTTTTCAGCTCTTTAGATGTTTGTTTAAAGAAGGTGCTCACACCTCATCATTAGATGAGTCAGACCATTTATAAAGCATTGAAAGTTGGTTCAGATGACAGTAATTACAGTTGGCATGTTAGTCTACACTATATGGCCAAAAGTATTGGGTCGCCTGCTCATTCATTGTTTCCACAAAAATAAAGGTTATTAAAAAGTATTATTGTTGGAGTAATTGTCTCTGCTGTCTAGGCAAGGCTTTGTACTAGATTTTGGAACATTGCAGTGAGGACTTGATTGCATTCTGTGATAAACTAGAACATTATTGAGGTCAGCATGTTAAATTGTCACCACCCCTACTCATCCCCAACTCCCCAACTCAAAAGTACTGTATGGAGCTCCATCATTAAAGAAAACACAGTTCCACTGCTCCACAACTCAATGATGGGGAGCTTTATACCGCTCTAGTCCACACCTGGCATTAGGCATGATGCCAATATTTTTATTTATATCTGCTCCAGAGAGTCATATTTTATTGGCAGGACTTCTGTACAGGGACTAGACAAGTGGTGTGTGCATTTGGACATCTCTGTCAGGAATGGGGACATTCATTAATGCACTTTTGTCATGTAGGGGAATAAATCTGGCCTGTGAAACAGCTGAAGATTGCATGCTTTTGGACCCCCAGAGTGAACAGGGGTGGAGTGAGGGAACAACAGGCGGGGAGAAGGAAGGATGAGGTGAGGCTCTGAAAACAAGCAGGAGAAAGAAGGACCAGCAGGAGGTGTGAAACACAAACACACAAAATCACAGGTGCTGCTGGGACCGGCAGCTTGAGACAACACCTGATCTCACACACACACACACACACAGACACACACACACACACACACACACACACACACACACACACACACACAGATGACATACTTAAAACACAGTCAGTATGTTTACTATATTACAGTTACAAAGGATCACATTTGCTATTTTACCAGCATAACAGAGTTACAATGTACAGTATGTCCTAAATATCAGAGCATAAGCAGACCATTTTTATGTCTCAGCACCCATTCAAATTAGCATAAAGGTATTTTTGCTGTCATTTCTTTTCTCTGATAAGCAGAATAAATGTATATAAAGTATATGGTTAAAATAATATTTGAACAATAATTGTAGTAAGAAATATAATAAAGAGTATTGTCTTTAGCAAAGTAATCACATTTCTCAGTGCATGTATACGTAAGAGTCTGATTTCGTCCAGTTGTCTCAGTACACTCTTCTCTGATGAAGGGATGAGCCAATGGCGTGAACCAGTAGGGACTCCGCTTTCCTCCCACCTCATTCATTTTTCTGTGAGATTACTGGCTGTTTATAATAATAATAATAATAATAATAATAATAATAATAATAATAATAATAATAATAATAATCTGATTACTGCCTCACTCATGTAAACCCAGAGTTTCCTCATGATCTGATTACTCAAGTGTACGTACATGCATTGATTGGATTACTGGAGGAAAAATGAAACAATTCAAACAAAATCTGTAATGTGAGTCACAAAATAACAGTGTGACTAATATTATTATAACATTACATATATATATATATATAGAGAGAGAGAGAGAGAGAGAGGTTGTACTCATAAAAGACAATTAGTTAAGTAAACAGATCCTGATCACCATGGTGTGTTTACGAACCAGAGGGGGATTTTCACAACGCGCACACACACACACACACACACACACACACACACACACACACACACACACACACACACACAGAGACACACACACACACACACACAGTCACTTAATGAGCGTGAAATTGAACCACTCTCTCGCTCAATAAGTTAAGTTCATAATCCCCCATATTCATACTCAGTTTCAGGAAAGCTACCTCTTCACAAACTCATCATCTGATATTGAGTTAGATTTGAACTAATAAACAATGGGAAGGGGTGGAGGCAGAGCAGGGAGGTGGAGGGGTGACGGCAAATCTAGGAAGTGGAAGGAGGAGCCAGAGTGGGGAGGTCGAGGGAGGAGGCAGAACTGGGTGGCAGAGTGAAAAGGTGGAGCTAGGAAATGGTTGAGAAGAGGTGTAACTGGGAGGTGGAGGTGAAGAGGCAAAACTAGTAGGTGTTTGGGAGGCGTGAAGATGCAGTGGAGTAGGTAAAGATGGAAGATCAGATTCTTTGGGAACCAGAGAAGGTGTTGCTCGGAGGCCAATGTGGTGATGTGGAGATGGTGGGGAGGAGACTGGGAGATGATGGCAGATGATGCAGGAGGCATAGTTAGTGTGTGAGTTTTGGCTGCTGTTCCAGAGTTTCCCTCACAGTTCAGGAATCTGACTGCTACAGTTAATAATCAAATAAACAAATAAATAAACACACACGACTCTAGTTGCTATAAAGTAATTGCTTTAATAGTTGAAAAAAGAGTCTCTCTCTCTCTCTCTCTCTCTCTCTCTCTCTCTCTCTCTCTCTCTCACACACACACACACACACACACACACACACACACACACACACACACACACACACACACTCACTCTCTCCCCTTGTTTCCCCCCCTCTGGAATTTCATATTGGAATCGGATGCATCACTACATAAGTTTTTCTAGACTTGAAGTGTTTTGGCAAGTTGGAAACCTGACCTCCAACTGACCTTCAGTCTGACCCAATGAATGCAGTTTGTTTGAGAGGGAACAGAGAGGAAATCCTGTTTGAATCAAGTGATCCTGTTTAGAGAGAGAGAGAGAGAGAGAGAGAGAGAGAGAGAGAGAGAGAGATAGTATCGGAAAAGCTTTTCCATTGGATGCTGGAACGTTCCTACTGGGATTTCATTCCATTCAAACACTAAGTCAAGCACTGAAGCACTAAACACTGTTTGCTCTGGGTCACATTCCATCTTTTTCCTAAAAGTTTTCATTGGTGTTTTAAAACCAACCTCACCATGTTCAACCAAGCTTTTATTACTTTTTTTATACACACATCCCAAAGGTGTCTGTAGTACAGCCCGCAGACACTCAAACCCACATCCCAGCAGTGTTCAGTGGAACTCCATCACCAAACCCAACCAGCGTGTTCAGTGAACCCACCCAACCCAGCAGTGTTCAGTGTGGGAACCCCATCACCAAACCCAACCCAGTAACCACAGTGAACTCCATCACCAAACCAAATCTCCAGCAGTGTTCAGGTGGAACTCCATCACAGCAGTGTCCAGTGGAACTCCATCACCAAACCACTCAGCAGTGTTCAGTGAACCCATCACTCAAACTCCAGGATCCCAGCAGTGTTCACAGTGGAACCCATCACCTCAAACTCATCCCAGCAGGCAAGTTCAGTGAACTCATCACCAAACCCAACCAGCAGTGTGTTCAGAACTCCATCACCAAAACTCCAACCAGTGCAGGTTAGAACTCCATCACTAAACCCATCCCGGCAGGTGTGGGAAACAGGAACTCCATCACTCAAACCTCCATCCACGAAAGTAGTGTTCACACAGTGTGTGAACTCCATCACCAAACCCAACCCAGCAGTGTCTTAGGTGGAACTCCATCACTCAAACCCAACCCAGCAGTGTTCAGTGAACTCCAACACCAACCCATCCCAGGCAGTGTTCAGGAACTCCATCACCAAAACCCAACCAGCAGCAGCCCAGTGGAACTCCATCATCAACCAACCCAGCAGGTTCAGTGGAACTCCATCACCAAACTCATATCCCAAACAGGTCAGGGATCACACCAAACCAACCAGCAGGCAAAAGTTCAGTGAACCTGATCACTCAAACTTATCCCAAGAAATAATGGACTGAGGTAGGTAGTGGGAGCCCATTGGGTCAAAGATGTTTCAATGTTATTGAAGCTAATAGGACTATTCTCAGTCCAGCAGGAAAGGACACTGGGAGGCACACTCAGCAGCACCATTGAGCCTTTATATAAATATGGCAAAACTCTCAATAAAGTATGCAGAGAAACAGATGAACTAGAGTCTGTAATTATAGAACTACAAAGTGCTCCTGTGAGGTCAGAGGAGCTGATAGGTAGTGAGTGTAGAGAGAAAGGAGGTGGTCATATTTTTGATTGGTCAGTATAATGTATAATAGTAATAAAATATCAGATAATAAAATAAAGGTCACAACGCTGGAAGGTCATGCATGAAGACCTCCAACCTGCTAACCATGTCTATCTTTCACATCATCATTCTTTTTTTTATGTGCCCTTTCTGGCCAAGCAAGGCTCTTTTTTTTGAACCATAATCATGTTTTCCAGAAAGTCTTATTACCCATGGCACACACACACAGACACACACACACACACACACACACACACACACACACACACACACACACACACACACACACACACACACACACATTCTCTGTACTCCAATTCTTTTCTGAAGGAAGAGAGGTTCTATAATTTTCCTGGGACTATATAACTGGATGTCACTCCTCCTCCTTTTCTCTCAGAGTTCACCCTCTGTCCTTTCTCTCTCTTACATTTCTTTCCATCACTTTCTTTTTCTCACACACCCCTCGCAACACACCCCCTCTAACACACACAGATTTCTTTTTCCCTCTAATTCTCATATTGTTTTGGTGTGGACCCCCAATCACACCCTCTCCACTCTTTGGAAGTTCTGTCTAGTGGCCTTTTTCCACCTTTTTCACTGAAATAGTCAGCTGAGACATGTTCCCTCTCTCTCTCTTCACACACACACACACACACACACACACACACACACACACACACACACACACACACACACACACACACACACACACACAAATAACACACACCTCCCAAGATCATCACAGGTTAAAGTCTAGAGGGAAGTTTTCAAGAAGGGACACTAGTCCCAACAAATGGTGGGCACGCCCAGGAGTGTAATATTAGGTCCAGTATGAGAGTTTCACCAAACGCTCTGTCATAGGTCTCAGACTTTTACTAAACTTGGTAGGAGTTTCTTTTTCAGATATATTACACTTCTGACAAAAACTCTGATTCCTCAAACCTAATACAACAATCAGCAGCCCTGAGCTCCTCTAAGCAGCTACCTAGCAGTTTGACCATTAATATAGCTGATCCCACAGAGCAGGAGAGAGTCTATGAGGGTAGTGTGAGGTGGAAAGCCTCTAGAACTAGATGTTCAGCTTCCTCGTGAGACAGACCACCTCCAATCAAGAATAAACAAAACAAACACAAGCAAAGCACAGAACATAGACTCCGTTCTTTCTCAATCAGAAGAAGTCGTGATCCATACCATAAATAAACAATCAGAGCTTGCCGGTGCTCCGTGGATCTTTATCAGCAAGAAACACACACAGGATTTCTGAGGGTCTTACATTTAAAGCTTGGGGGAACCAATCCACCGAGTGCAGATATAGAGAGGAGGGATTGCTGAATTAAAGCTTCCTCTCTACCTCTCTTCTCTCTTTCTCTCTCACACTTTGGTTCTTCTTCTTCTCTCACTTTGTTCTTTCTTTCTCTTCTCTTCACTCTTTTGCCCTCTCTTCTCGCCTTCTGGGTTGGAAAAGTGTTATAAGAAATCAGGGGAACGATGGTGAGATGCCATAAGAGCAGCGAAGTCACGCGTGAGCAGGTGAGGTTTTATTTCTGCTGTACTTTTATTGTCAACATTTCTTTCATTTATTATTATTATTATTTTTATATTTGTTAATGATTTGTATGTGTATATTACTTTTTCACATTCATTGTTTTCTATTTTATTTTATGATTAATTTGATTATTTGATGTTTAGTGAACTGTCTGTAATATTTAATGAATGTTGATACATTTAGTGGATCAATGGTTTATTGGGACGATACTTGTTACTCACATACAGCAACATCTAAATAACCTTTATTCAGTCAAATATATCAAATCAAACATTAATATACATGAAGATTTTAAACAAGGAAGACATATTGTATGTGTTAAAATATCTAACTTACATTTTATTCCATGATGTACAGCAACATTCAATAAAAAGATTTAATATAGCAAATATCTAACAAAATATTATTCAGAAAGGGTAAGAGATTGGCAGATTAATAATTACTTGTCTAGTCAGTAATATACAGCAAATATCTAACTAACATTGGTTGTCAGTAAATACATATAAAAAGTAACATCAAACAATATTTATTAATGTGCAGCTAAAATGAAGATACAAGCAAACATCTAACGAAGTATTTATTATTTCATAATACACAGCAAACATTTCCAACCAACATTATTATACATTCAACAAGATAATCTGAAAGTAACAGATTATATACAGCAACAATATCTAACAAACATTTATGCAGTCAAAGATCAAATCATATTATTAATCTAGCACACATACAGCAACATCTAACAAACATTTATTCAGTCAGCGCACATACAGCAACATCTAACAAACATTTATGCAGTCAGCACATATACAGCAAACATCTAAACGTAATATTGTATAATTGCATGGTATATCAATCAATATTTATTAATCTGAAGACATATGGTACACTAACTTAAATAAGGGTAAGATCATAACCAACATTTATTATTATTTGTAATACATACAGCAACATCTAACTAACATTTATTAAGATCAATATTAATAAGAATATCTAATCAAAGATATGCAGTCACACAATATACAGCAATATCATAAACATTTATGCAATCAGCACACACACAGCAACATCTAACCAACATTTATTAATTCAGCACACATACAGCAAAATCTAAATAATGTAGAAGATTTATTCAGTCAGCATATACAGCAACATCTAACTAAAGATATTGCTATTTTCCAGCACACATACAGCAACATCTAACTAACATTTAATCAGTCAGCACATACACAGCAACATCTAAACAACATTTATTATTTCAGTGTTTACAGGGCAGCAACAACATTCCAATCCAACATTTACATCCAGCACACATAGCAACAGATTTAATTAAACATTATGCAACAGCAATAATATACAGCAAATATCTAACAAAACATTTATGCAGGCCAGCACACATATATGCAAGTGCAACATCTAACCATTTATTAATTCAGCACACATACAGCAACATCTAACTAACATTTATTAATTCAGCGCACATACAGCAACATCTAACTAACATTTATTCAGTCAGCACATATACAGCAAAATCTAAACTAAAATATTATTTCAGCAATGCTGCCAGCAACAACATCTAACTAACATTTATTCAGTCAGCATATACCAGCAACATCTAACCAACATTTATTAATTCAGCACACATACAGCAACATCTAAACAACATTTATTAATTCAGCACACATACAGCAACATCTAACAAACATTTATGCAGTCAGCACACATACAGCAACATCTAACAAAGTCGATTATGCAACTAGCACAAAGTACAGCAACATCTAATGTAAATAACATTTATAATTCAGCACATACAGCAAAATATCTAACTAAATACATTTATTCAGTCAAAGTAAGGCAGCAACATCAACCAACATTTATTAATTCAGCAACACATACAGCAATATCTAAAACAATATTTGTTGACCAGCACACATGTTGCAACATCTAACAAATTATTTATAGTCATAATAATAATATACAGCAACATCTAAATATTTATGCAATCAGCACACATAACAGCAACATTATCTAACAAACATTTACATTCAGCACAATATACAGCAAATATCTAATACAAAACATTTATCTAGTCAGCATTATGCAGCAAATATCTAAACAACATTTATTCAGTCAGCACACATACAGTAACAACATTCAATCTTAACATTTATTCAGTCAGCACACAGAAAGTGTAAATATCTAAATTGGCGATGAGTCTGAATAAGCACACACACAGCAAATGTCTAAACAACATTTAGTCAGCACAGATACAGCGGGGAAATATCTAACACAAACATTTATTAGTCAGCACACATACAAGCAAACATCTAACAACATTTATATTACCAGCACACATACAGCAAACATCTAACCAATATTTGTTCAATAGCACACATACAGCAACATCTAACCAACATTATTATTTTCAGCACACATACAGCAACATCTATCAAACGTGTGGTCATTCAGTGTTTAACTGTAGATCCTCTTTCTGTCTTCTTTACACTTGAACATCCTAAACCTACATGGGCCAAGTAAATGAGTTTTACCAAAGAGGTGTTTGACACAGTGTTTGCTTGAACTGCACACACACGAAACTAATTGGAGAGGCAATCCATTCCGCTTGGTTTACTGGGAGCTCGCGCTGCACGAGGCGCTCAACCACTGTAAGTTCTGTGTGTGTGTGAGTATATTTATGTGTGTGTGAGTTTGTGTGTGAGAGAGAGTGTGTGAGTATGTATGTGTGTGAGTTTGTGTGTATGTGTGAGTGTATGTATGTATGTGTGTGTGTGTATGTAGGTTTGTGAGGAGTGAGTGTATGTGTATTGTGTGTGGAGAGTGTGAGCATGTATGTTTGTGCATGTGTGTGTGGGGAGGTGTGTGGTATGTGACTGTGTGTGTATGGTGTTTGTGTGTGTGTGTGTGTGTGAGCTGTGCACGTGTCGTCTGTTGACGTTATTGGACTCGTTCATTCATTTATCATTGACGGCAGCCCCCTAACACATGAAAAGCTACCGTGAACAGACAGTGTGGTGCAGTGTGTCAGCCTGCTGGAACACACCTGAGGGACAGCTGGGAACCAGTGTAAGTAGGGAACCAGACTCAAGAGGGCAGAAACTGTGGTAATCAGCAACAGGAGCCATCAGAACTGGATACACAGCTGAAATATCTAGAACCCATCAGATGAACCCACACACACACAGAGGGCAGTAGCACTGAGCAGTGGGCATCATCTGCAGACCCTGTGTGAGACAGCTCTGATCTATTGCTCAGAATTAAAAATGAACTTCCAAAATATTTCAAACACCATCCCTGCTTTGGGATGAATTTGATTGAATATCTCAGGATTCTCAGAACTGTGACCATCAGAAACAGTTACCTGTTTTTGATTAGGCAATAATTACACCAGATATATAAGCCTGGGGTGCAATGATATTTCCTGAATGTAAGTATAAAATAATTGATTACAACAGGAATATGAATCATAGACTTTGTAGAAGTCACTTTTGTTCTTGAATATATTTGATGGAATTTTGATATATTTAGTATCCATTAATGGAATTTTTTCAATCTATTTTATTTATTGAATGTTGATTTATAAATTTTATATGTTCTTGGGAATTTTGATTTATTACATTTGTAATGATACAGTTTGGATATTGAACTTTAATCTAGTATTTGCCGGGTATCTCAGTTGTCCTAAATAGATTTATTCTGGAATCAAATCGTTACTTTTTTCAAAATTCGCCGAATTATGACTAGTTTCTAGACATATTTATATTGTAGAAATATCATCCTGTAATAATGATATTTGAAATGTTTAGTAAAATAATGATTTACTTTGTTAGAATGTTGAGGTATTATTGCATAATGATTATTTTAATCATTAGTGATTATTGATTATATTATTACTGTAATGTGTTATTGATATCAGTTATTTGGTCATTTTCTTGGCTGACGTTTTGAAGTGGGGTTTATTTAATGTTTGTTCTTGTCCTAAACTGGGCAAAGTTAATAAATGTTACTTTCATTAACTTTAAAGGCCTGTTTGGGGTTGTTAATTTTGGTGCCTGATTAGGTCCCAGTCTTATCAAGGGTTCAGTCTGTTCCAAAAAGGCAAAACACACACAGAGTACCAAAATTTGAAGTTCTGTAGATATGAACCTGACCCTGATAGCTGAGGCGAGGCATCCTAATATATAAAGCAGCATTGGTCTGGTTTCATCTGGCGGTTTCATCACATATCTTTTCATGTCTCCTCATATGTCTCCTTATCTTATAAGGACACACTCATTCCTGAGAGGACGTGTCTTAAAGCGTAAGATTTGTACAAAAGGAAAGTTGTAGTTACACAGAATTGTATTAAATTCATTCAGCTCGTGCACCAATTAGTGCGTCTCCAGGACTCTTGAATATGGTGTAACAGGGACATCTCAAACTCTGCATTGCAGTGGACATTTATGTAAATATAAGTTAAAATCTGACTGTGATGGAGTTACAGGTGCTAGTCTGCCCAGATCTCTTTGGGCGCTTGTTTTGTTGATCAAATCGTCCCAAATGTTGGACATTAGGACATTGTTAGAGATGGAAGTCTCTATTGTTCTGCAGATACAAATAAACAGGTAAATACACAGATGTGTCCATCTCTGGGGGATAGTTCGTGGTTTATTCTGCAAAACAGTGGCAAGCCTTGGTGTGTTTGTGGCTAAAAATTCAAACATAAATTTCCTAAATCAGAAGGGAATTAATTTGCACAATGTTGAGATATAGAGCTAAGGAGATAAAAAACCCATAATATTCATCATTGTATGTTACAATGGACGCCTTATTGACCGGTTACAATGACATCTACTGGACTGTATGTTACAATGGAAGTCTATTGGACTGTATGTTACAATGGACGTCTATTGGACTGTAGGTTACAATGGACATCTACTGGACTGTATGTTACAATGGAAGTCTACTGGACTGTATGTTACAATGGAAGTCTACTGGACTGTATGTTACAATGGAAGTCTATTGGATCATGTTGCTAATGGAAGTTCATCGGCTGTATAAGGCAATGGCAGTCTATTGACTTGTATGTTACAATGGACGTCATTGGACTGTAGGTTACAAATGATTGACTGTGTTAGTTACAATGGAAGTCTACTGGACTGTATGTTACAATGGAAGTCTATTGGACTGTATGTTACAATGGATGTCTGTTATCTGAATTTGTTATCTTGTCTTAGGTTGGAAATTCATGTATAATTCCCATCTATTTTATTTTTCCTGCTGATGTGTACTATGACTACTGATCATCAGTTCTAGTACCCTTCTGTCTCGAATCTGTAGACCCCTTTTCTCTCTGTGCAATATGTGTATTTGACATTTAGTGTAACTGATTACACACATGTACACACCTGAGTTAACTGGTTTAGCACTCACACTAGGAGTATGACCCAGATATTTGGAAGCAGTACTGAGTAGATATGTCTTACATACAACAACAAAGGGATTATTACTTTCCTCTCTCTCTATCCTCTCTCTCTCTCTCTCTCTCTCTCACACACACACACACACACACACATTTACACACACACACACACACACACACACACACACACACATTGATGACAGCTTGGATAGACTGGCTAAGACACCCAAATAACAGGTGTGAAGATTCAGAAATCGTAATCAGGTTTGAGATTCATGTTGAGATTTGGAGCCTTTTATTTGTAGTTTTTTTGT
The DNA here is from genome assembly GCA_034509495.1 of Acestrorhynchus altus. Taxonomy (NCBI): domain Eukaryota; kingdom Metazoa; phylum Chordata; class Actinopteri; order Characiformes; family Acestrorhynchidae; genus Acestrorhynchus; species Acestrorhynchus altus. The sequence goes on along the minus strand of CM067516.1, from coordinate 6,010,911 downwards.
GTTAGAATGCAAGTCTGATTGGCTGTATAAGGTCCAAGCCTATATGACTGTGTCAGAAGTCTATTGGTTTGTGTATAACAATGGAGGTCTATTGGTTTGTGTGTTAGAATAGAAGTTGGTTTGTGTGTTAGAATGGAAGTATATTGGGTTGTGTGTTAGAATGGAAGTATATTGGGTTGTGTGTTAGAATGGAAGTATATTGGGTTGTGTGTTAGAATGGAAGTGTACTGGGCTGTGTGTTAGAATGGAAGTATATTGGTTGTGTGTTAGAATGGAAGTAAATTGGGTTTTGTGTTAGAATGGAAGTATATTGGGTTGTGTGTTAGAATGGAAGTGTACTGGGCTGTGTGTTAGAATGGAAGTGTAACTGGGCGGTGTGTTAGAATGGAAGTAGATTGGGTTGTGTGTTAGAATGGAAGTGTACTGGGCTGTGTGTTAGAATGGAAGTGTACTGGGCTGTGTGTTAGAATGGAAGTATTTTGGGTTGTGTTAGAATGGAAGTCAAGGTTCAGTCCCATCAGTTGATCTCAGATGAGTGTAACTGTTTTTTTTTCAGTAATGATTGTACAACAAAGGTCCACTGCTTTCTGCCTTAAGGAGGTAATCTATGGTCAGTAGGTTACACAGAAAGGTAATTGGAAGTATCTAGAGTTGTCTATTAAAATATAATTCAACTGTGCTCTATTATGGAAGTCTATTGAAGCCAGTAGGGGATTCATATCTGTATTATATATACTATATTAATATATACTATTGTACCTTCATCTGTTGGTGAATTGTTTAAGGAGAAGTCTACTGTGGTTGTATGATGACTGCCTTCCGTTAAAAGGAAGTTCATGCCATCAGCCAACCCCTGGTCCTGGAGGCACCCCTGCCCTGCATGTTTTTGTGGATTCCATGCTTAACACAACACTTACTACTCTGAAGGTTGTTAATTAAGTGATTACTTACATCAGATGTGTCTGGAGCAGAGAAAGTGTGCAGGACAGGGGTTTCTCCAGAAACAGTGATGACATGCTGGTCTATACCTTTTAACCTTTACGTCTGAGAGCTTCTGCTGCTGATGTGACATTATTAATCCATCACACACAGAAGTGGAGAAAGTTCAAAAACCCAGCACAACACATGTGGGCTCTGTGCGGGCTCTGTGTGTGTTCTCAATTGCAGCACCTCTTAAGCTCCTCGAGCAGAACCGATCTGTGGTTTAACATTTGAAGCTATTAGGATTTGCTTGTTGAGACCTATATAAATCTGGCCTTCAGACCTTCAGCATTAGATCTTCTGTTCTTGCCTAATGGAGATTGCCTATGGCACACATGTGGCTGTGTTTTTAGAGCTACCCCACACGCACACACACATGCACACACACACACACACACACACACACACACACACACACACACACACACACACACACACACACACACACACACACACACACTACTCTACAGTCTTCAAATGTAAAAGAGGTAGAACATAAAACCCAGCAGAGGTTCATAGTGGTTTAATCATCTCAGAGGTAAAGTTAGAAGATACCACACACAGACACAGACACAGACATAGACACACGCACACACGCACACACACACACACACACACACACACACACACACACACACACACACACACACACACGACACAATATTATTTACACACACACACACACACACACACAGGTAGGTGGTTGTGAATGCTGAGGTTGTTATAGTGTCTCGGAGGAGAGAATCAGACCTACAACTGACCCTCAAGTAGTAGAATTAAAGAGGTGCAGCGTGACATTGCAAGCTGTCTAGATGACACACACACACACACACAGAGAGAGAGAGAGAGAGAGAGAGGAGAGAGAGAGAGAGAGAGAGAGATTAAAAATAAGTGGTTCTGTCAGAAAGTATAATGAAAAAGAGACCTGTTTGTGTGTCTCTCAACTGTACTGTATGTACCATTATCACTGTGTGTGTGTGTGTGTGTGTGTGTGTGTGTGTGTGTGTGTGTGTGTGTGTGTGTGTGTGTGTGTGTGCATGCGTGCTCAGTAATAAAGACCAGGTTTTTCATAATGTTCCAGTACAGTAACATGAGGGGCCTACTTATCTACAGACCCCCCGTCTCTATCTGTCTGTTCATCTGTTGTCAGTTTATTTCCATTTACACTATGGGCGTCCAAATGTTTTGTGGACACCTCTTCTAATGAATGCTTTTAGCCAGAATTACTACTAACAGAATAATAGACCTTATAAAGCAACAAATATGAACCTATTGACACCATGCTTAATGCCAGACGTGGGCTAGAGGAGTATGAAGCCCCCCAGCATTCAGCTCTGGAGCAATGGAACTGCGTTCTCTGGAATAATGGAGCTTTTTGGATGAGTGGGAGAGATGATCAGTTTAATAGTTAGATTGATGAAGTAGTTGAGGATGAAGTGGGTGGTGATCATCCAACATCCTGACCTCACTAAAGATCTTGTTTATTGCTAAATGCAACTCTGTAGAAGTCTAGTACAAAGTCTTCTTCAGACAGAGAGAAGCGTTCGAACAAAACCCTCAGTCTCTTTAATACAGTTGATTTTTAGAAGAAATAATGAATCCAGGCAAGAGCAATTTAGATGGATGGTGGATGGATGGATTGACAATTATAAGGGGACAAAGTATTGGGGACACCTGCTCAGTCTCTGCTGTCCAGAGAAGATTTTCTACTATACGTGGGAACATTGGTGTGAGGATTTGTTTGCATTCAGCAATAAACAAAAGTATTAGTGAGGTCAGGAAGTTGGATGATCACTACCCCACCTCATCCTTCTTCCAATCAGTCTGTCTAATGGTTTAGCCATCCATCTGTCTGTCTCTCTGTCTATCAGTGTATCCATTCATCTGTGTTCATCCATCTGGAAGTGGTTCCAGACTGTGTAGGTTGGTTTGTTGTGTCTCCTCTTCTCCCTCCTCATTTTTACTCCTCTTTCCACACTGAACCACAACTTCCTGTGTCTGGAATCTCACATTCTACCCAAAAGGCTGCCACACACCTGACACCTCCATGCAGACTGGTAGAACTTTAGATGTGTCAGCGTGTTTAATCCTCAGAGGGGCTACTGGAATGAACCCATTAACAGTAGATGTTCTCAGGAAATCTACACATCCACGGCCTTGTATGTGTGTGTGTGTGTGTGTGTGTGTGCAAAACCACTACTCTGAAAGTTCTGGCAGGGCTGCAATTTTCAGATTTGTTGTTTATTTTGTATAATATTGTATGACAGTATTTTACAGCTGTGGAGAGAGTCCCATGTTGTTTCTATGTGACAGTGTCTTGCACTGATTGCGGTCTAGTCAAGGCGCTTGAGAGACCAACTGAATTGCACGCCTTCATCCATGGAAGGCAAAAGTGCTCTGAGAACAGATATTTTAAGCTCTGTTTACTGGTTATTTTTAACTGGCTATTCTCAAACAACAGTGGCTCTGCCCCCATTAAGCAACACACACAAGTTTTGTTTTCCTTCTGCTAATATTGGAATTTTTACATTTCCACTCAGAAATCATTTTTTGATCCGGAGAAGGCGGGGTTTCAATTAGGAAGGAACTAATTGGTAGCCTTGACTTCAAGGTAGGGGAGTTCAAACTCAGACACAAGGCTATTTAAGAACTGTTACTCCATCATGTCATGGCTCGCTGTTATCGTGACAATTTATCACCGCTTTTAGAATACAGTTCTTTGTCGGATCATCTGATTCTGGTAAAGTGGCCAGTAGATCTTGAGATGACTCACCAGCCAACCAACACAATGTAGTTAGACATGCTGGTGAAATCATTATTGTTCTTATTGTAATCATCACTAGTATGTGCTGACCTTGTCTTGGAGGGGGGTAACCTGGAACGTAGTTGCTTCACCTCGTCTCAGTGGAAAATGGAGCCAATAGAGCTGAGCTCTGATTACGTATTCCATGAACATGTGAATTCTTTTGGTAATACAGTGCCAAAAACCAACCTGTACTTACTGGGTTGAAATGGGTGTTGACTGGACAAACTGCATCCTGGTGAAAAATGTTCACTTCCAGGTCCCTAGGAAGGCTGCCCGGTAAGCTCAAAGTAGGCTGCGGTTCGAGATGCTGGTCTCGGAGTAGAGAAAGGGTTCAACCAAAGGTTTTCAATCCTTAAAGAGGAAACTCTCTTAACTCTGCAGAAAGCATTCCCCATATCAGTGGTCCCACTTGTGTCTAGTCTTTAGCCCTGCCTGCTTATCTTTTTTTCCAGCATTCTGTTCATAGTTGCTCTAGCCAGTATTCTGTAAGCCCTTGTGGGTTTCTTGTTTATTTTTGTATCGTCAACCCTCATTTGCATAGTTTTTACTTTACCACCTGTTGACCTTTACTTCCTCCTGTCTCCTCCGCTGCCTCCTCAGCACTCCAGCACTCTTTTTCTGTGGTTGAAAGATGACATTACAGTCATAATGGAACATAAAAGTTGCACAAGTAGCAGATGTTTAATGAACATGCTGACAATTCATACATTTAAGAACTGTGTGTGTGTGTGTGTGTGTGTGTGTGTGTGTGTGTGTGTCTAACTCCCCTAAACTCCATCCCAAAAAGTTCGATGAAGTACCATCATTCCAGGAGAACACCATCCACATGTAGGGGCTTTATATCCCTTGCATTCCTATTCTTGTTTATTGGCAGTACTTTCTACAATGACTAGACAAGCTGTGTGTGCATTTAAACATCAGTGTCAGTAATGGGTGCAACTTAAAGTAGCTGAATGCTTTCATTAGAAGGGATTGCCACAAATATTTATATGGTGTATATATGTGAATGTTGTAATGGAATGATTAGGCTCATGTTAAGGGATTCTCTCTCTCTCTCTCTCTCTTTCTCTCTCTCTCTCTCTCTCTCTCTGTCTCTGTCTCTAGGTACTGCTTGGAGGTGAACGAGGACCCCACATAGACATCTGACTGAGCCACGACGATCAGAGAGAGAGAGTGAGAAGGGAAGAGAGAGAAAGAGCAGGAGAGAGAGAGAGAGTGACAGAGAGATAGAGAGAAAGATGTACTGTGCAGTTCTCCTCTCCTCTTTTCTTTTCTCGCTTCATGCAAGTTGCACTCCTCTGTTCTATGGTCACCATGGGTAACCAAAGTTTATTACCCCCCCACCCAACCCCCCTTCTTTTTGTCTCTATCAGCAATAACCATTTGTTTGCTAACCTAGACGGGTCAAGGTTTAGATGAGGTCAGAGGTGCTAGCTCAGCCAGTTCAATCAACATATCACGACCAATTACCACTGAAGACCTGCAAGCACACACACACACACACACACACACACACACACACACATAACACAAAGCATATGTTCACTGTCAAATTACAGTTCTCCTGTGTTTGCAGACGAATGTTCAGTTGTAACAGTGTGTGACACTACCTCCACCATGTGTGGAAGCTGTAATTATTTAGCCTGGCTATCTCTTACTGTAAGTTGTTGATCTGCTGTATAGTGAACAGGGCTCTGTACACTATACACTCACTTATCAAACACACTAATCTGAATACACACTGTTTTGGTACACAAACACTAACATGAGTATCTTAATACAGTCTTAACACTAAGATAGCAGACACTGGAAATATCACATCATCATCTGTTACATACATCTGTGTGTTTCTCTCTGTTTCCTGCAGGAGGAGAGTGTGTGTTGGGAGTGCTGGCAGCAGTAGAGTGGTCACCAGTACTGAGTCCTTCGTCCAGCCTGTACACACCCCCTACATTACCATGTGCCCCACTCACCGGCTCTGTAGCACTTACAAGTAGGAACACGCACGCACACGCACGCACACACACACACACACACACAAACTTGTATTCAAAGTTATATAAAGTATATAGATATATATATATATATATATATATATATATATATAGACACACAAGTTTTGAATTGGGTTAATGTCAGGAGACTGACTATACTACTGCAACACCTTGATCTTTTCCTTCTTAAACCAGGCCTTGTTTTTCTGGGCCGTGTGCCAGTGTTCAGGTGGTCCCGTTGTGCATTCTTTCCATTCTGATTCGTGTTGTTGTTGTATTGGTAGCATCCTTTGCAGGTGACGTATGCCTCAGAGAAGAGGCAAGCAAATCAAGCAATTGCAAGAGTTCCAGAGGGGACACATCTTATAGCTCTGGGATGTGGGATGGTCTTATGGACATATTGCATGCCATACTGGTCGTGTGGATATTACCACACATGCTGTTGATGGCAGTGGATAGATGAAGGCACACATTAACGACATGAAGAATGTGGGATGACCTACGTGCGCTCGACATTCAGTGAGCAGTATGGGTCATGTCAGGTGGTGTCCTGCCAGAAATGGAATCACTCAGATTTGGAGGGTCGTCTTCAGTGATTAGTCCCACTTTTGTCTTAAAGGAGACAACCAATGATTGTGTGAGCGCAATTCCAACAGCCATATCTCCAGATCTATCCCTGATTGAAAATGTGTGCATGCTATTGGACGTTCTATCAACACTCCACCTTGACTGCACAATCTGCAGAACTGAGTGAGAACATTCAAGCTGTATGGGATGGATCATCACAGGACACCATTAGGAACCTCTACGACTCCATGCTGTGCAGTCTGGCATGTTGCGTTAAACCTGACACCGTACTGAGAGACAGGACTTTTGTATGTGCTGATCAATAAACAGTCTAATTTTATATAGTAATACATACTATAGTAATACATAATTCTATATTATCTCCCTTCTTAGTAGCACCGTAATCCCACACTTCCTTCTGGGTGCAGTTACGTTTTAGCTGATGAGTGTATATTATGTATATGGTAGGTATCTATATGTCTAGATATGAGGTAGTGGTTTTTAAGTGACAAACCTTTGGCTGTGTGCATAATGTGTGTGTGTGTGTGTGTGTGTGTGTGTGTGTGTGTGTGTGTAGGACAGTATACAAAGTGTCCTACAGGCAGGTGACCAGGACAGTGCCAGGCTCACCCTTCTATGCTGAATGCTGTCCGGGATGGCGGCGCCTGCACTCACATAACTGTAACCAAGGTAACCAGCTGCTGTGACACACATCTAGTACACATAGACAAACATATGTGCACACATGCTTTTGTGCTTGTGTGTGTGTGTAACACTTGCCATGTGTTTCTATCCACAGCATTGTGTGTGCAGGAGTGTATGAATGGAGGATCCTGCATGAGGCCGAATCACTGTGCCTGTCCATTAGGCTGGACAGGACACCACTGTCAAATAGGTAAAGACAAGAACAAACACACTTTTTTCTGCAGGTCTTTTGCAAAAATCTGATCACCTTTCTTTTATTTTATTTCCTGTCAATACAGTCACAAAGATGCAGAAAAATATGCAGAAACATCTAAAGAGGAGAGAATGACTCCAAAATATGTAATATCAGATGTCTGACTGTTGAGTGTCATCCATTTCTTTCATTATAGCTTCCAGAGTATCTGCAGGGATCTGTAGGGAGATCCATAGTGTACCACATCATCTGTTAAACATGGTGGTGGTAGTGTTCTGAAATTTGCAAAATGTACAAGCAGCTTCACACCTTCCAAGACTTCCCAGATATGTTCAGTCACTTTAGGTCTGGACTCTAGGTTGGTTGCTTCATCTTCTCACAATAATAGGATGGACTCAAACACTTGTGGATGTTCTCAGATTTGAGGCGAGGGTGGAGCTTGGTTTCTTCTCTGTCTCCAAGATGAATGCTTGCTTTTTATCTGAAATGGGATGATATTGGTGGTCTGCAGGTCTTCCACGATCATGAGGGGTCCTGTATTTCCTGTAGCTTTGAATCCATTTTGAAACACTACTTTTAGAAACTTGCTTTTCCACTTATGCTGCTTCAACGTTCCTCTTCCAAAACTTGTAATGAATGGTTGTTTTGACTGGAAATGACATAAGTAAAGGGGAGGGGGGTCGCTCACTTTTTCACAGTCAGGCTTCAACAGCAGGAACTAATCAGTGTAGAGTGGACAGTCTGAGAGTTCCTCCTGAAGACATTCAGCTTTAGGGAGAATGCCCAGAGCGAATCCCAGTTCATGTTGAAGACATCTGGATGCAGTTACTACATGACAAACGTGAAATTTGAGATGATGTGCCAAAATGATGGACTTGTTCTAACACTCTTTTGCACTGCTTTCCGACCCCCCTCAGACGTGGACGAGTGTAAGGGGTCACATGGTTGCACTCAGAAGTGCGTGAACTCTGCAGGAAGTTACCGGTGTGCGTGCTCAGATGGATATCACTTAGTGGAAGATGGACGGACGTGTCAGAGTCATCCTACACACTCCCCACCTCAGCCCACCACCAGCAGCGATGCAGGTAAGCATCACTCAGCCACACATAGCTGTCGATGCAGAAGGAGAGATATGGAGTGATTGATCATGGTGGTGTCTGAAAGTGAAGACAAGCACCTTAATGCCTTGCTGTCTCATAAGTCAGTTCCTTGAAAGCAGGATAGTGGTGAGAGTAGATGTAATCAAGTTAGGTTTGAAGCACACTACAAAGACAGCAGTACTGCTGAAAGTACATCTAGAAACATGTTCTTTAGAAGACTAGAGTGCCCTATGCACTATGTAGTGCACTAGTTTGGGGTTCTACTATTTTTTTGCAGCGTCCGACTCCACTCAATAAAACATTGCTCCCAGATATTGGATTGGTGTGCAGTTCTGTCTCATGTAAATGATTGGATCCAGTTAAAACTGGAGTTAACATGGGATCACTGGATAGTGCCAAGGTTTTAGAAATTGGAACAAGTTCATGATATAGAGTGCCTGTTTAGGATCTGACACCTGTTGGAGTCGGGTATGGGGGTATAGTGGTAACCACTTAAATCCTGCATTTGCTGTGGAACGACACGCTGGCCCAACTGCTGGTGTGATGATCTGGAGATCCTCATATGTATACGACAGTGGGTCACCTTGATATTAGGGACACTAACAGCTAAGCAATATGTGCAGGACATCCTGTGGCCACATGTGTTACCTCTCATGGCAGGACTTCCAACTGGCATTCAGCAGGATAATGCTCATCCACACAGCAAGGGTTTCCCAGATTGCGATAGTTGGCCTTCCCGGTCGCCAGATGTATCGCTAACTGAGCATTTATGGAACCAGCTGGGACACCAACTTCTGCAACCTATGGGTGTGCAGGATCTACAGACCCAGCTGCAACATCTCTGGGAAAATGTGCTGCAGGATTCCATACAGAGCCTCCATGCCCAACCACATCTCATCTTGTATCCAGGCTAGAGGAGCCCAACAGGGACCTACAGCCCCCTTTAAGTTGTAGGAGCGCACAAACCATGTATCCTAGTTGACCAGGAATACCCATAATTCATCACACTGCTTGATTTGAACATTCATGTGCAGCTTCTCTGAGAAAGACTAACAATCTGCAGGCATGACAAGATTCATGACCTTACGTCAAATTCTGTTTCTTACAATAGTGCTCTATATAGTGATATAGATTTTCACAGGTAGGGAATAGTGAATAGGGCACAGTTTCAGACGCATCTCTAGAAACTGTAAAGTGTGAAATTCTCCTCAAAAATCTAATAAGAATATCTGTAGACACTAAAAGTGAGATTGGCTGTTGGCACTCCCTGCTGGATGGAGGATATTAGCCAGTATCACGGTCCATTATTACTTCTGGTACGCGCTATTCCACTCTCAACTCGTACCGTGAGTAATAGTGCACTGTGACTGGTGGCTGCGTCTAGCTGATCAAGTGGTGCTGCACAGCAAATGTACAGAAACTGGCTAACCCTACTGGACACCAACCACCCAAAGCCCAACCTATAAGAAATGGCAGACGAATGACTCTCATGCACCATCATTCATTACACACATTAAAGCAAAGGCCATCTTTCCTGACATATAGACCTCTTAGGCCAATGTGAAACTGGTTCTGTTCCAGTTTGCATATTTCATTTTAACTGATCACTGGCACCAAAAATGAAACAAACCCAAAGAGTGATCCCAGACAGCACAAAAATACTTTTGTTTTCCATCATGAACTGTGATAATGTCCTTGGGCAGCACCCCTTGTTGATGATGCATCCATGGTTCCCATCAAAACTAGAGCAAACATTGGCCGGTTCACTGGATAGCACCAAGGTTCTAAGAATTCGGAATGGAACAAGGTCAAGGTCCAGAGTTCATTTGGTTGAAACGAGCTTGCAGATTCTTGCTCTCCAACTATGTACACATTTCTCACTTTCTATTTTTCTTTCCCCTCTTACTTTATCCGTCATCTACAGCTCAGTTTTCTCTATCCATAGATCTCCGTTTCTCTCAAGCTGAGACTAGTCTCTGCCTACTAGAGGTTCCTGGCAAAATTCCATCCTTAAAAGTCTCCTCTCTCTTTCCATCTCAAAACGGTTTCATATTTATCTCATCTACAACAATAATACAGAGGAAAACTGTTGATCAGTGAAAGGGTAGTTTCCTGTACCCGAGCTATGAGCTGAAGCACAGGCCAGTCACTCTGATTGGCCTTGGACGTGGCCCAAAGACGCATTCCGACCGGGGCTGGGTGTTAGAATGCTAGTATGCATGGGAGAAAACCACAGCGTTTACGTACACATGATGGCAGGCTGTGTTTGGGACAAGCTGTTAGCCAGCAAGCCCTCATTGTCGACAGGCTCTGTATTACTCAACACCCATGTGGATTTCTCTGCTTGTTTATATTGGCTTCAGCCAGTAGTGTGGTCTACTTGATATATAGGTTTATACACTATATACCCACTAGTAATGAACTAGGATTTGCCCGAACATCTCTGTACACCAGTACATTTACTCAAATATGGACGATTATGCGTATCATCTGGTTATGCACAACTTGGACACAGGAAAAAATATTGAACTGATGCTGAAACTGCAAAAATCCATGCAAATAAAACTCAGACTGGAAATGAAACCATGGCCAAGAAAATTCTTTAAGATTTGCTCCGCCAGGCTGGGTAGCACGATATTAGAATGGGGGGTTTGATGCATCATGTGGCGTCAGTGCCCATTTGAAATCATATCAGGGCTGCCAACTTTTGAATTTGCTGCAGGGAGATTGGGGTTTGGGGTTGGGATTGGGGGGAGGTGGGGGAGTCCATAAAGCTAGCTAACTTAATAAGCTGGTCTATTTGAGTCAAGCAAGGTTTATTCTGTTACTTTTACTTTCATGAAAGATATAAAAAAATATGGGTTTAATTTAGAATCAGTCATAATATTAAAAGTGCCTTCTTGTTTATACACTCACTGTCCATTTGATCAGCTCCACTTACATTAGTTAGGACACCCCATGAACACCTTTGAATTTAATATTTTTAAACATATGGACATTTTAACTACATTGAGAGATGGAGGTGATATAACTAAACACATAGCACTGAAGAAAACGTCTTTTAAACCTCATTTGTCAAATGTTTAAAAATGCTGATTAGAGCTGCTTTGAACTCTTTTGGCTGAAATAATGTCCCCTAGGTGTCCTGTTACTGTCTACCAGTGTCGGACATGAAGAAGGGTTTTTCTTTCAACTATGTGATGTTTCAGTTTTAGTCTTTATATAGATAATCTTACATTTTCCTAAAGGCCTCTTAGATATAAGATTTCATAGTGGTTTCTATAATGGAGACCCTCCAGACCCTGCTGCACCAAAGCAGCCCCAAACACTGACACTTCCACCTCCATGCTTCACAGTTGCTATGAGGTTCTTCAGTTACTGTGCCCAAATTATTCAACTTTGGATTCATCTGTCCAAAGCACATTGTTCCAGATGTGCTGCTCTTTATCTAGATTTTCTCTGGCAAACTTTAATCTTGGTTTTTTTCTGATGACAGACGCTGCACTTTGATGTCAACTGTGGCAAGACCTATCTGTAGGTCCTGTGATGACATTTTAGGATTGTTGGAGACTTCTTTACAAATGCTATGGTCTGCTCTTGGGCTGAACTTACTTACTCACAGTTATTTTAAATGTTCTCTGCTAGTAAATTATGAGATCTTTATAAATCAGACTCATCAGCATCTACAACCTTCTTTTAAAGGCCTCAGAGGTCTCTTTGGGTTTGCCAAGGTGATAACACGTACTTCAACAATGAAGTGCAAACCAAACTAGTGTCTGAAGTTTGAAGTAGACAGCCTCCTTTTGCAGCTGATGTGCTGCACCTGATTCTAATTTTAGGTCATTTTAGGTATTAAGTCATAATAACATTTCTTCAGTTTTGTGTGTTTAGTTATATCAGCTCCATCTTTCCATAATGTTAAAGTGACGATCAAATGTTTAAATATGTTAAAAGAAGACAAAAGGTTTTCATGGTGTGATCTACCTCGACTGTAGGAGCACTTTGTGGATCTTGTTTTGGGTCTCGATCTTGACTCGTTCTTGCTCTAATTCGGATTTGACTCATTCTTTAACGATTGCTGCTGATCTTTTTGTCTGTAGTGTGGATAGTGTGTAGTGTGCAGATCTGATGGTTTTGCTGTGGAATGGGTGTCCAAATTGATATGCTGGAATACAGACACTGTTGGCTGCCACTGGGCCAGCTTTGGGCCAAATTAGAAACACTGGTCAGGCATTTCACGTGATTGGCTGAATATAGACCACAGTTCAGATGCCAAGATAAAACAAGCTTTGGCCCACTATACAGTTTTCCATTGCCATAAATGTCATGTATCAGACCTGCAATTGTCTGCTATCTGGGATCAAGTTGGCCAGACCAGAGCAAAAAATCAGAATTGAATAATGATTCTATAACTAAATTTCCTGTTATGGAATTTTGGTGGTTGTTGACTGATGTCTGTATTATAAACCACACTTACACGAACACACTGACATTATAAGATGTTAGATCAGCTACAATGTATTGAAGGCCAGTACACATGCTATATAGATCTACAGATTACAGTGTGAGATCATTTGTAATGTACTGAAGACGTTCCGAATTGCGCCAAACTTTCGAGCACCTCTGAAGGGGTTTTCATCTTTTGCTAAGACACTGTCCCATATACACTGCAGAGGTTTGAGGAGTGTGGGAACAGAAGCTCTAAAAATACAGACACACACACACAGCTGCTTGGTACAACGGGGAATACACCAGCATCTGGAGGGCAACATCAGTGTAGTGACCCAGACCCATTAAGGCTACAATGAAAGTACACTCCCTCAACGTCTCTCTCTCTCGCTCTACCACCAGAGTCTATCAATCTCTCTACACAACACTCAATACAAGTCCCTGCCTTCTGCTCAATGCTTGATTTCTCTCTTTCTCTCTCTCTCTCTCTCTCTTTCTCTCTCTCTTTCTCTCTCTCTCATACACGCACACACACACACACACACACACACACACACACACACACACACACACAAACACACTCAGAAAGACCCTGAAAAAGAAACAAAGCAAGAGAGAAAGAGAACAAGAGAAAATGAGAGAGTGAATAAGCAATGTCCCAAGTGAGGAAAAGCAATTGAGTTTGAGAGACAAAGAAATGTAATAACATACAGAGAGTGAGCAAGAGTGAATGACCTCAGAGCGGAGTAATGCCCGTACATTTGCTATATAGATCAACAAATTAGAGTGTAAGATCAGCAGCAACGTAATGAAGGCCAGGACACATGCTGTAAAGATCAGCGGCAATATACTGAAATTGAGTACATATGATATACAGATCTACAGATTAGAGTGCAAGATCAGCAGTAATGAATTAAAAGCCCATACACATGTTACACAGATGCACTGAAATATACTGAAGGCCAGGAGACATGCTGTATTGAACAATAGATTAGAGTGTAAAATCAGCAGTATTGTTGGCCACAAGATCTACAGATTAGAGCGTGAGATCAGCTGAAATGTACTGAAAGCATGTACACGATGTCATACGATTCATCAGAAAAGCACTGAAGGCCTGTACACAGGCTACACCAATCTACAGGATATTTGACTAATGTTGAGCTCATTTATAGCTGGTACATGATTTCAACACTGCCTGAACTGTGTGTGTGTGTGTGTGTGTGTGTGTGTGTCTGTGCAATTCAGATAAAGACAGAAGGACAAAGACAGAAAGAGATGAAAAGAGGGAGAGAAGAAAGGAGGAGAGAGATCCAGAAAGAGAGGCAGAGACAAAGAGACAAAAAGAGAGAGATAGAGAGACAGCAAAACAAAATGAGAGCAGCCTGGTTCTTATCCTCCCTCACATGCAATCCTGAGTATTCAGCATTCCTTTTTCGTTCTATTTTTGCTCTCAGTTTTGGCTCGACGTTCTCCTTTCCCTTCCAGATCCATCAAACTCTGTCTGCTGGGGGTTACTGTTTTCCTAAAAGCTCTCTCACACAGACACACACACACTTTCCCTTGCATGCCCAGAACAACACACATCTGGGACAGATTGACGAGACGTGTGTGTGTGTGTGTGTGTGTGTGTGTGTGTGTGTGTGTGTGTGTGTGTGAGGGAGAGAGAGAGAGAGAGAGAGAGAGTGACACAATAGCCAAGTCAGACCTCTCTTGGACATGCTAAGAGTGCCTGAATGCATGTGTGTTAAATGCGTCATCAACCAGTTTTTAATCAAGAGCCAAGGGGAGGGGCCTAGAGCACTTTTCTCTGCTCTGATTGGTTAAGATCTCAGATTCAGTTTAGACTTCTTGATGCAGCACTTGTAATTTTGTGTGAATAAAGAGATTACCCTTGTGTTTATAGCTTTAAATATTGTTTGTTTTCCTTTTTTGTTGTTATTTAGAACCACAACCCACACAAGGTTCTGCTGGTATATAAACCTTGTATATAAACTGAGCAAAGAGAGAGCGAGTTCTGCGTTCTCTGATCCCCCTCGGCGCTACTTAACTTATGGATTTGTCGTCACATTCATCTCGATAATAAATCTCCCTCTCGACCCTCAAACCTCTCTCGACCACAACTCCACCTCCTCTCACAGTATTAATCACACTGACCACAACCTACAGCAGGAAACGCACATCTCGACACACACACTTTACACTGTAGGTTCTGTGGGTATTTTATGGGTCTGTTATTCTGTTACAAATTTGTTTGACAATGTTCTTTTGTTCGGCATTCAACGTTTTATAGACTGTAACTCATATCTGTGAACCTTCATTTGAAGGCCGTTTTAGGACTGATAAATCTGTGTGTGTGTGTGTGTGTGTGTGTGTTTGAAGGTGGAGGTGGCCTGGTAGAGAATGTTACAGAAGAGGTTCAGATCCTGAGGAACAGAGTAGAGCTCCTGGAGCAGGTATCTCTCCCACACACACTTCATACTTTGTGAATCCCAGGTGGTGCAACTGTCTAACTGTCATGAGGAGGTTAGAGGTTCAATGCCCAATAATGCCAAAGTCCTCCCTCTACCCCATAACTCAGCCCGCTGACATAACAGAATTAGGGTTCTCTTCTAAGCGTGTTATCAGCAGTTTGAAAGGATGGAGAAATGTCTGATGGAGGAATTGTAGGTAGTGGGTGGGAACTGTGAGTTTAAAAAACAGGAATAAATATATAAAAAGATTATTTGGAACACGTCTGTACATGATGATGTTTGTATACATCACCAGTGGCAACTATTACACTGAACACCACTATGAAGCCAGTAGAGCACAATGGGCAGAGTTTTGAACCTGCTTTCTTTATAGTAGATGTGGGGCATTAAAATGATATTTGTCAGAATAACAGAACCATATTTTACAATTTAAAAATGTGCCCTTGTACTGCATTTTAAGACCCATGTCAACAAGAACCCTTAAAACACCCCAACAGTGTCCCCTCTAAACAGTGCTGAAAGTGTGTTTTTATGAAAATTATGCATAAATATATAAAAATATTATTTGTCAATGAGCACACTGACTTATTTAGACCGTCATAACCACCTGTATGAGAGTTTAAACTACATTGCCAGTGGAAATCACTGGGGCCCAAGCTCTGCTCATCGTTATGGGGACCAGTGGAGCACAAATGATGGGCAGTGTTTTTAGACTAGCCTTAATTATAATAGATAACATCTGACAAACTCTGTACATGTTGATTTTGATACAGTAAGCATTTTCATGTTTGGATAAACCTGCTAACCTTCCACAAACACACACTATAACGCTGGGAAGCAAAAAAGGCTGCTTCTAAATTTCAAAGTCTTTCATTAATTACTTAATCAGAAACAGTTGACATCTCCAGAGTTTTACTGCACAAAGACCAAACACCATTATATACTTCAAACACACACACCTTTTTGATGAGCTCTTGTTGGCTCTGCAGAAGCTACATCTGTTGTAGCTGATTGAAGCTCACTCATTTTTGCTGCTCTCGCAAATTGCTGAAATCTTGGCTTCGACGATATTAATAATAGCTGCTCCTCTCTCCTTCTCTCTGCCTCTGCAGAAACTGGAGATGGTCCTTGCACCGTTCTCCACCCTCTTTCCCCCCGAAGATGGTGATAAAAATGGCTACCTGTTTGACAGGACCAACTTCTTGTCCGACGAGACCAATTTCCTGTCCCACTCACTGCGTCAGCTGGACCGAATTGACTCCCTCAGTGAGCAGGTCGGCTTCCTGGAGGAGCGCATTGGAACCTGTGAGTGTCAGATGTGTGTTTGTAGGAGATACGACCTGTCACTGTGACAGATTGGAGCATATGGCCACAACTATGTAGACGCCTTTTCCTAGTACTGGGTATTTCAGCCAGTCTCAAAATATTGGACACATTCCCAAACTCTGTTTGTATCACAAAATGGTCATCAATTGTTGAATCATGCAGCTAGTAGACATCACCTGTCCTTGGTCACACATTACAAAAATCCAGACTGGCTCTGCAAGCCATGTCTGCACAAGAATAGTTCGTCAGGAGCACCTGAGGTCATTCCAGAATGTGGTGACACAGCTCGTCTTCAGATTCAAACTCTTGATTCTGGCCTACAAAACCAAAATGGGCCAGTCGCTCTGTACTTGATGGCAAAAGTCAAGAGTCGATCTGTATCCCTTTGAGCATCAAGTGCGGCTGGGTTTTACCCACCATCCTTTGGGATGCGAGGAAGACAAGCATCCAGACTCTCTTCTCCTTCGGGGTTCGAAAAGCCACTTGCTGTCTTCAAATGCTGACGGAAGACCATCTCTTTCAAGAGTATTTATCTCATTAAAGGCTTATAATTATGTCTGTTTGTATCCAGGTCTCCTCAAATCTAAGCTTGCAGTATCTCTCAATTCTAGCCTCTACAGACCAACTAAGGATATATTCTGAGTGAACACTTTTGTAATGGATTGGGTTTACATGATGACCACAATAACCACTAAAGTACAGTGGGGACAGACTTCATGATACTGGCAGTGGTTTTGGAATGAGACGTTCAGGTGTCCACATACTTATGGTCATGTAGTGCAGGCCACAATACACCTTCCAGACTATATCAGCAGTATAGACAATACTGAAGGAACACTGTGCAAAATGGTTGTACCAGGGTTCTCGATCCACCCTCAAACAGTATTATCATATATAGATGGTTCTATATGGAATGACGGAGCTCAGACCAAGATAGCACACACACATCAATCACCCTCGGACCAACCAAATTTAACATTGTTGTTGATGCTGTGCTGGATGCAAATTATTCCCTAAACTAATTTTTAATGGACATGAAAGAGTGGACCGCCCAGAAAACACTGAACAAATGGCAGTGGACCACTAACTCTGCCATCAGTGGACAGTGGTCTGCTATCCTCTTGCTGTCTGGGTGGATAGAGCTTACACTAGTTTATGCTTACTTCTGTAGTTAGTGGGTAGTTTGTTGACTTGTTTACTGCATTATCTTAGTTTCATTGTAAGCATGGCTTATTGTTTGCTGTATTATTAAAGTCTTGTATTGAAAAATGAATTTCGAGAATTACATCCCTGATCATTGGCTCTACACCACGTGAAACGCTGAGTATTTTCATGGACCCAGTATGTGTGTACGTAAATGCAACTGACCTGACAACAAAGGCCTTTCATCACCTTCTGCCCCCTTCAGGTTCCTGTCAAGAGAACTGAAAGGGCAGCCTGGATCCCACCTAACAGCTCAGAGGAGAATGTTCAGCCTGAGCCAACAGCCTGAAAACACCGCATCATCCTCACTCCAACCACAGGAGGATTGGAGCGGAATTCAGTAACATCCTTGCACAACCACCACTCCCACCCCCACCCCCACCCTCACCCCACCCCCACACTATACATTATAAATCAACAGTGAAAACTTTACCCAGGTTGCTCCTTTACCCTGAAATTAGTTGTCTTCATATTTAGCTCTGGAGCCACGAGGGAAACTTACCATTAATGGAAGATTTGGCAGATTTATAAACTAATCAGCCATAACATTATGACCACATCCTTGAATCTCCATTCATTTTGCATTCTGTCAGCTCCTCTGATCAAACAGGAGCACTTTGTGGTTCTATAATTACAGACTGTAGATCATCTGTTTCTCTGCATACTTTATTCTCCTCCTTTCACCCTGATCTTCGACGATCAGGACTCCACAGGACCACCACAGAGCAGCTACATAGGTGCATTTAACAGAGTGGTACACCTGGAGCAGAAGTGCTATTCTCCCCATTTCCAGGGAGATGAAATTTCCAGTTCATGAAAATGTAAACTAGGGCCAGTAAATTATACATGTTGGCCAGTATTGGCAACCTGCAGCTTATTGCTCTTCGCCTCATTCTCTCCAGTGCAAAAGTGAAGAAGCAAACTTCAGTGTTCTTTGCAGATTGACTGTATTTGAGATGAGCTAATGCTTTTCCCACCCAGTGATTACAGTAGAAACTGTACTGTTCAGGAATAACGCACAGAGCCTCCAGGATTAGGCCCGAGTTTATACCAGTATGTGCAGTTTTACATGAGCCAGATACTCACGGATACGACCTCCCACTATTTCTAAACCTGTCTAATGTTTCTATGTGCGGGAGGAAGTGCAGATGTATATATCTCTTTGTGTGTACGGCAGAGGAAAGCCATTCTCTGTATTTATTGTAATTATAAAGAGCTGCTTGTATATAGAATTATCGTTGTTATAGGTGGCTTTTGTGTTTATTCTTTTTTTGTATGCACTTTTTGTAATGAATTTTACAATTGTAATAAAGCTGGTTTGTTAACAAAGGCTTGATCATAATTTCAGACAGAGCTGGTCAGATTTTACATTCTTTACTTTGACATTGACATCATGCTGCTGGGATGTTTTTCTCTGGTCCTCAGACTGGGATGAAGGTTTATCTTCCAACAGGACATCGATCCTAAGCACACGCTCAATATAACAGAAAATGACATATGCAAAGATTTCAAACAAACTTCTCACTGTCACTGTGGGATATTGAGTGTAGAAATCTGAGGGAAAAAAATCAATTGAATGCATTTTAGAAAAAGGCTGTAACATAAAATGTGCAAAAAGTGAAGTGTGAATACTTCCTGGATATATATATGAATTGTAATCAAACCTGAATTTAAATTAAAATTGTAATAATGGGAGATTCTGGATTCCTGATTTTCATGACCTATAGCTCTCTTAATCAACAGCAAATTCTTCTTTTGGCTGCTCCCTTTAGCCTTGAGTCACCACAGTGGATCATCTGCCTCCATCTTGCCCTATCCCCTGCCTCCTCTACTCTTAAACCAACCATCTGCATGTCCACCTTCACTACATCCATAAATCTTCTCTGAGGTCTTCCTTCTGCCCGGCAGCTACATCTCCAATATTCTTTGTCCAATAGATCCACTATTCCTCTTCAACACATGTCCAAACCATCTGGACCAGGCCTCTCTGGCTTTATCTCCAAACTGCTCCACCTTCACTGTCCCTCTGATCTGCTCATTTCTAATGTTGTCCATCTTTGTCAATAAAATGGTCTCTTTACATGTAATGAACATAAATTCAGACTTACTTTTTGTATGAAATTATGAACTTCCTCTATTTACCACCACCACTGTTTATCACTGGTTTTCTGGGATTTTTCTAGATTTAAATTCTGTAAAAGTCAAATCTAGTTAGCATTAGTAAATAGTACAAAACTGAGCTAGACTTCGTTTTCATAGATTTAGCCTTATACAAGGTGCTGCTTTTCGCTGCTTCACTGAAATCATAGATTTATGAACAAACAACGGTAATACATTGTGATGTTTCTGCTATACAACACACCTTCACCTGCTAATGTTTAAATCAGGCATCGTCATGGTGTTTTACGACTTGTTCCCATAGTTTTTTTTAGCTGTAAAAACAGAGATGGGGGTGTGTTTATTAGCACCGTTAGAAGCAATCATTAGGACCATGTTCTGAATGACTGCCTGCATCTGTGGTCAGTGATCAATCACGATACTTAGATTTTTCACCAAAATTCTCCTTTAATATACATTAATGTAATGATGTTTTAATCCAGGGTCATTTTTATAAGTCCATTCATCATAAAATGTTCTCAATTGTAAAAAGAAAAAAGTCTTCCCATAGGAAAAAAAGACCCAAATTTATTATTATTATTATTATTTTACTATTCCAAGGCATTCTTTACACAGGCTGTGTCTAGAATCTGTGCGAGCATACAGCTCACTACATTTGTGTTTAATTCTATATAACACCAGACCAGATACTACAATGGGCTTTCGAGCCAAACACCAGAGATGTTGGACTGTTCACCGTTCAGATGTGAGCAACTGCATCTAGAACTACCACCAGTTTTACACCATGAGCAACGTTTGTACACGTTCGCCACATTTTTTCCCTTAGGTGAAACAAGAACAACAAAAATAAGAGCAGAGGGGAAAGAATATGATCAATGCTGTAGTAGTCAAAATGAAAAGTGCATTAAAAATAGAATTACTCTTAATTATATTTATAGGGAAGAACATAATGCTGAGCTGAAATACTAATAACCAGCATTTCACCTTTAATCAGAGGATAGTTAGAACTCTCAGATTTGTTCTAACCATTACAGTTCAAGATCACATGGGTTATAAGCAAAAGCCATGAGCTGCTGGGTTCCCTCAATGAAAACACTGACACCAGCCATCAACATGGGAGAAAACAGATTTTAAAAAACGGAAAACTTTAAATAAATAGAGAAAACAATTATTTCAGGTCCAGGAAGCTGTATGTTAATATTTTGACCCACTATTTCAAAATAATGATTTTTCATGTAATTCTCAAAATGAATTTCAAGAAAGTTTTTTACTGATGTCCCAATTCTATTCAGTGGACAGTGTAATGGGTTGCATACTGATTTAAAAAAAATGCAAATTAAACATGATTCAATTTGCAGTTTTCAACTGAGGAAAATGACAATTTGCATTATCCTGTAATTCTACTATTAAGATATTAAGTAGAAATTTTTTTTAAATTGAATTGAATCATAAATCAGGTCATAATTGAACGTTTTCAAACTGTTAAGTACATCGTTTTGAGACACCAAGTCAACATATCACACTATTCATGTCAAATTTTCATACCTTTAGTTTGAACAATGAAAATATCAAGCACATAAATAATTATTTTGAGAATAAAAAATGAGCTCAAATCATTGAGAAAATGCGATCGAGATTGAACTAAAAAAATCAAGTATTATTTCGAGATGCCACGCCTAAAGTGCGAGAAAATGGTTTCAAGGTTTATTGAGATGGTAAATGTATCTAAAGTCTTGAGAAAAGTCATTATTTTGAGATACCAAGTCAAACAGAAAAGAAGAATAAACTGCAGGCTCCTCTAACTGATGCGAACAGGCTTCAAAGTTCATTCAAATATTCAATAAATAAAAGAATAAAGTGGGGTTTTCTTATATTATAAATTTGTGGAAGCTGATTGCCAAGCTACATTCTTAGGTGATCTTTAAGACAACAAAGAGCTTCAGGTGGACCAATAGGACCTGAAACTCGTTAGAAGAAAGCTTGTAAAAATAATTCCTGATTTTCTTGTCGTTATTTAATTATGCTGTCATGTTTCGTTTTCTATGTAGGCTCAGTGTTACACAGTTCCGTTTACTCATACACTTGGAAAGACTTTAAATGAGAAGAGATGGAGTCAGTGTTAGTTTTGTTTGGTTGTAGATCACACTTGTTCTCAAACTGTCCCTCCTTAAACATCCTTAAATAATCCCACATTGTATATATGTCTTTACAATGTTTCTTAGAAATACATTTTTCCATAATTATGTTTGCTATAACGTACAGTTAGAGAACCGTTAAACGGTACACTGGGACTAAACTCAGTATTATTATAAGCTTTGACTTTTGCATTGGAGCCAACAACCTCCGACAGTCGTAGAAAGCCACGTCAACCGCCGCGCAGGGCTGAATCAGTCACAATCGATATTTCAGGATCAATATTTTCATCCGATACTGTTCAATAACTGATCACAGATCAATTCGACTCATGATGCCATTAGCTGAGAGACTTTGGACACATGGCACAAAAAGAAGCTTGCACTTTGGAGCATTAGTATTGGTACAACCCAACATTGCACTTCATGAGATTACCTTTGACACGTTTGCGAGGACATGGGTACACTTTCCAAACGGGGTAAAGGCTTGGAGGGGGCAAAAAGCAAACTTTCAAATTTGAAAAAGCACAAGTATACAAAATAAATAAGGTACAAGAAGAAAGCTCATGCAAACTCGGCAGAGGAGGCTGAAAGAAATGAAATGTTATCACGATTAGAGCAACACTGTAGAGTTACTCAAGTCTTGAGAACTTCCGCCCGTAATCCTTCAGCGTGTAGGACAACCTTCTGGCTCATTCATTCGCGTGCAGAAACGATCAAAGAGTTTTCAGAGGGGACGTTTCTGATGCTTCTCCTTTATAGGGCAGGACATGGTGTCATGGAAGCTTCCCAATTGGTGGACTGATTTTGGACTTGAGAAGTACGTTTTTATTGGCAGGGTAGTAAGGCAGGGGTGACGAAATAGAAAACAGAAGACGTAAAACGCAACAGAAAAGGGAAAACAATAAGTGTCCATCACTGAAAGAGTGGAAGCAAATGCTCTGAGAAACGTATCGAACCGTATATGAAAAGGCGGAGACAAAGACAGTGTCTGAAGGCATGCATGATGAATGCACATCCATAAGTTTTGAGAGTTCTGCTCCACACTGAACCTGCCAGCAATGGGGGAAAAAAAATAAAAAATTAAATTAAAAGCCGGACCATGAGACAAAGAAGAGAACGTCTCCAAAACAGGCAAGGTCAAAGGTCAGTGTCCTCAGTTAACCACACACCTGCACTGCCCAAAGCTCCCAACAAGAGACAGAAATGAAGAGAGGGAACCTGCTGACTGTGGGTGCTAAACGTGACGTTTAGGTGTGTAAGAGTATGGGTGTGTTGGTTATGAATCGTGTGGACACCGGAGGAGATACTGGAGGCGTCTGGTTGCCACAGCCACTGTCACCATGACTACGAAGTCTTGCAGCCACTGCAGAGCATCCTGGTTGTGAGTGGCAATGAGAGTGGGCAGGGCCACGGAATGTTCAGTGGTTGGATGGCCCGTTGCTCTGGGGCGACTGGCCAGACATATCCAGGAAGGTGGAGCGCATCAGCACGTATGACTGGTCGCAGAGTGACGACACGTCAGCCGACGTCAAACCCTTTGTGTCAATCTTCGGAAGGATCTTCAGCGTGATTATTCCTGCCAGTGAGAGAACCTACATTATCATCAATGTCAGCTTTGCCATCATATCATCGTTAAATCCTCGTCAAATCCTAATCCCACCATTATCTTCAATTACCATCATCCCATACATCACTGCCACCCCAATCTCCACCATCATCTCAATCTCCCCCATTATTGTCCTAATGACAATCAGGACTCTTTATTTTCTTACCTGATTTGAATTCTTTCTCTTTCCGTAGGTAGAAGTTACTGTAGGAGGAGAACACTATAGGGATGATGGGTGCCTGCAAGAGGAGCAGAAAAAGAGAGAGAGAACAAGTCAACAACCAGAAAAAAACTCTCAATGAACACACAAACATACAAACACACTGCTTCCATGGACCGTCCTATTCTCCCAGTCTAATTATAGAACGAGGTCAGGGTCTGGACTGGCTGTTGGACCACGGTGGCTTGAGAAACTTGGGGCAAAGTGTGGATTCTGCTTTTCCCATCATTACTCTACTCAACACAGCCACTCCATGTTTTCTTCATCAAGCGCTCTTCTCTAGAGGTGGAAGAAAGTATGATGTGTTTTGTAACACTGTATCAATCCTGAGATTGATTTTTAATAATAGTTGAATGTAAAGATTGGTGTCAGACAGTGGTTCATTATATGGATCCCACTTATTGTTCTGATTGGAAAAAAAAAACAACCTTTTTACTCATATTTTATATGACGATGTTTAATATCATCAGAGTTTTCGTAAAATTTCATTACACACCAAATCATAAACCCTGTATTGTGATAAACATCATATCGTCAGGCTCTTGTCAATACACAGCCCAAGTTCTCACGTTTCTTTCAATCTCTACCTTTTAACTGGCCACTCACCACGTTTCCAGGTGACCATTTTCATCCACATTTAGGGAAGTGGAAATGACTGATCAAGCCTTGGGTTCACGACATGATTTTAAAGTGACAGGAGATGACTGGGTTTCTCACACTTCTCCAGAGTTCAGATTTTTATGGCAAATGAAATAAAATGTCCATCGTACACTAAATGACTAATGACCATACACACCCCAACACACACACATCCCACATTACCAAGAGCTGTGTTTCCCAACCCTGAACCCAGAGGTACACCTTCTCTGTATATTTTAGAGCTTACCAATCTCACCACACACCAGATTCAACTAATCAGCTCATTAACACACCCCTAGCATCTCTGAAGGGCTTGTTAAAGCTGAAACATGTAGGGCGGTTGTGCCTCCAGGACCAAGAGGACTCAGATTAGACATGGAAGTACAATTTGACACCATTTCCCCTGAATAATGTAAAAAATGCCACACTCATGAGTGGGAGAAGGGCAGCACATATTGGTGGCTACTCTTTATATACGACTTTTCATTCCACCTTAAGTGGTGCTGCTGTATCATACAAGCAGCAGCTTCTTTCTGGTGCTAGTACATCATTTAAGGTGGAATGTCAAGTTAAAATAAGAAACTGCTCGTTCATTGCAGAGGTCTATTGCATGAGTGAGCACATGGCTGTTTTCCTCTATTCGTGTCCAGTATTTACTTTTTGTGCACAGTTTTCATTCGCTGTTGACTCTCGCGATCACTCTGGTTTGTGACGGTGGAGCAGTTACACGCCAGTGTTTCAGGATGCTCCCGTGCTTTTGTTACCTTCTGGTTCTCTCCTTTGTTAGGCTGTTATAGTCAGATCACTCGCCACACTCTGGTAATGTTTACAATCTCTATTCTCTCTTTAAACATCAAACTAATTCATCTCTGTATCTTTTCCAAGTTAATGATGAACCACCGGCCAGAACTGATTAGGTCCTAACCACAAGCTCTTCTGCTCCATCTGAGAAGGATCCCAAGCTCCCTGATACATCTTTACACTGGCTTTCCATCTTCTGGCTCCTGGACCTGGACTAGTTTCCCACCTTGCCATGGACTAGCTGCTCTCCCACCATCAGCAACTACGTAGAAATCTACTGTTACTATTATGTCCACTAGTGAACTAACATTACTTCAGTACCCGAGTATTAGAACAGAGATGTAGGGGTCCAGTCTCCCCTAACTATGTATAAGTAGTTTGACCAGAGGAGGATGGTCCTCCCCTTTTGAGCCTGGTTCCTCCCAAGGTTTCTTCCTCCAGCTCTGAGGGAGTTTTTCTTGCCACTGTCGCCTTTCAGGTTGCTCACTAGGGGATCTGTCTCTTATCCTTTGTTGTGTGTTGTTAACCTTTATATTTCTTGATTTCAGTGAAGCTGCTCTGTGACAACTTCATTTGTGAAGAGAGCTGTACAAAAAAATGTTGATTCAGATGGAGTCACTGACCAGTATCCACTACTAGATTAGGCTCAGTCTCGGGTGTTTAATATGCTCCGAGTGGTCACTGACTCGGGCAACCTAAAAAAATTCTTTTTTCCAGAGGGAAATTGAGGCACCCAGTGGCTTAGCTAAATACAACAGATAAATACAATAAATAATATGTAAATAAAACATAATTGAGATGTAGAAACTAGAGAAGGAGGAACCGATACAAACTATGAGAAAGTTGAATCCTAACCTAATACATGTATACACTGACACCAGTACACACATATACATATATAATAAAGACTGTATGACCACGTATGAAACACACTTTCAAGGCGGTACCTAATAAACTGGCAACCCACTGTGCATATCTCTCCCTCTCTCTCTCTATTCCTCTCTAGCCATCCTTCCAAAGCCACCAAATCTAATTACAGTCAGCAGCAGCAGGCAGGCATGCGGTCGCTTCCTCAGAAGAACAAACTACATTGGACCTTTAATGATGCAAAAACCAGCTATCTGTTCAGATTTGTACTGCATGTCCAAATATTTGTGGACATACTTATGAAAGCATTCAGCTACTTAATGTTGCTCTTTTGCTAACACAGATGAACAAATGCACACATACAGCTTGTCTAGTCCCTGTAGAGAAGTACCACCAATTGATCAGGATTCTGTGAAGTAGATAAATGTGTGCTAGAGAACTCTGCATTGGAACTGTGTTCTCTGCAATGATGGCACTTAATCCAGTGGTGGTCATCCAACATCCTGTCTAATGCTCCTGTTGCTGAATACAATCAAATCCTCACAGCAATGCTCCAAATTACAGCCTTTTCTGAACAGAAGGAGACAGTTACTCCAACAAAAGCAGGATGAACTCTGTCTAAAACCATTGATTACTTGCAGGTGTCTCATTACTTTTGTCCATACACCATGCAAATGTGCTGTACAGTTACGTAGTTCGACGGCATGTCTAACGCAACAATTGACCATGTTCCGACAGGCAAGCATGACTTCAGAAACACTCTGGGACACACACTTGGAGATGCGAGTGCCTAATGAAGAACATCAGGGTTCTATTAGTCTGGTCTAGATTAAGTGACGTCTACCCCCCAAACCCTGACTGACATCTGTGTTTGATTAGGCTGTCCTAAAATATTCAGGGTCTACCCTGTCATACAACATAAAACAAGAGATCGAGATAACACACACTGGATGTACAGCAACACGCATGCTTGTTTTAGAGGTAAGACGTTGAGTCAAACTACTAACTACAACAATACACTCATTGTCCAAAAAATAGTTGCCCCCAGAAGGAAGTGTGGGATTGCAGGGCTGTTGAAAAGGAAGATAAAGATGATCAGGTATAATGAATATTTATAAACTGACTGATCTGATCAGTAATTATTGATCTGCACATACAGTCCTGCCTCTCAGTACGGCGCACGGTTTAACGCAACATGCCAGATGTCTCTCCATGGAGTTGTAGAGGTTCCTAATGGTGTCCTGTGATGATCCATCCTATGCAGCTTAAATGTTCTCACGCAGTTCTGCAGACGGTGCGGTAGGGGTGGAGTGATGATAGAGCGTCCAATAGCATCCCACACTTTCAATCAGGGATAGATCTGGTACCAATGTGCCTCCACACACTTGATTCATTGTTGTCTCTACCAAGAATGGGACTCGTCACTGAAGATGACCCTCTACCATTCAGAGCAAAGCAATGACAGTCTTGAACCATTGCAGCCTTTCTCCAAGATCCTTCATGTCTCTGAGGTGTGCCTTCTTCTATCCACTCTGGACTGACAGAATAATCTTGGGTCTAGCTCTTTTTTGAACGGTTTCCTTATTGTTCCTTATTTCTGACAGTAGATGCTGTACGTTGATATCAGTTCTGGCGTCCTGTGAAGACATTTTAGGAATTGCTGAGGTCTGCTCTTGGGTTGAACTTGCAAGAATAGTCGCTTGGCACCAATCATTTCAACAATCAAGAGCAAACCAAACTAATGTCTGAATGTCTTAAATAAGACTGCCTCCTCCAAAGATCTGATCTGCTCCAATGAGTTTTAGGAATTTAAGTACTAATATACGTGGGAGTGTCTGCATTTATATTACTTACGCTTAAATTAAATTATATTAAATACATTAAGGACATTTCTTTAGGTTTATGTGTCTCATGTAGTTGAAATAAAGTGTCCTATTTTTTAATGCCCCGTGCAGTCTGGGACATGGAGGAAAACAAAAGAGCAACTTGAGCAGATTGTACCAAAACAAAATGCTGTATCCTTCATTTGGACACCGAAAAGAATAAAAATAAAAGTATTGTTCATTAATCGTGATATTGATTTGAGATCATATCGCCCAACACTAGCCTCTATGCATATATCCATATGAGATTAAAATGATCAGAACCATAATCCTTCCCTCAGTATCTGAAATGAGAAATGAAACTCTCAGAAGTGTTTATAGCTAGAACCATTTAGCTGCTCCTGACAAAGTACATTACCGTGTTTCTCTGGTTTTCCTACAAAGTCAAGACATGTTGAAAATGTACAAATAAATAAACACACCGAACAAGAGCTGCCTGAATGTATTCCTGTATCCTGGTGTGAACTCCTATGGCAGAGGCTCACATTTCTAATTCATCCCATCCGCTTTCAGGCTCCAATTCAACCTGGTCTCAACAAAACAACCCTCTCTTCACGACTCCTACACCACCACAGCTTCATCGTCTTCCCTCAGAAGGAGGGAAATGAAATTCAGATTCTCCTTGTCTGTTGAATATTTAAAGAAGAAAATTGCTTTAGAAAACCCATTACTGCACAAAAACCTGAAAATAGAAGGTAAAACACAGATGCCATGAATAAGATCTAATCTAATCCAGTATGAAGGTTCTTGTTATCAATAAGCAATGGATGAAGCGAGAGCCGTGTACAGGAACATAAATAACAAAACAGGAATGCCAAAAGCACCAATGTATTTATGAAGATCAACAGCACACCCTGATGTTCACAGGTGCTTATTACACCAAACACACATCCCTCTCTTCCTCTCTGGCCTGCGCACACACACACCCCAGATACATCAGTATTTAGTGTATAATCAGCAGTACGTGAAAGAGTGTGTAAATATTTGAGGTGAAACTGGAGTGAATCATAATGAAGCATAGCACACTCACCTGGGCCTGCACAGCCAGGTGGAAGGCTCCCTTCTTAAAGGGCAAAATGTCCCCTTTCTGATTCCTTGTTCCCTCGGGAAACACCCATAGACGGATCTAAAGAGCAAGAGCGAGAGAGTGAGAGAGTGAGCGTGAGAGAGGATTAGTATAAACAAACATAAAAACAAATTTGCTTTACTCAAATGTACTCAAGTTCTGCTGAATGTGGATCCTGTCAGCTCGGCCAGTGTATTTACTGAAGCCAGGAGAACGAACAGGAACCTCATATGTTAACAGATACAATACCACAGTACACAGTCATCTAAATGTGGACGTCTGGGCGGTGACAGGCTGATATATTCTTTCTGTGTTTGTGTCATGAATTATAACGTCTGCACGCTTTTATCTGCCTTTGAGATCTTTTTAAAGCCCTTCCCAGACTCGCTGGCATCTATAGCCTCTTTCTGAAGACCTCAGAGAGCTCTTTGGATCTGGCCATTGTGATACCACTCACTTCAACAATCAAGAGCAAACCAAACTAATGTCTGGATTTTAAAAAAGACAGTCTCCCGCAATGTCCTCTCAAATGATGATCTTAACATCTGCAGCTGATTCTCATTTTAGGAATTTGAAGCAGTAATAATTGTAGGGGTGTCCAAATGTTTACTGCTTTTCTATTAATAGCATTTAAATAACATTCTATTAAATGCATTAAAGATATTTCTTCAGGTTCAGAACCATAATACAAATGTATTAATGAAATTAATATGAAAAATGAAACAGAAAGTCCTTAACAAAGCTTGAACCATTTAGCTGCTCCTGACAAGTTACAGAGTTTAAACAGATTAAAGTATGTATTTTCTAAGTATTATCTATCTTTGCATGTTTTGCCTCTTTGCCCTTCGTGCTCAGAACCGTTCGGCCCTGTAGTGGAAATCATTCCAGTGGCTTTTCTATGACGGCACGGTTCAGCACAGAGTGCTTACATACAGGGCCAAGTCTGGTTTTCATGGTTTTCTCAGTTCAGTGGGAGGGATTGAATATGCACGGAACTGATGATTGGGTACACATTTGCATGCCTTTGTGACTAACGATATGGGTACATTATATTTCCAGTAGTGGAGGAGCCAATGTAGCCAACATGGCTACAGTTCTCTGTTAGTGTGGTGTTAACTGCATGCCAAAGATGCCACATAGAGTTGGGCTTTCAAACCCCCAGTGCTCGATGGAGTCCTCTGGTAGGCCTTTTCCACCAACTTCTTATTTCCAAAAGTTGATCCACGTTGGCTTTATGGAGAAAAACTAATGTCTGTAACAGAAAAATGCTCGCAGGTAGCCTATGTGCACTGCCATCTTGAAAATTTCTGTTTCCTGACACTGTGTTGATGACATATTGTGTGACGTTTACACCATTTTCTGTGGAACTGCGGAAACGTCACACACAATGTGTCATCTACAGAAGGCGCTGCCCAGCATCAGTAAATGGAAGTGACAAGATAGCAGTGCTGGTTTTCTTAAAAACACCAAACTTCTCATAAGCCCGAACCGAAACAGATCAAGAACCAGGGCTGTTTTGGTGGAAAAGGCCTCTGGGTGGACGGTCGTTTCCGGGAGTGAGTACACTGTGCTGTTTCTCGCAGGTGTGTGTTGCTTGAGTGCTGAGTGTGATTGTGTGACAGCGGATTGTAAAGAGTCATTGGGTATCTAGAAAGGTGCTCTTTAAATGTAAATTAATTCATACTACATCTATAACACAGCCTCCTTGAGTTCAGACGAGTGTTCTACAGCTGGTAATCTGTGGAATAGTGTGTAATGGAGTCGTCATGGCTCACCTGGTCCTGCAGCATGGTTTTGGCCGCATCCTCCATGACGCTTTTGGCATCGCTGGTCTTCTTGCGGTTAATGAAAACGATGCCACCCAGCCAGCAGACCAGGCCAACAGTCCCCGCCCACAGCAACTCCTTCTTTGCAATGGTTGAGCAGCGGTCTGGCAGCACTTCCATCATACCTGCCAGAGGGAGGAGGGCTTTTCAATTCTCCAGAAAAATGCTCAATACTGGACCAATTCCAATGCTGTATAACCAGTAATGAAAAAAAAATATCACATTTTAATTCTTAGAATCCGAGATCCGTACTTTGTAGGCACTTAAGTGTTCAAATTACACACATTTAAAAAACAACAAAAAAAAAAAAAACATATCTCAGATTCTAGTGACTGGTGTTGGAGGGAGTGTGAAACCCAGGCTGCTGATGCTCATGTTGCTTCTAGACACAGTTTGAAACTCTGCACCAAGTGATGCAACTGTGGAGAAGTGATGTTTATGTGGCGTGAGCTTATGAGCTACCATGGTCTACTGTTTCGTGGCTGAGCTGTTGATGCTTCCATTTCAGAAACAGCACTTACGGTTGATCAGGGCAGCTCTACAAGGGATGACATTTCACAAACAGACTTGCAGCAAAGGTGGCATCCAATTACCCGTTTCTGCCGCTAGTGTTTGTTTGTTTATTTCAGACACAAAGAACAAAAGAAGATGCTCACTGCATAATGTGTGTGTGCTTGTGTGAGAATGCATTTGAGAGTGTGTTCCAAGTATACCCAGCACGTCGAGAGACGATTGGTGATTGGAGATGATGACATAAGGCCCTTCAGTCTGTAGGTGCTCCCAGCCTCTGACATCGAAGCGCAGACCAAGGAAATACTTGACGTGACGAACCATGAAGCGAATGATCCTGCAGTAGAAGATGAGTGAACACGTTAAAAAAACAATTCTGACATCGTCATTAAAAACATTTTCAACAATGTTGATGGCTGGACTCTGGGATGGTCAGTCCATTGCTTTAAGTACACTCCAGCTTTTTGAACTCCAATATTGTTTTTTTTCTTTTGTCCCAGTTGCTTCACATTGTTGTAAATGATCAAGTAAATAGACTGAATTCATTAAACAGAGGCCAAAAAGTAATCATTTTGCAACACCTACACAGAAACCTGTTTTGGTGCCAAGGTTCCAGGACTACCTAAAAAGCTGGCCTTCAAAATGTGCTTCACGCCGCCTCATGGGTTCAGCTCAAGGGCCGAAAGCAAAGATGCCCTTTAACTGATGTAACAGGACTGGAAGTTGGTGTTCTCCTCCAAGCCTTTTTGAGATGTCTTTGTTTTGTTGATTGGCCTTGAGTTACTCAAGAGTAGCACTCTCCAGGTGCTGCGACTGGACTGACCTAGTCTAGATCTCTTTTTCCCAACAAAACAGTAAATTACCAGATCTGAGCTGGTAGATCAGGATCAGGGCTAATCCAGGAATATTTAAAGCCTGATCCAGTCCTTTATTTTTACCGCTGTGCCCCCACCCTCTGGCTTCCTTATGAGACCATTAATGGACATTATTCCGAGCCCACAGCAATAAGAAGTGTTCTCAGAAGGTGACAGAGCATTATAAGCTTCATAAAGTAATGTCATCAATGCTGAAGTGGACTACATTGTCACTTATACTTGATTTTAGTGTTATTTGATTAGCACCTTTAAACACTATTTTGTAAACATATTTACTGCTTCTACAGTCATTGGCTGTGATCATCTGTTGCGTCCACATACTATATATTAGAATTGCAAAGGCAGCATCTAAAAATTACACAGCTGAGGACTTGCTCAAACTGCTTCCTTCTGGCAAGAGGTATCAGAACATCACAATTTCACAATGGCATGTACACTTGAGCTATTAGAATGCAAAACTCCTGTCCATCACTAAAATGCTGTGCATTACTTTTTTAAATATATGTGGACGTGTGTGATTGTGTGTGTCTGAGCTGCACAGCAACAAATTCCTCTCAGTCTAGCACTGATATGGCAAATTTGAGGTTTTGAACGAAAGGTATTTTAGATGCAGATTTTAGACACAGATCAGATTGGTATTGGTTGTTACTCACCATTAAGGTACTAATATCAGATCAGTATTGGTTTGATACTCAGTATTAAGGTACTCAAATCAGTATGTATTGGTCAATTGCTTGATACTCTTTTAAAGTACCCATATCACTTCAAAATCAATAATCAGCACTGAGGTACTCAGCTTATCTAATGAGGGAGGAGGAAAAACAAAATTATGGGAGTGGCCTGAACTCAACAATGTCAAAATTCAAAATCTATTCAAAGCCAAACTTAAAACATCATCCCAAAATTCATAAGCTCCAGACATCAGTTACACTACAGCCTACCCATTTCATTATGATCGTGTAACAGCTGACATTAAGAAACGTAAAGGGAGACCGAGCAAGAAAAAAAGAGAGGCAGAATGAGATGGAGAGATACTCTATCTGTGCATCTTGTGACCTTTGCACACCCAGGGCTCCATATCTATCAATCAGCGCTGAATGAGTCTGAGTGCATGTGGGGCAAAGTGCAACAATGATTACACAAGCTCACACCAGAGGGTGTGTATCCGACCCTTGATAAAGCTGAAGACACTCTGTCAGCTAACAGCAGAAATCCTACTCAGAAGATTATGTCAAGACACCGCAGTGCTGAACTGTATCCTCAGGAGATGTCACCTCACAGACAGCGACTCGAGTGGGGATTGAACCCTGTCCCCAACTGAACCCGACTGTAACCATCTGAAAGACTTCACGTTTTAAATTTCTCATGGTACATAAGCTGACCCAGGAATATGAGGATGTACTGGTGGCCAGTTATCACACTGGCAAGGGTACTTTGGCCCAAAACTGACCAAACTGTAGAAGCAACATTTAAGGTGGTGGCTCTTGATCTATGGACCACATGCCTGCCCACATACAGCCGACCCTGTGGATGGTTTCAGCTGCGTTTCCAACTTGGCCCAAAGCTGGCCCAACTGTAGGCAGTTGTGGTTGTGTTCCACCACCAATGGGTTATTTACTTATCATCATTGCAGTCATTCCTTGGCAGTATTAGAGCCGCATTAATGTCCAAGTGTGTTTTCACATCTATAGCTGGTTTGTTCTGGCACAAGTCAGTTAAACTGTTGAACTTGGAGCGTTTCCGGAACATGCTGTCCACTTATTGGTCAGACCTGTAACGGTGGGAGCAAATAACATAGAAATCACAGACAGAGGAAGAAAGTGCTGTGTTCTGGACTGGACATGGAGAAACATAGTGATTATCTGACCAATGTTCCACATCCACAAACTAGTGCATCCTTTAATAACCACAACTATGAGAGTGAAGGAGAAAGTGGAGAAAAAGAGGAAATCATTTGACTTTGAAACCACTGCATGAGTGTGTAACAGGAAATTGATAAATCATTATCCTGTGGCGCTTTTCCAGGTGATGAAACAAGCTGACAGAGCTGAAAATGACCACCATCCACATAATACACCCTGTGGTGGTGCAGTGGGGTCCTGAGCAGACCACTGAAGAACAGGGGGTACCATGAACCATGTATCATGTACGACTACGTAGATGATAATAGATGATACAACTGGCCTGCTGGTACAGTCAGTTCAAAATGAGATTACATAAATAATCATTTAAACTTGACTCTGGTGTCAAAACATGATCTGGTTTGTTTACTGGTCATGCTCATACATGTACTGCTGCTGGTATCCAGGAATGCTGTACTCCATTGGGAACGTGACTCAGCTTTGGTGGACCAATTACCTGACTGGAAAACATCTAATTTCTTAGCCTACAATTGATCACAAACAGGGCTGTGTTTATAAGACCATGAATGAGCCCTTTGTGGGACCAGCCCATAAAGCATTTTAGAGAGGGGTCTGAACAAGTACTCGGGACTAAAGAACATCAACCCTGCATATTAGTCTGAGACCAAGTCTGAAGCTTCATCATCGTCAAAAGCAGCTGTTGGTGTTCAGGCATTTCTTCCATAACATCATGTGATCCAGAGTAGAAATAAAAGAATCAATAGATGATGTAGCCGTGTCAGCCCATTCTCAGCCCAAATATGCAATCAGACAAATTGGCATATTCCACAAGCTGCTCGTCACATGATCAATATTTCACAAATTGCTGCAGCGCTGCATAAGGGCCCCAAGTCACAGGTTGCTGCAGTTACTCAATCAACTGCTAGATGGCAATATGGAGCTGAATCCCACTCTGTGTGCCGATAGTAAAACACTTTACAGGTCTGTAAGTTTAAACAGTATCTAAGGCAAACAGATATTTGTATAATATGTGAAAGTCCCATCACTCAGCCCAGTACAGTGAGGATCTGAACACAGTAGATCAAACGCGAACCTAAGTTTGAGGTACAAAGTGCAATTCTGCAGACAGGCACCATCAGCACTACCCTGACTTTTTTCTGAGATTCTCTTGCCGGCAGACATTATAAAGTCAAACAGTATCAAATAACAAACAACCAGCTACCAGACTGAGTTTCTGATGTATGTTTTAGTAATTTCATTGCTGCTGCACTAAACAAATCAAAGCTATGTATAAACCATGTGGTTCTGGATTCCTGCCACAGCAGGTAACAGAAGAAAGAAGCATGAAGAGCAACACCTTAACGCAAACATCAACATCTTGTGAAAGGAATGGAAACATTGCGCCCCAGTTTAAGGGGGTCTGAGGTCATCAGGACGAGTGTGAGCCCAATAAACGTCCTCCTGATAAAATTGTTTCAACACAGGACGGCTGACAGGAGGACAGGCTAGACTCTGACAACACCTCAAATCTCCCATCTTCAAGCCAAAGCCAGGGAACAAGGGAATACATAATGTTACAAAATAAGGTCTGTGTGCCTCATTTAGCAACTTCCCAAACTCGGACTTCATGCCGAGTTCTTCAATCTGCTGAATACACTCAGATTTCATCCAAGCAGGGCCAAGGTTTTCAACTTGACTACGTGCTTGTAGTCCTTTGAACACACAGGCGTGCTGTAGTATTGCTGCCACAGATGTGCAAATGCACACAGCTAGTCTAATCCGTGTAGGGAATTACTGCCAACAGAATAGGACTCTCTGGAGCAGATAAACTTGTACCTATTGGAAGCATGAATAATGCCAGGCATGCCCCCGCAGCCCTAAAACTGCCTTCTCTGGAATGATGATCTCCATCCAATACTTTTGGGATGAGCCTGGGAGTTGGGAATTAGAAGAGGTGGGGTGGTGATCGTCCAACATCTTGACCTCAGTAATGCTCGCTCCACTGAATCCATCTGAAGATCCTCCATGGACAGCAGACAGTTACTCCAGCGAAAGTAGTTTAAACTCTTTAATACTCTTTAATAAACCCGTTGTTTGAGAAGAAACAGTCAATGAGCAGGTGTCCCAATAGGTTTTCCTACAGTATGAAATTGTTCAGATCCCAGTTAACACCACTTTTCACCCTCATTCTAAAATACAGAAATAACGGTGCAATTCTTTCTTTATTTATTTAAAATATAATTTTTCAACCTTTTGCCACATTTCAGGCTTCAAACATAAAAATATAAAATTTTAATTTTTTGTGAAGAATCAACAAGTGGGACACAATCGTGAAGTGGAATTAAATTTATTGGATGTGTCAAACTTTTTTAACCAATAAAAACTGAAAAATGGGGTGTGCAATATTATTCGCCCCCCTTGCATTAATACTTTGTAGCGCCACCTTTTGCTGCAATTACAGCTGCAAGTCGCTTGGGGTATGTCTCTATCAGTTTTGACCATCGAGAGACATTCTTGCCCATTCTTCCTTGCAAAACAGCTCGAGCTCAGCGAGGTTGGATGGAGAGCGTTTGTGAACAGCAGTCTTCAGCTCTTTCCACAGGTTCTGGATTGGATTCAGGTCTGGACTTTGACTTGGCCATTCCAACACCTGGATACGTTTATTTGTGAACCGTTCCATTGTAGATTTGGCTTTATGTCTTGGATCATTGTCTTGTTGGAAGATAGATCTCTGTCCCAGTCTCAGGTCTCTTGCAGATTCCAACAGGTTTTCTTCCAGAATGGTCCTGTCCATTCATCTTCCCATCAGTTTTGCCCAAACCATGATGCTGCCACCACCATGTTTGACAGTTAGGATGGTGTGATCAGGGTGATGGGCTGTGTTACTTTTACGCCAAACATATCATTTTTCATTGTGGCCAAACAGTTCGATTTTGGTTTCATCTGACCAGAGCACCTTCTTCCACATGTTTGGTGTGTCTCTCAGGTGGCTTGTGGAAAACTTTAAACAAGACTTTTTATGGATATCTTGAGAAATGGCTTTCTTCTTGCCACTCATCCATAAAAACCAGATTTGTGCAGTGTACGACTGATTGTTGTCCTATGGACAGACTGTCCCACCTCAGGTGTAGATCGCTACAGTTCATCCAGAGTGATCGTGGGCCTCGTGGCTGCATCTCTGATCAGTCTTCTCCTTGTTCGAAATGAATGTTTAGAGGGACGGCCGGGTCTTGGTAGATTTGCAGGGGTCTGATACTCCTTTCATTTCAATATGATTGCTTGCACAGTGCTCCTCTGGTTGTTTAAAGCTTTTTTTTTTTTTTTTTTGTATCCAAATCCGGCTTTAAACGTCTCCACAACAGTATCTTGGACCTGCCTGGTGTGTTCCTTGGTCTTCATGATGCTCTCTGCGCTTTGAACAGAACCCTGAGACTATCACAGAGCAGGTGCATTTATACAGAGACTTGATTACACACAGGTGGATTCTATTTATCATCATCAGTCATTTGGGACAACACTGGATCATTCAGAGATCCTCACTGAACTTCTGGAGTGAGTTTGCTGCACTTGAAAGTAAAGGGGCCGAATAATATTGCACGCCCCACTTTTCAGTTTTTTATTTGTTAAAAAATTGACACATCCAATAAATTTCATTCCACTTCACGATTGTGTCCCACTTGTTGATTCTTCACAAAAAAAAAATATCTTTTTGTTTGAAGCCTGAAATTTGGCAAAAGGTTGAAAAATTCAAGGGGGACAAATACTTTCGCATGGCACTGTATATGATGTCGGAAGAGCCGATTTCTCTCCCTCTGGATCCCGGCTGCTGATGGTGAGCAGAATAGTGGGGCCACAACGGTGCAATTATTAAATGAAACAACTACGCACGTGTAATAAATAAGACCCGTGTACACTGTCATTTCTGCTCTATTGGGTCTGTAATATTACTCATTGCTTGGACCATGTGATGTACAGTACCAGTCTAAAGTCTGGACACACTGGACTAAACGTATCAGAGACGACATCATGCTGCTAATTTATACAGGTATTAAAATCTTGAGTATTATCTCTTTACGATTTACAAAACATGGAGAAAATATTGGAACACCTGCTCATTCATTGTTTCCTTTCCAGGGAAGAAGGTCTGACAGATACTTGAACATTGCTGTGAGGATGTGAAGTGAAGCGCGGGTTTGCATACAGGCCCTAAGGCTTGGAAAACGAACCCGATATGATGAAATTCTCCCCGAGTGTCTAAAGAGTGTCTTTCCTCGGGTCTCTTATCTTCCTTCTCACGGTCTTCTCTACTCCCCTGTGCTCCCTTCCCATCTCTCTCATTTTCTTGATCCCTTTTTAATCTATTTGTCTGAGTCAGTCTTTCCTGCATTCTGAAACAGAGAGAAGGAGGAAGAGAGAGCGAGCGCTCCTGTTCCACATAACCTCTAGGTTACAGAGAATAGAGTTGATGTAACGGGATGAAACAGGACACCACACACACACACAAACACACACAGAGATCAGCTGGTCACTCTGCAAGGAGCAATGTGTCACCTCAAGGCTGTGAAAGGGCACAGATACTTTTCAAACTGTGCAAGTACACACACACACACACACACACACACACACACACACACACACACACACAAACACACACACAAACACACACACAAACACACACAGCTCATGAGTGGAGATTAGGTGGCTTTAGTATTTGTACACCATAAACAGACACCCCTCCCCCTGGTCACAACCATCACCCCACACAGACACACAGGGTGTAATTAATGCACACACACGTCTGAGGTCAACCACTCATGTCACTCTGGCCTTAATAAAGTCCATCACTCACTCACACACACACACGCGGATCACTGATAAGACCGGACACGTTACACAGTAGGGATATTCAAACCACATTATTCAGAACACATTTGAATAAAATTTGAATAACATTCACTAATAACAGAAGTGAATGTAACATACATGCAGTCCTGCACACTATAAAGAGCAGCTCCGGTCAGACACACATTCAGACGCTCTTTTATACAAAAAATAAAACAGCAGCTTTAGGTTTGTGCTGGTTCAATGACGCTGACTGTAACTGAGAGAATGGCATCTCCATTATTACAAGTAAACTTGAATTACATTCCTCTCCTGTAGGGGAAGCAGAGTAATAAATGATACCAATCCTCACATAATGACCCTGCCTTTAAGGTCTGTGTCAATGTCAAACTGACTGTTTGTTCTTACAAGCCAACAGACAAGTAGTGCAGGTGGCACACTAACATTTTGATGACTATGACTATTGGAAGAGGAATGCATGTTGCGAGGTGCATCTCTTTAGCAACGACTAATTTTGCAATAATACAAAATAAAATGAAACAATAAACCATCTTAAAAAGTGCATTTTAGCCATTTTCTGGTTTTGGGTTTTAGTACCCGTTGTCCTGCCCCCAGCAAAAATAAGATATTTCAATTGTTCCTGACTCTGGGTTTGACTCCCTGCTGTCCCGGATCCAGCATAAAACGAACATTGAAACTGGTCCTGGCTCAGAGTTCAATTGCCTTTTGTCCTGCCTCCAACTGAAATGGATATTCTAAATGGTTCTGCCTCCCAAGAATCTCCCTTTAGCCCAAATGGAGATTCTGATTCATTCTAGCTTTGGGTTTGACTACCCAGCTAAAATTGACATCCGCACTCCACACTTTGCATGCCA
Source organism: Acestrorhynchus altus (assembly GCA_034509495.1). NCBI lineage: Eukaryota > Metazoa > Chordata > Actinopteri > Characiformes > Acestrorhynchidae > Acestrorhynchus > Acestrorhynchus altus. Next base: position 5,970,991 of record CM067516.1, on the reverse strand, counting down.
CAGTCCATGGTCTTCAGCTACCTAACCTCTGTCCAGCTGTCAGGTGAGGCCCACCTACTCATCCCGATGAATAACTGGTGACTGAATCAAAAAGTGACACAAGTGGAGATTTCAGACCCTGAAATTTCACAACCAGAACTGAAGAACTCAGCTGTTGTTTTCAGCTCTCGGAGTGAGAATAGCCAACGCTGAGGCTTCAATTTTCTCATCATGAGGACAGAAATGAAGAAAATGATTTTGTGCAGGTATTTCATCCATTCTGCAGAGCACAAAACTGTCCCTTGTGTGGAGCTGAAGCTTCCAACTATAAATCTCGTCTCTGAAACACAGACACACAAAGAACAAAGGAATCAACTGTGCCTAACAGTTAGTGCATGGTCTTAAATTAGAAATACTTGCCAATAGATTTGCCTCACAAAGTTTATATACCCTCAGCTCAGGGGTGGGGAATATGACAATGTTTCATCATATTTCAAAAAATTGTCAACTGACAAACATTTGATTACAGTGAGTGTAATTAATCCAGTATAACTTGGCTCTGATCTTAAGTCATCAGGCTAAACTGAGAAATCCAGCTGAGCTTGTGACCCTGCTCTAACTGTGCTAGATAACATTCTTGAAGAACATCAACAACTCATGCTTGTTTCACGGTTTGAGAAAAACTGGAGATTCTAATTGGTTTGCAGCTTTGGGTTTGACTATCTGCTATCTTATTGCTGACTGAAGAGACTCTGATTGGTTCTATGATCTGCTGTGCAGCTGAAATCTTTTCTGAAGACTATTCTGATTGGTTCTTGGTTTAACTAAGCCTGTTGGTTTGATACTCTACAGAAGGAACCTACATTAACCTAGTTTCACTTCAACGCTAAGCAAAGTGAAATCACTGCACTTACATGGAGTATTCACCCCAATTTTATTCACTCAAGAATATCCCTACCAAATTTTGCTACGGGCACAACCAGTGCACTGTTTGGTAGTGACTGGGGGAGAGGTAGGCCGATCCTACCCACTTGGACAGAGAGAGAGGACAGTAATGATGGAGATACATAAGACACATAAGGTGACCAGCCACTGGTTAGAATAAGAATGGCAATTCTCATAACACTTAATGTAGCATCTATTTACAAATAAAACCTGCCCTTCAACAAAGTGAGCCAATCAGCTTCTGGTTATGCAGTGAGTGGGGAGGGGTCGATAATTTAGTGGTGCGTATTATTCAGCCGAAACCTACAAACTATTCACATTTGATCAGATGTGACCACTGACTTTCAGTTTTGAGCATTTTTGTCTCTTCCCATTCACGGGAATCAGAGCCTGGTCTTCTGTAACTGGACATAACTGCCCATTGGCCCTGCTACGAAGACTGCAGAGTGAACAGACTTTCCTATAAGGACTTTGGTAACGCTCTCTTGGACTCCCAGACATGGACATCTGTGGCTTCACAGGGGTTCAAACTTTCAACCTCCTAACAACAAACAGCTGAATCATTCTGGACACTACATTAGAGATAACCAGAAACTTCCTTGACGTCCTGTGTTTGACTCATTCAGAAGTTTTTGTTCCATCCTCAGGCTTCATTCAACGTTTGTTTGGAAGTGGGCCAGGACCAACCTTGCTCAAGCCTGCATCAGCCTGCTCACAAGGGTTTCAGATGACAGTTCTCATCTATTGTAAAAAACCACTAACAGCACAATTGCACCTGGGTTGTTTTAATCAAACCAAATCTGCCAATCTGATCCCACCTAAAGGACTTTGCGTGTGAGCGCTTGCTGAACAGTACTTGGAGGAGATCTGTGGATAAATCAACCAGCAGCAAAGTGGAGCTGCAAATCCAAAAGAGCTTCCATTCTGAGACCTGGTACTGAGCCCAAGAAGTAGAAGAGTTTTTTCCACAGCAGGAATGAATGATTTTCACTATGAAGGGTAATTGTTTCAATGGCTTTTCCACACAGACAGTTTGTTACAGAATACTAACTGCTTGCAGATAATTTGACGCCACAGAACCATTCTGTGGGCTTAATGACGTACGGATCTGATTAATGGCTCCACATTTTCCATCATATTCTGTGTGTTTATATTACAAACACAGAAAATGGATCATATCTTATTCATGTGAGATTGAACACATCCAAGGACAGCTACTGTTGCACTCTTACAAGATTCTGTGCAATTCCTGGTCCTGATTTAACATTACAGCAAACAAAGAAAGTATCGTCTTCCAATAATGTTTGCATTGTAACTCCCTCCCCACTTGCTACATACTGGAATATGAAGGCAAAATACAACATTTGTCACACAAACAGTTCATGGAAAGAGGAATAAATGACGACATCAGATTGTATTTAGCATGTAAGCTAAATAAAATTCAGACAATCAAAACACCATTGGTTGCTAGGCAGTTATTCCATAGCTCAACCAATCATTACAGCCTGTGTGACTCTTTCCATCTGTGTAACTGTGTACTGAATATGATTCTCTGGTGTTACAAATCTGTGGACTGTGTGCAGTGCTATGTATTCTATCACTACATAACAGCAGGTCATTGAACTTTCAGACCTGCACAAGAGCAGATCTGAGAGATCAGATCACAAACATGAACCCGGAGATATGGTGTGTGTTTGAGATAAATCTGAGCAAACAAGACAATAGACTGATTACCTGCGAGAGCTATTATTGATTACCTACCCGTGCTGTAGCCTTATTTCTAAACTTATACCCCACCAAGTCACTCCAAAGACACTGCTCCCCCAGACAGCTCCCACACCCGTACAAGGACTTGTTTAACTGAGTGATGATCTGATTGATTGATCTGATCAATACTAATTGATCAATGATTTGTCAGCACGGCTGATTTGCTCCACTGACAGAGGAACCGGTTACATACCTTCACACTTCAGCCAGCAGAACTTCTGTTTAGAGCTGCTCTATTAGGACTGTTTACTCTGTTTACAGCTGCTCTATATGGACTGTTTAGTCTGTTTATAGCTGCTCTATAAGGACTGTTTACGGCTGCTGTATGAGGATTGTTTACTCTGTTTACAGCTGCACTACAATGTCTGTTTGCAGCTGCTCTACAGGGAGGACCAATCAATAATGTATAATCTATGAGGACTGATTACAGCTGCTCTATGAGGTCTGTTTACAGCTGCTCTATGAGGTCTGTTTACAGCTGCTCTACGAGGTCTGTTTGCAGCTGCTCTATGGGGACTGTTTACAGCTGCTCCATGAGGTCTGAGAGAGACTGTATATCGTCTTTTCTCGGTGTGGGTTAGCTTTAGCATTAGCTCATTTTCTTTGCCCAGGGGGCTGTTTTCGGGTACTTTAAAGCCCCGGGGTGTGTTTATCAGATCTGTACTTAAACGCAAGAGCAGCTAAAGGCCCGAAACCACAGCGTGTGTGCTGGTTTTGGAGCTTAACCAGTGGCCCGGACTGGAGCCTAACGTTAGAGTCTTAACGTAAGACAGCATGTGGCCTAACGTTACCGTTACAGTTACAGTTACAGTTACACACACACACACACACACACACACACACACACACACACACACACAGTATCACCATAAACACCACAGCAGTCAGAAGAGGCGGCTGGGGCAGCTCGGCCGGGCTGCAGCGGAGCCGCCTCTGCGGTCGGAGCCCAAACCCGGAGCGGAGCCGCCGCGGGACCCGGACCCGCACTCACCGCATGTTCTCGATGTCCCTGCCGCCGCTCTTCAGCACACACATCGGGATGGCCAGCATGGCGAGCAGCATCATGTAGGCCACGTAGAAGAACTTCTTAAAGTAGAAGACGAACGTGCTGCTGGTCAGACACAGCACGGGAACGACCAGCAGCGCCAGCATCCACAGAGCCTCCATTCCTCCTCCTGCTCCTCCTCCTCCTCCGCTCTCCCTCTCCCTTCCAGGAGTCCACAGCCCGGACAGCAGACCGACAACCGCCCCGACACGGCCCCCAGCGCCGCTCCGACAACTTTCACTGCGGCGTTCCGGCCGTCGACGTCCAAGCTTTGCCTGCGAGTCGCTCCGCGAGTCATTCGGATCTTCCGACTCGGTTGACCCGTTCATCTGAACCGACTCCTTCAGGCGGGATTCAAACACGCACCGCTGGACAGATGTGTGAGGGCCCTGTGCACATCGTTCACACTCATTATTCATTCAGACAGAAGGAGGTTTCAGGGTAGAAACTCCAGATCACACTCGAGCAGATGCTGCTAAACATAAGCACAGTGAGAAGGAACGGAGACGGGAGACTTTTTGCAATGTTTTTGTACTTTGACTTATTTTTATTCACCCAAATCGCACGGATGAGATTACAGGGTGTGCGGTGTACTGAAAATACCGTAACCGTGCTCTGAAAGCAGTACTGCGGCGTCGCATCGTGTGCGGTGCGGATCTCTGCGTGTAGTGCTGTGTTTTCTAGCACTACATAACAGCAGGTCGCTCTGACAGGCCTCTGATTGTGAGCGTAAGAGCATATCTGAGCGATCAGGCCATGAAGCCGGAGATGTGGTGTGTGTTTGAGAAAAAATCAAAACCAACCAAGTGTTTAAAGGAGACCGTCACACATGCCAGATATTGTTATATTCAGATGATCCTATGCTACTCACATTTTATTTATTTTATTTTATTTATTTGTTTATAAAGACTAAAAACATCACAGAAATCCTGTTGGAATTGACATCAACAGTGTCTTTGAGCTGAAAATGCAAGAATGTTCATGAACTATTTGTAATGATTAGATAGACAAGGATAATAATAATACATTCTTCAAACTACTTGACAGTCCTCCAAATAAAATAAAACAACAGCATGAATGTCATCTAATTTTTATTATTTATGTGTCTATTATCCCTTCTCAGGCTTTTTATTCTGAAATGTGAACACTAAGCAAAAACAGAGCTAACAGCCCCTTTCTTCTCATTTTCCTCTATAACCCAACATCTGGGTCAGTGATGTAATTAGCTCTGCGAACAGAGTAGAAAAGGGAACAGAGCAGGTAACACCCACTGGGTATCTCTTTTGGCATTTAAACTGGGATGTAATTCAGTTGGAAACAAGTGACCTCTATTCAGACCTGGATTACTCGCTGATAATTCAGCACACAGTGATGAGTTAAGTTGTAATGGTTCCTTAGGGTATCATCATGTCTGTAGGCCACTCTCATCATGAGATATGGAGCCTAGAAAAAAGCATGTCACTGCCCACAAAGTGCGGACCTCAGGGTCTAAGATTTAAAGTGTAAATAACCTATTTTTTATTCACCAACAAGTGATTTGGTTGTGGGCGGCACAGTGGCACAGTGGATAGCGCTGTTGTCTCACAGCAAGAAGGCCCTGGGTGGGGCACCCTAGGAAGTTTCTGTGTGGAGTTTGCATGTCCTCCGGGTACTCCGGTTCCCCCCAAAGACATGCATGATAGGTGAATTGGTGACTCTAAAGTGGCCCTATGTGTGTGCATGTGTGTGCCCTACGATGGATTGGACCCTGTCTAGGGTTGTTTCCCGCCCTTGCACTCAGAGTTACTGGCTCACCCGTGACCCTATTCAGGAATAAGCGTTTCAGAAAATGAATGATTTGGTTGTTCTTACCAGCAAGTCAAATACTGATGCAGCAATGGTTTTGGGAGCATAACAAGAAAATATCCACTTCAAGTTCTTCATAGAAGAATTTTTGAGTATTGGAATGAAACTTTGGCAGTGGAAGAAAACATCAGCAAGAACATGAGAAGAACACACACCGGGAAACAGAATAAGGCTTATCCCTCAATTGCAAAATAAAAAGAGGACTATTCAGATGTGTTGTACCAGCTCATTTAAGGTCGCAGGATGGTATACAACCCTTATAGCAAACCAGAATAAAGAATTTCTGATTATACTAAGATCAATTAAGATTTTATGACTTAATGACAGTTTTTTTTAACTCTTTCATGCATGAATTACGACAACATGAATCAGAAATGTCAGCATTAGTGTATTAGTAGAACACCTGTGTGTGTGTGTTTGTGTACATCCCAAAGACTAAACTGTGCAGAATTTAATGGCAATATTGAGGAAAATGCCCTTAATAAGCATCTTCACTCAACAGTGGGCTGAGCTGACTTGTGAGTGAATGATTCATTGAATCAAATATCCGGTTCACCGAAACGGACCATTCCAAAGAATCAGCTGGATCACACTGAAGCGTATCCCCCCTTTTTTATAAATCACGATGAACAGAAAAAGCCAGCAGAGATGAAGGTGGAGGAGACCAGCTGAGGAAGCCGCCAGGTGTAACGGTTCAGGAGTCGTGATTCAGTGATTCAGAGAGGTGGGGAAACGAACAAGGACCCTCGTGTGGTTCCGGGTACTGCGTGTTTATGTTCCTCCTTCGTCAAATGCGTGTGTGTGTGTGTATGTGTGTGTGTGTGTGCGTGTGTGTGAGTGAGTGAGTGAGTGAGAGAGAGAGAGAGAGAGAGAGAGAGAGAGAGAGAGAGAGAGAGAGATATGAATCAGTGATAAACAGTTTTATTATGGATAATAAAGGTCTATGAATAGGTCTATGAAAAGGTCTCCTTTAGAATAGAATAGAATAGAATAGAACTTTATTGATCCCTTGGGAGGTTTCCTTCAGGGAAATTTAGGAAGGTCCATTAGCTTATACACATAATAATAATAATAATAATAATAATAATAATAATAATAATAATAATAATAATAATAATAATATAAACAATAAGAACGTATAACACCAATAATAATATCAATAATATTTATGATAATAAAATAATAACATCAATGATAATAGCAATAATAAGAACACAAATAAGAATAATAATAAACAATAATATCAACAATAATATAAATAATAATGGCAATAATGATGACATAATAATAATAAAAATAATAATAGTTATTATCAATCAATCAAAATTTATTTTTTATAGCGCTCTTCACAACTGAAGTTGTCACAGAGCAGCTTCACAGAAATAAATAAATAAATAAATAAATAAATAAATAAATAAATAAAAAAGGTTAAAACAGATACAAAGTATAAATGACACATGCCGACAGTGGCAATGAAAAACTCCCTCAGCTGGAGGAAGAATCTTTGGCAGGAATCAGGCTCACAAGGGGAGGACCCATCCTCCTCTGGTCAAACTACTTATACATAGTTAGGGGACACTGGACCCCTACATCTCTGTTCTATTACTCAGGTACTGAAGTAATGTTAATTCTCTGGTGGACATAATATTAACAGTAGATTTCTACAGTTGGTGATGGTGGGTGAGTAGCTGTGATGGTGGGTGAGCAGATATTATTATTATTATTATTATTATTAATAATAATAATAATAATAATAATAAAAAAACATTGTGTCACTCCATGAATTAAATTTTAAAATATATTCTGTGTTCATTATATTTAAGTAAATGTGTTTAGGTTAATGTGCTCTGGAGCAAACAGCTTACCTGGTTGGGCAAATCACCACTAATGAATCAATAAATCGATTTATTGATATCTCAGTAAACATTGAACACTTGTTTAAAGCTGAAAAGTGGGCAGAAACCAGATTTCATTAAATAAAAGTAGGGTATACTTTTCCTTCCACCTGCCTTTGTAAACAAATCTCCGTACCAGTCAGGTTATATGTTGGTTTGACTAATGCAAATAAAAACTTTAAAATGTACATTTTCTGATGTTATTCATTTTCACACACTAAAAGAAAAACAGCAGCCACCTCCAGCATCCAGTGATTCTTGAAGATATTTTCTGGGGTTTTCAAGAGTTTGTGTAAATATTGCTGAATTTCAACGAGACATCCCAAAACCATTCCTGAAAAGAGTTTCTGACCCGTGGGCCGTGAAGTACTTTCTAGTGCTCCGCAGACTCATCCTCAGGGAGGCAGTAGTCCATAGTGGACTGGTTATGCCACTTTAAATCCTAAAAGTCTATGTGAGAAAAATGAAGAGATAGTAAAAAATGAGAAAGTTTTGATTCCCGATGGGCCGCTTTCTAATTCTAAACAGGTGGACCATGAGGTGGATAAGGTTAAGAAGGCGAGCTACTGCAGGTTTAATGGAAGAGCCAAATAACCGATTAGAGGAGAAGCAGTTAATGAGATTAAGAGGGCAAACTAAGTCTGTAATCTGATCCAATAAAATCCTCCTTTCATGTGTTTAACTGAGACCTGATCCTTTTCTCCTCTCTCTCTCTCTCTCTTGCTCTCTCTCTCTCCCTCCCTAACAGGCCTACTTCTGACCTATAATGACTTTGACATAAAACAATGTTACAAAACAGCAAACAGATTAGCAATAAATGTGAAGAAGCAATGGAGTAATGTTGATGACAACACCTCAGCTGACCTTTTCCCCTGACACCAGCATGGGAACAACCTTTGCCCATTGGAACAAAATAGCTGCAATGTGTCAGGATCAGCTTTGGACCTGATCGCATGATCCTGATCACGTCACAAAATTCACCAGACAAAAAGCAGGTGAGACAGTTCACCAACAGACATTTATTGTTTTCACTTCTCAGTCATGATGTTCAAGAGCTTCCCTCTTAACATGGGGCTCATCAGTTTTCCTTCTCCATAAACAAGGTTCACTATTTAATGTGACACTGTTGTATTTAATGTGACAATGTGACACTGTTGCTCACATACTATACCTGTATTATAATTATTGAAAATGAAATACTTTAAATACTTTCCTTTTTTAATACTGAAAGCTGAGTTTTGGCTGGTTATCAATATTGATGTCTTGAGTATGTGCCACTACCAATATTAGACTCTGGAGAACTGGCCATAATCTTAAATATAGGCTGGTATTAGGGTTCAAATATTGAGTTTTGGTGAGAATCTATATTAAACATCTACAGAACTGAGTAGTATATATAGTAGTATTCATTAGTATGTATATTAAGATCTGGAGTATTGGATGGTATTAATAATAAAATTAATTTGTTAATTCGAAAGTTCATTTTCAACCCTATTGATCCGATTGATCCATGGGGCCTGGTCGCGCCCAGCCCAAAAAGGCAACATGGGCCAACCCTCCTGTGGGCCCACCACCCACAGAGGAATCCACTGGGAATGGGTGTCATGTGGATTTGGTGATGGTTGAAGGCGGAGCCCTCGGTGGCCCAATCCTGGGACATAGCAGCTAGCTGTTGGAACATGGAGGGAAGGAGCCTGTGCTTGTGCGGGAGGTTGAGAGGTACTGGCTAGAGATAGTCGGGCTCACCTCCAACGCACAGCTTGAGCTCTGGAACCCAACTCCTTGAGAAGGGTTGGACCCTCCACTACTCTGGAGTTGCCTGGGGTGAGAGACGGCAGGCTGTTTTGGGCTTGCTTATAGCTCCCCAGCTCAGTCGCCTTGTGCTGGAGTTTATCCCAGCGAATGAGAGGGTCGCCTCTCTGCACCTTTGGGTAGGAGAGAGGACTGGAAAAGTGCCCCAACTGGGGACATTGGTCTACTGGGGGACTTCAATGCCCACGTGGGCAACAACAGTGACACCTGGAGACTGGTGATTGGGAGGAACGGCCCCCTTGATCAGAACCTGAGTGGAGTTCTGTTATTGGACTTATTGGACTTCTGTACTAGTTATAGACTGTCCATAATGAACAACATATTTGAGCACAGGGGTGTCCATAAGTGCACTTGGCACCAGGACACCCTAGGCCAGAGATCGATGACCGACTTGGTTGGACATCTGATCTCCGGCGCTATGTCTTGGACACTCAGGTGAAAAGAATGGCAGAGCTGTCAACCGATCATACCTGGTGGTGCGTTTGATCCACTGGCGGAGTGGCAGGCAGGAGAGACCTGGCAGTCTGAAACATATTTGTGTCTGCTGAGAACACCTGGCTGAGCCCTCTGCCAGAGAATTTTTCAACTCCCACCTCCAGGAGAACTTCTCACAACTACCTGGGCAGGCTGGGGACATTGAGGTCGAGTGGGCCATGATCTCAGCCTCCATTGTAGATGCGGCCGTTCAGAGCTCTGGGCGTAAGGTTGCCGGTGCCTGCCAAAGTGTCAATCCCCGAACCCAGTGGTGGTCACCAGAAGTAAGTGATGCCGGGTACTGGGAGGCCAAGCGTGCTGCTGCTTGGGCAGTTCCGGAGGCAAAAACCAGGTGAAGGACTATCGGTCGGCCTTGAAGTCGAATGTGTTTCAACTACAGGGGAATCACACTTCCCAGCCTCCCCGGAAAAGTCTACGCCAGGGTACTGGACAGAAGAATTCAGCCATTGGTTGAACCTTGGATTCAGGAGGAACAGTGTGGTTTTTGTCCTGGCCAAGGAACACTCTATACCCTCTAGACCAGCTCTATACCCTCCAGAGGGTGTTTGAGGGTTCATGGGAGATTGCCCAACCAGTCCACATGTGTTTTGTGGATCTGGAGAAGGCATTCAACCATGTCCCTCGGGGTATTTTGTGGGGGTGCCCCTGGAGTGGCAGCCCTTTTCTAAGGGCTGTCATTTCTTTGTATGACCGGAGCAGGAGCTTGGATCGCATTGCCGGCAGCAAATCAGGCCTGTTCCCAGTGCATGTTGGACTCTGGCAGGGCTGCCCTTTGTCATTTCTAAGCACAGCCAGGGGCCGGAGGGAGTCCAGTTTGGGAACCACAGGATAATGTCTCTGCTTTTTGCAGATGATGTTGTCCTGTTGTCTTCTTTGAGCCAGGACCTTCAGCATGCACTGGTGTGGTTCGTAGCCAAGTGTGAAGCCGCTGGGATGAGAATCAGTACCTCCAAATCTGAGACCATGGTTCTTGACCAGAAAAAGTTGGCTTGCCCTCTCCAGATTGGTGGAGCTGTCCTGCCCCAATTGGAGGAGTTTAAGTATCTTGGGGGTCTTGTTCACGAGTGGGGGTGGGAGGGAGCATGAGATTGACTGGTGGATCGGTGCTGCTGCCAAAATCATGCAGTCGGTATATCAGACCTTCATGATGAAGATGTGCCGGTTTACCAGTCAATCTATGTTTCTACCCTCACCTATAGTCATGAGCTGAGGGTAATGACCGAAAGGACAAGAGTGCAGATACAAGCGGCTACATCAAGAGGAACCAGCTGAGGTGGCTCGGGCACCTTTTTTTGGATGCCCCCTGGACTTCTCCCTGGGGAGGTGTTCCAGGCAAGCCCCACTGGGAGGAGACCGCCGGGAAGACCCAGGACACGCTGGAGGGACTATTCTCTTGGCTGGCCTGGGAACGCCTTGGGGTTCCTCCCAGGGAGCTGGCTGAGGTGTCGGGGGAGAGGGAAGTCTGGGCATCCCTGCTTAGACTGCTGCTCCCGCAACCCAGCCCCGGATAAGCGGACAAAAATGGATGGATGGATGGATCTTGATTTCTAACAAGTACCTATATTGAACTCTTGGCAATAGGCTGGCATTAGGTTTCTTGTATATTGGTTGAAATCGATATTAAATATCTCGAGTACTGGCTGGTATGTACTTTAAAGATGAGGTGAATTGCCTAGTATCTACATTAAAGATGAGGTGTATGAGCACTTAAGATGATGAGTATTGGCTGGTGTCTACACTAAAGATGAACATTGGCTGGTACCTACATTAAAGATGATGATCATTGACTGGTATCTACAGTAAAGATGAGAAGTATTGGCTGGTATCTACAGTAAAGATGATGAGTATTGGCTGATATCTACTCTAAACATGAGTATTGGCTGGTGTCTACACTAAAGATGAACATTGGCTGGTACCTACATTAAAGATGAGTATTGGCTACAGTAAAGATGAGGAGTATTAGCTGGTATCTACAGTAAAGATGAATATTGGCTGGTATCTACAGTAAAGATAAGTATTGGCTGATATTCACATTAGAGATGAGAATTGGCTGGTATCTGCAGTAATGATGAGGAGAATTGTCTGGTATCTGCAGTAAAGATGAGGAGCATAGGCTGGTATCTACAGTAAAGATGAGTATTGGCTGGTATCTACAGTAAAGATGAACAGTTAGGCTGGTATCTACAGTAAAGATGAGTATTGGCTGGTATCCACATTAAATATGAGTATTGGCTGGTATCTACAATAAAGATGATGAGTATTGGCTGGTATCTATATATGAGGAGTATTGGCTGGTATCTATTTTAAATATGAGTATTGGCTGGTATGTACAGTAAAGATGATGAGTATTGGCTGGTATCTACAGTAAAGATGAGTATTGGCTGGTACCTACAGTAAAGATGAGGAGTATTGGCTGGTACCTACAATAAAGATGAGGAGTATTGGCTGGTACCTACAATAAAGATGAGGAGTATCGGCTGGTATCTACAGTAAAGATGATGAGTATTGGCTGGTATCTACAATAAAGATGAGGAGTATTGGCTGGTATCTACAATAAAGATGAGGAGTATTGGCTGGTATCTACAATAAAGATGAGGAGTATTGGCTGGTATGTACATTAAAGATGATGAGTATTGGCTGGTATCTACAGTAAAGATAAGGAGCATTGGCTGGTATCTACAGTAAAGATGATGATCATTGACTGGTATCTACAGTAAAGATGAGGAGTATTGGCTGGTATCTACAGTAAATATTATGAATATTGGCTGGTATCCACAGTAAAGATGATGAGTATTGGCTGATATCCACATTAGAGATGGGAATTGTCTGGTATCTGCAGTAATGATGAGGAGAATTGGCTGGTATCTGCAGTAAAGATGAGGAGCATAGGCTGGTATCTACAGTAAAGATGAGTATTGGCTGGTATCTACAGTAAAGATGAGCAGATAGGCTGGTATCTACAGTAAAGATGAGTATTGGCTGGTATCTACATTAAATATGAGTATGGGCTGGTATCCACTTTAAATATGAGTATTGGCTTGTATGTACAGTAAAGATGATGAGTATTGGCTGGTATCTACAATAAAGATGATGAGTATTGGCTGGTATCTACAGTAAAGATGAGGAGTATTGGCTGGTATCTACAATAAAGATGAGGAGTATTGGCTGGTATCTAAATATGAGGAGTATTGGCGGCTGGTATCTACAGTAAATATGAGTATTGGCTGGTATCTACTCTAAACATGAGTATTGGCTGGTATCTACAGTAAAGATGAATATTGGCTGGTATCTACAGTAAAGATAAGTATTGGCTGATATCCACATTAGAGATGAGAATTGTCTGGTATCTGCAGTAATGATGAGGAGCATAGGCTGGTATCTACAGTAAAGATGAGTATTGGCTGGTATCTACAGTAAAGATGAGCAGATAGGCTGGTATCTACAGTAAAGATGAGTATTGGCTGGTATCTACAGTAAATATGAGTATTGGCTGGTATCTATTTTAAATATGAGTATTGGCTGGTATCTACAATAAAGATGATGAGTATTGGCTGGTATCTACAGTATAGATGATGAGTATTGGCTGGTATCTACAATAAAGATGAGGAGTATTGGCTGGTATCTACATTAAATATGAGGAGTATTGGCTGGTATCTACAGTAAAGATGATGAGTATTGGCTGGTATCTACAATAAAGATGATGAGTATTGGCTGGTATCTAAATATGAGGAGTATTGGCTGGTATCTACAGTAAAGAAGATGAGTATTTGCTGGTATCTACATTAAAGATGAGGAGGATTGGCTGGTATCTACAGTAAAGATGAGGAGTATAGGCTGGTATCTACAGTAAATATGAGTATTGGCTGGTATCTACAGTAAAGATGAGTGTTGGCTGGTATGTACAGTAAAGATGAGGAGTATTGGCTGGTATCTGCAGTAAAGATGAGGATCTACCTTAAATAAGTTGTTGATATCATTTTGATATCAGTCTGGAGTACAGCTGTTTTGTTGTAACACTGAAGTGTAGGATCACCTGAATCAGGCCCAGTGAAGATAAGCAATAAATCTCTATCTCCCTCTGCTGGCTATGGGACAGACTGCAATTTCTTTGCATGCACCAAGGTACCTCTGTAAAATGACCAGAACTCCCCCTGTAGTGAGTGATGGGGGTCTGTGGGGTCTTGGAGTGGATGGTCTCCTCACCAGAATCAGAATTCCTCTGTGGTGGTGGAGGTGCAGCTATGAATTAGACAGGGGAAGAGCAGGTGGGCTGGCTGGTACTATAGGGCCAAAGGTTTATGGACAAATGCTCATTCAGTGTTAATTCTGAATTCAACAGTCTTTAAAGAAGGACTGTCCCCCTTTGTTATAGGAACAGACTCTAATCTGCAGGGAAGGCTGTATAGGTATAGGAATATTGCTGTCAGGAGGATTTGATAGTATTCAGCCACATGAGAGCAAGTGCATCAGTGAGATCAAGTTCTGATGTTGGGTGGAGCTCCATCACGCCAGAGAACAATACTGGGGCCTGGGCCTTAGGGTCATGTAATCACTCCTGCACCAGAGTCCTGTTTTGTTTGTGGCTGTGTCAGACACCACTCTCGAGTGCAGGGCAAGTGTGGAGGACTGCTGTCTGGCTGCTGGACAGGCAGTGGGTCACTCTAACATTGTGTCTGCCTCTCGGATGAATCACATGGTGGTGCTGTTCCTGAACTCTGTGGAGAGGGCCAATGAGCTGATTCAGAGTAGTGTGGTTCTCCACAAGCAATTCACTCATGTCCCCCCTCAGCAATCCCTCTTAAGAACATTGTTCTGTCTAATGTCCCGCCTTCATTAAGGATGAGCTGCTGCACAGCAGAGGGTTTGGACAGAAAGTACTTAGAACCCCACACCACCTCTCATAAGTGTTTGTGTGTGAATTAATGGAAGAACATGAATTATGTGATCTCTGGAGGACCTTCCATAACAGGCAGAGACTGTACACTCACTGTCAGGGTAATGCACTTTCTTAGGCCAGGTTGGACCGTTTTTATGTTTTTAGTCATCATCTCTCTCTTTTTACAAATTGTTTTATTTCTCTTGTAGGTGTCTCTTACCACTCTGCAATGTGAAGCCACAAAGTGCATACTGGCATTTTAACACTTCGCTTTTAGAAGATTCTAATTTTATGGAGTCTTTTACTTTTTTAGGGGATGTTAAAGAGCACAAAAATAATCGTTTACCTCTTGATCTACTGGGTATCACAGCACAGGGGGCACTGGTCCAATCATGCTTTCAGTGCGTGACTGAATTGGATGCTCCATCATCCAGTTTTTTTTAGGTCTTGAGTGCAAAAATGGACAGAGAAGGTTTATGCATGCTATTCGGACAGATTCAGTGGATCTCTTAACGGAGCCTTCTGAAATCTGCCACCAGTCAGCTTTTTCTCAAAGCTGTATAAGAGCAAGTGGTCGGACACACCGGAGGTGGAGGATAGGTTCTTCAGCAGTGTGGCCAAGCTCACGCACAGGGCGGCTGCATTGCTGGACACTGAGCTCTCCCTTGGGCAGTTGCACGATGCTTTCCGGGGCATGGAGAATGGTCAGCTGACTGGGATTTATGGCCTTCCAGTTGAGTTTTACAAGGCTTTCTGGTCAATCATGGGACAGGATGTGCTGGCAGTTCTCCATAGCAGCATGCAGGCAGGACTTCTCCCCCTGAGCTGTAGGAGGGTGGTGCTCACCTTGCTCCCTAAAAAAGGAGACCTGACCAACTTGAAGAACCGGCACCCCGCCTCTTTGTTGTGTACCGACTACAAACTACTCTCAAAAGTGTTAGCCTCGAGACTGGGGAGGATGATGGAGCAGGTGATTCATATAGACCAGACATACTATGTGCCTGGTTGGTCTATCTTTGACAATGTATATTTGATTTGGGATATTTTGGAGGTCTCCAGGCTGTTGGATCTGAAAATTGGTCTTATTTTGTTGGATCAGGAAAAGGCTTTTGACTGGGTTCAACATGACTACCTTTGGAAAGTTCTGGAGAACTTTGGGTGCAAAGGCCTCATCTGCTAAGTTAACTGGGATATAAGTGAGGCTTTATGGGTGGGCAGAGGACTGGTTGGTGAATTGCCTTGTTTGCCTGGCAGCTTGGAGTGGGGTCGAGATGGGTTAAAGGTTCTGGGCGTCTTCCTGGGAACAAATGATTTCCAGAAAGCAGGTGTCCTTTTTCTGGTTGGGCCAGCACTGGCTTCGATCGGCTGTTTCAATCTGCCAGTACATGACAAGGACAAGGCCTGATAGACATTACGGCACGGATCATGATTTTTCATCTTCAGGCTGATCAGAGGCTATTGTTTCATGGAGCGCTTACTTGGTCCCATCTTGCCTTCTAAGACGAGCAGGAGGAATGGGATTGGTCAAACACGTTTTTCTTATGTCTACACCTGAGGATGGCTTGGTGGGTCTCACTCATTTTTTCAATACTGCAAGTGTGAAAAGTTTTTTCCGCTGCGAAGTCTGCCGATACTCCTCCCGGTGTATGGCTGTTAGAAGAACCCCTATTTTTAACTCCTTTTTAACCTTGTCTCTTCTATCTTTGACAAGTCTGCACTCACGATTAATGGCTGCAGGTTGTACAAAGCTTGGTCATTTGTTGACAGTTGGACCAGTGACTGTGAGTGAAAAACCTGGGATCAGGTCTGTGCATCTATTGGATCAGTTGAGGACGGAGGTCCAGAGGTCGTTGGCAGCTGTCTACTTGAACTTTTTGAGTGATCCTTCTGTCCTTTCCCAGTGGAGTGATGATTGTCAGTATGATTTTCCTGACCTGACCATTGGTCCTGCTGTAGAGTGGATGGGGGGTGTGGGTTGTCTCTTATCTTTTATCACTCAAGTTTGGAGTGTCTTCTCTGTGGCTGGGAAGAAAGCACTGTACTTAATGTGTGTAAAGGTTTCACAGGCTCGTCTGTTGGACAGAGTCCATTCTACCGGGTGGTCTGAGTTCTTTGGCACTGACTCTTCCTCTGTGGGCTGCTGGCGGCCTTCCATAAGTGTCCAATTGACAGCTGACCACCAGTGGAGGATTGTGCATGGAGCGATAGCTACCAAATGACATAGGGTGCACCTCGATCCAAGTGTTGAGGAAGGTTGGCTCTTTTGCTCTCAGAGTCTCTCGTCCACCCATTTGTGTGCTTTGCCCAGCTTGGTGGAATTTTCACCCTTTGATCGTTTAGGTTATTAGGGGAGGTCTTCTCCTTTGAACTGTTTATATTTGGGCCGAAATACACTGTGCAGAAGAAACACGTTTTGGTTTAGTTTAATTTTTTATCAGGTACTGCAAATTTAGCCATTCAGAGTTTGAATCTGGGGTCAGTCAATTTACTGGCTATGTTCCAGGGTTTAGTTGCCTTCAGTTGCTGCTACATGCATACTACCTCCTGGTAGGGAATCTGCCAGATTTCATAACTATTTGGGGAATAAATGGTGTCCTATGATTAAGTTGATGAAATAGGGAGTTTAGTTCTGTCCTTTCTCCTTACTTGGCACTGTTCAAGACGGCTGCCTCTCCAGTAGTCCTTAATTTCCCTGAGGGAACCCTCTCAAGGGATCAACAAAGTGCTATCTAATCTAATCTTTTGATTTATTTTATTACTTTTTATTACTTATTTTATTTATGTATGTTTACTCTGTTCAACTAGTATGTGAATAAGACTGTGCTAATCTTTTCTGTATGGTTGTGTCCCAATAAAAGGGGTTTTTAAAATTAAAAAAATTCTCTCTCTCATTCTGTATTAAAGGTGTTGTTTTTGTGTCGGACATCTGCTCTCTCAGTGTCTCTCTCTCAGTCTTTCAGTGTCTCGCTCAGTCTGTATTAAAGGTGTTGTTTTTTTCTAGGAGGTCTGCTCTCACAGTGTCTCTCTCTTTCTCTCTCTCTTGCTCGCTCTCTCTGTATTAAAGGTGCTGTTTTTGTGTCTGAGGTCTGCTTGCATGCTTTCTTTCCTTCTCTCTCTCTTTCTCTCTCTCTCACTGGGGGATTGTTGGTAGATGGTGTGTGTGAGTGATGAATTTCTCTCTGTTTTCTGTTTGTTTCTGTTCTTTTCTTGTGGTGTGATTGTTTGATCTGGTTCAGTAGTGTTGGTAGTACTCTTGGCTTTGTTTGGGAGGGTCTGTACTCAGTGCAATGGTGTGCAGCCCCTCTCACTCAGTCACAGGGTGAGGTGTGAGTCGGGCCCTGCGCTCTCAGTGGAAGACGTTCTGCTGGCTGTAGGGGAGCTGCTGGGCTGTGAGAACATCTTGTCCGCCTCCAGGATGAACAGGGCAGGGGTGGTGTTTCTGAAGGAGGTGCAGGCCACCGTCTGATGGAGCAGGGTCTGATAGTGGGGGAGAGTTTTTCCCAGTTGTTCCACTGGTCTATCTGACCACCAGGGTGACCATCTCTAATGTGCCCCGGTACATCCCCAATGAAATCATCATGCGCGAGCTGTCTCAATTTGGTAGAGTGGTCAGTAAGGTGAAATCAGTCCCTCTGAACTGTAAAGATTCAGCTCTTCAGCATGTCCTGTCCTTCAGGAGGAGAGTGCTGATGTTCCTCAACGAGCCTGCTCTGGACGTGTCCTTCAGGGTGGCTCAGGAGGGCACGTTGTTCATGCTCTATGCGAGCACTGGTAGTCTGAGATGTTTTGAGTGTGGAGTCGTGGGTCACGAGGCTGGCCTGCCTGCATGTAGCCCGGCACTGTTGTGGGTGTGGGGGGGGCCAACATCTGAAGCTCCGTGTGCGGAGTTGACTGAGACGAATAGTACTATTATGGACAATCTGTTCTTGGTCAGAGATGTACTAGACCTGTGTTCTTTGTCTTCATGTGATTTGGGTCCATTATCACTGGAGCAGGAAAAGGCTTTTAATAGAGTTGATCAATTGTATCTTTTTAGTGCTCTTTGCGGCTTTGGAATTCAGTCGGGTATTTTTATCCTGTCTTCAGCTCTTGTACGCCAGGGCCTCAGGCATGCTGAAAATTGGTGGAGCTCTTAGTTGCCCATTAGATTTGTGGAGGGGCATTAGGCAAGGGTGCCCTTTGTCTGGGCAGTTACATTGCCTTGGAATTGAGCCTTTGTTATGTAGGTTACGGGTGAGGTTGGAAGGTTTCATGGTACGGTGGCACTGTCTGCATATGCAGTTGATGTTACTGTTGTCATTACAGGGCAGGAGGATGTTCGGAGACAGGCTCTGTCCGTGTATGAAAAAGCATCTTCTGCTCACGTGAATTGGGGCAAGTCTGAAGGTTTTATTTTGGGACAGTGGCAGGGCGGAGCATTCCCTGTGTTGCCAGAGAGTGTACGATGGGGAATTCAGGGACTGAAGTACCTTGGTGTCTTCCTAGGCACTTCTGACTATCAGAAGAAAGACTGGGAGGGAGTAGTGGAAAAGACCTGTGCTAAGTTTTCTCAATTGGCCTGGATCCTGCCTTGGCTGTCTTATAGGGGCAGGGTGTTGGTGGCCAACAACCTGGTTGTTTCCAGGCTGTGGCACAGGTTCGCAGTACTGAATCCACCTGGCTCGCTGATCAAAGACCTACAGAGTATATCTCTAATTGGTCATGTAAACATAGTTAAAATGAATATCTTACCAAAATTCTTGTATCTTTTTCAATCTATCCCACTTGGTCCCCCACCCACCCTATTTCCTAAACTAAGGGAATTAATAACTAATTTTATTTGGAATAACAGGCGCCCAAGACTTAGGATGTCCTTACTTTATTTGCCATATGATAGAGGGGGCCTACAAGTGCCAAACTTTCTGTGGTATTACTGGGCAGCCCAGATCAAGGCAATTATGCACTGGTTCTCAAATGAACCTAAAAATGCATGGGTCGAAATAGAAAACTGTACCACATCCCCCTTGCCATTAAAGTTATATTTATTTTCTGATTCATTAAAAAAACACACAATCCCTTTGTTAAAAACTCCATCATAGTCTGGCACAAAGTACAGACACGTTTAGGCATAGACCCAGATCTATCAGGGTTCACCCCAATTTGGGGAAACCACCGATTTCCAGCAGGAAGAAATGACCCAGGGTTCAAATTATGGGCAATGAAAGGTATTAGTAAAATTAGGGACATGTACAATGCAAATCAGGTATTGTATAGCTTTGAGGAATTACATGGTGCTTACAATATACCCAGGAACCACATCTTCAAATATTTGCAAATCAGGAGTTATAATTTGAAAAAATACAAACAACAGATAAACAAACCACCACTGTCCAGTCTTGAAGAGGTTATCCTAAATCATATGTACAGTCGTGGTCAGGTTTCTGTTACTTATAGCTTAATTGTGGAAAACTCCAATGAATCTTCAACTGACAAGAGAATGAAGTGGTCCAGTGACATGAACACAGAAATTTCTGAGGACGAATGGAAAATGGTGTGTCGCACAGCACAGACTCAATCACTACCAGATTTAAACTTATACAGTATAAATGGATCATGCGTACATATATAACTCCCTCCATTTTGCACCACTTCAATAACAATAACCCTGATCTTTGCATTAAGTGTGGTCTAGAGAAGGGCACACTTTATCACTGCCTGTGGAACTGCCCTAAAATTAGGGAATTCTGGGAAAAGGTAATAGAACGAGTCTCTGACATTAGCTCCACCAGACTGCCCGTCTGTCCTAAGTTGTTCATTCTTGGACTTGTCCCAACAGACTTAAGATTGTCTAATGCAGACAAAAAGATGGTCTATATGTGCTCTTTACAAGCTAAACACTGTACTGCCATCTCATGGAAAGCTATGGAGGCACCTTCTGTCAATGTTCGGTTCAAGACCCTTTCCAACTCTCTAGTCATGGAAAAATTGACTTATTGTAAAAAGGGGAAGCTACAGAGTTTCGACAAAGTATGGGAACAATTTACAGACTTCTTGAAAAGCCAGCAAGGTGTAAAGGATGCATAGGGTGTAGTTTTTTCTGATTGTAGGAGGGTTGTTTTTTTTTCCCTCTTTCTTTAATGTTGTTTTGTTTCTGCTTTTTATTAAAAAATGTATTTTTCCTTCTATGATGCTAAATATATGTATATATGATTTTATGTCATTGTATGGAAAGTTGGAAAATTTAATAAATAAAATTATATATATATATATATAAAAAAAAAAAAAGACCTACAGAGTTTTTTCTGGACTGGTCAGCACTGGTCAGCACAGCATGTTCTTTCTGACTCTATCGCAGGGAGGTCAGGGCTTGATTGACTTGCAGAGTTGAATTGCTGCTTTTTGTGTACAAACTGCCCAGAGACTCTTGTATGGACATGAACCCGCATGGGCTGCTATGGTGTGTTATTTTTCCGAAGGGTGGAGAACCTGGGCTATGATATGATGAGCATTTATTTGTGCTGCGACTGCGGCACATGGATTTATCTGGGACCACTGTTTTTTATCAGTCTGTCCTATGGGCTTTGTCCTTAGTGCTTAAGGTTTTGAGGACTGATGTTCACATGTGCCTGTCTGTTGAGGAGGAGCCCTTGTTTTTTAACCCTATGATTCCAGTTGCAGGGCTAGCCTCCAAGAGTTTACGCTTGCGTTTTCTACAGGGTGGTTTAATGAAGCTAAAAGATTTATGGCTTGGCGGTGACTGGAAATCAGGGACTGTACTCAGCACAGAGACAGGAATATTGTCTAGTCGCCTGCTGCAAAGAATTTTGGGAAAGGTGATTTCTGTGCTGTCTGCATCTTTCAGGGAAACATTGGGGTGTGGTGCTGGAGATCACCTGGGACCTTTCCCTCTCCTTCCAATCGCTGCTGAAGTTGGGGAATGTCAGGAAAGGAAAGGGACGCTTCTCACCTTTGGTGTTCCTCAGCTGGGCAGGTTTGCAGATGCATCTAAGAAAGCGTTGTATGTGGCCTGTGTGAAGGTCATACATCGTAATGCTCTGACCGGTTTAGATGAGTCCAGGTGGTCTGGTTGGTTGGTGCCGGGCTCTTCTCCTCGAGGCTGCTGGAGGTCCCTGTACAAGCCTCCTTTTGAAAAGCGAACTGGAGACTTGCAGTGGAGGCCTGTGCATGGGGCCTTGGCCACCAACAGACATGTGTCACACCCTGACCCTACTGCAACAAGTGAGTGCCCGTTCTATGGCAGGGAGGAAACGATAGAGCACTTGTTTCTGCACCTTGCCAGGCTGAGGGGTGTGTTGGGTTTGCTGAAAGCTTGGAGGGGCGGTCTCGGTGTAATGTGGTCTTTGGGACAGACCCAACAGATCAAAGTTAATTTGTATAGCGCTTATTACAACAAGGTTGTCACAAAGCGGCTTTACAGAAATCCGAGTCCAAGCCTCAAATGAGCAAGGTTTTCAGGTTTTCTATCATACGTGGGGCCGGGGTGAGGTGTTTTGTGGCCCTGGTGAGGGCAAGGTTTGAGTTCTGTCTTTCTGACAATGATTTTAGGACTGGCCTTTTTGCTTTTTTTATTCTTAATTTCTTTCTTTTTTTTGTCTCTTTTCGTAGAATGATCAATTGGTTTCAATAAAGTCTCTCTGTGTCTCTCTCTCTGTCCGTATTAAAGGTGTTGTTTTTTTGTCGGCGGTCTCTCTCAGTGTGTGTGTGTGTGTGTGTGTGTCTCTCTCTCTCTCTCTCTCTGTCCGTATTAAAGGTGTTGTTTTTTTGTCGGCGGTCTCTCTCAGTGTGTGTGTGTGTGTGTGTGTGTGTGTGTGTGTGTGTGTGTGTCTCTCTCTCTCTCTCTCTCTCTCTCTCTGTACAGTCTGCCCGGTCTCTGGCTCCTCCCCTTTAACCAGTCTGTCGAATCGCAGCGCGGCTGTGAGGCAGTGCCCCCCACCGGTCAGGACCGGACGTGCAGCTCCGCACCGTGCCCGCCGGCTGGCGATGTCGCGCGCTTCTGTCGTTGAGTCGGGCGCGCGCGCTCGAGCCTGCCGCGGAGCCGCGGTCCGGTGACGGTTCTGAGCCCGCAGCGCGATGAGAGAGCGCGCGCGCGCCGCCGCCGCCGGGAAGATGCCGCGTAACCTGCGGAGGCTCGTGCATCTGGTGCTGTTCTGTCCGATCTCCAAAGGTTTACAGGTGAGCTCCACTACTACCACCACCACCACCACCATCACCACCGTCATCATCACCAGCAGCGTCTACACCCGAACAAGCTCCTGACCAGTCTGGATCAGCGCTCACCTGCGCGGGAGCACACTCTGAATGATTCACTCTGAATGATTCACTCCGAATGATTCACTCTGAATGATTCACTCCGAATGATTCAATCCGAATGATTCAATCCGAATGATTCAATCCGAATGATTCACTCCGAATTATTCATTCCGAGTGATTCACTCCGAATTATTCATTCAGAGTGATTCACTCCGAATGATTCATTCCGAGTTATTCACTCAGAATGATTCACTCAGAGTGAATCATTGACACTAATTTTTGCAGAGTGAACCATTAATAGTTTACCATTCAGAGTGAATCATTAATGACTCATCCAAAGTGAGTCATTCTGAGTGATTCACTCTGAATGGTTCACTATTAATGGTTCACTCTGAATGAATTAGTGTCAATGATTCACTCTGAGTGAATTAGTGTCAATGATTCACTCTTAATAATTCACTACAAATGATTCACTCTCAGTGATTCAATCTGAATGATTCACTAAGAATGATTCATTGAAAATCATTGAAAATGATTCACTAAGAATGATTCACTACAAAAGATTCAAATGAATGACTGAATATCAGATTTTGTCAGTAATTCGATCAACACATGGACATGCACTCATAACTGATTCATAACTGAATAATAGGCAATAATCAGATTTTTACAGCAGCTCATCAGGAAGAGTACGCAGAGTGAGAAATTGGAAAGAAATCAGATTAAAGCTGTTTACATGCTTCAATGTATCTGCTAATCCTAAAGGGTCACATACTCTTGACTTTATCAAATATGTAATATTGGATCGTTTTCCTCAAATAATAAATGAGCAGATTAATATGTGTTTGATTCATTTGATTTAGTTCTGCTTATCTACTTTTAGAAAACCTGATGAATCTGTGACGTTTTAGCTCTTCGCTCCTGAGATCCACACTTTTTCCTATTCTAGGTTTCATAACTCCGGATCAGAGTAACCTACAGACATAGAGGTCTGTTAATCTTTGTGTAATAGCAGACTTATCTCATTGAACCATGGTCTCATCATTGTTTCAGTGAATAATCAGCTAAAATTAGTTTCTGAGTTCAATCCCAGTTTAGGATCCATTCTAGGATCTCCTGAAAATAACAGTATCTGGCAATACTTTTCACACATGTTTCTGTGAAAATAAAAGTTTATCGTGAATGAAAGAATGTCATACTATGAAAAAATCTCCCACACAATTGGTCTAGAGTTCCAAAGCTAAATCAGAAGTAACAAATCTAGCACGGCACCAGTTTTACACTGTAACAAAGTGCTGTTTCCTGACTAGCCCTTCGCACGGCACATGGTCTGATCCGGTTTGTTCAAAACATGCTGGGCTATAATAGGTTTAGTGTGTCCAAAACAACGTACACACTCCTGCTGTATTATGCGTGAAGGTGTTTACAAAACACTGCTCTGCAAATGACACTTAAACAGAGAGCTTGTCTTCTTACACACACTCTCACCGAGTATATTTTGATATCTGGAATCAGTTGTCCCTGGATTGTAATCAGATATGTTGATTGTGTGCAGGGTTTTACAGGGTTTTACACACACACACACACACACACACAAAGCCCAGGCCTGTGTCTGGTGCTTTCCATTGTGTTGCTCTTTGCAGGAGAAGTCGAAAGTGTTGACCTCAGACCTCACTTCTTTCTCTTCTCTTTTTTTTTTTGATAATTTCTCTGTGTGCAGGCCCGTTTGCCAGCAGTGAAAGTCAAGTACTTGGTGGTGGTGTGGTTGGGCGTGCTGGTGGCCAGCTGGGTTATCTACGTCCAGTACTCCTCCTACTCTGAGCTCTGCAGAGGCCAAGTGTGCACCCTGCTCATCGTAGGTTACTGTACTATAGTTCAGAATAAGTGGATGAACTACATCTCCCATCATGCTCATCTTTTCATACATCTTGCTCATCTGAAAGCAACTTGCAGCAGTGTAAACCTATAAAAATGCTCACAATCATGTTTTTGCTACATTGACTGTAGGAAGGAGAAGACCATCCCTATTGTTGCTCCTCCAGGCTCAGAATGTTGCTACTACATTATGGAACTTAGGAGTGTAAAAAAAACATCGAATGATTTGACTAATGCAGTTATACATTTCAAGATATTGATTCTCAATATCACACACAGTATTGGTTTTTAATTAAAACCTTAAACGCGACTGTTGCACATTGCAGGCTCCAGTTTCTGGGCAGCTGCATGCTGGTGTTCTAGGCTTCATGACTCGGTTCAGAATAACCTACAAACATGATACACATAATCATAACAAACGACAGGCGCCATCGACCTGTCGTCAACTTTCAGTGAGTAATCCAGCTCGGAGGCTTGAACTCGGCGTAAACACATGCACACTGAAGGCAGATGAGAAAAGGGGTCACGACTTCATTAGCACAGCTGCTCTGAGTTCAAATTTCAGTATAAGAGTCCTGAGCTTATATAACAAATAATAATAATAATGAAAAGACTAAAGATAATAATAATAACAAACAAATAATGAACATTCTGTTTTTTTTACTTTGTCTTAACTACTGTGAAGCATTTTAAATAAATGAATAGCTTAGAAATATTCTGACCAATCTAAGTTATAGACCAGTATGACCATCATCACCAAGCCAGTTGGTCAGCATGACAAGTATCACCACGCTGGTCAAATAGTGTGACCAGCTTCACCATGCTGCTTGAGTAGCATGACCATGATCTTCAAGATGGTTGGCCAGCATGCACAAGCTGGTCGACCAGCATGACTGTTATCACTGAGCTGGTTGACCAACATGGCCAAAATCACATGCAACACACACTACACTGGTTAAGAGCTCTTTGGGTTTACCAGTAATAGGGTAGGGTTTTCACCTGAATGACCACCTGGGTCACTGGAATGAACTGGACGACCAGAGGGCATTTGTTAATCACTATCTTCAAGGCTTCATACACAGTCCCTCACACACACCTAGACCCCTCTTTAGAGCTGTGAAATACATCAGCTAATAGGTTTCATCACCATCACAGTTCCACTGCTTCACAGTTCAATGTTGGGGGGCTTTATACCCCTCTAGTCCACTCCTGGCATTAGGCATGGCGACAGTAGTGTTTACAGTGGGGACAGTTCTTCTCTACAGGGACTAGACAAGCTGTGTGTGTGTGCATTTGCATATCTGAGTCAGCAATGGGTGTAGCTGAATGTATTACATTAGAAGGGGTGTCCACAAACCAGGGTTACACTACAAATGTTACCCCGATTTTAGCCCCGATTTTCAGTCCCAGTCAACAGTTGGAGATGGAATCGGGGAGTGTGTGAAGGACTGGACCTGAAACCCCACCTCTGCTGTAAACAACATTTCTCATCACAAGAGCATCAACCAGTTCCCCTTATAAGCAGCATCTGAAGTGCGAGAAGCATGTGGGCTGAGACAGTAGATTAATGTTACAGGATTTTACAGTGTTACACAGTTCTAGAGAGAGGTGTAGTGCAGCTACACCAAACATACATAGTGCAGTAGCAGTGTTCCGGTCCAGAGTGAGAATGATGGAGATGCCTTTCTCTCAGTTACAGTCAGAACATCAGCATCACCAGCTGTTTTAAGGCAGAATTGATTACATCACCTACATCACACCTGAATGTGTTCTAATGCTGTGTGTTTGTATGTGTGTTTCTGCATGTCAGTGTGAGCACTACAGGAGGGGCATCATCTCTGGTTCTGTGTGTAAATCTCTGTGTGAGGAGAAGACCCTCACTCTACAGCACTGCCTCTCAACATCACCTACACACCAGGTAAACACACACAAACACACACACAGCATGAGCTTCAGCATAACAATCTCAACAAGAGAAGAAACATTGTTCTGGATATACGAAGAAGTTCCTCCACAGTTCTATGCTATTCATTAGAAGGGGTGTCCACAGACTTTTGGACACAGAAGTTGGAACTTTGCTGAAAATAGAACTGTTTAGATTCAGTGAAACCAGTCTTACTTTCATTTGTGTGTGTGTGTGTGTGTGTGTGTGTGTGTCAGGTGTACAGCGCTGTGTGGAAGGAGAAGGCTGTAATAGTGAAGTGTGGGATAGAGGACTCTCTGGGACTTGATGGGAGTCCCAACTCATTCCTGAAGCGGGACATCGGCCTTTACGACAAACCCACCCGTGGCACGTCCATGGACGAGTTCAGAGAGATGCTGCACACTTTCCTAAAGGTCACTCCATTCTTCACCTTCTGTTAGGTCATTTACACTGACCGTGGACCCGACAGCTAACATTAATGTAGAGCGGAATGAGAGAAAATACAGCTTGAGAGAGAGAGAGACAATCACTCTACTCAACAGCTACATCACACACAGACCATGTCAAAATAAAAGTCACTAATACAAAGAACAAACAAGCGGCGTCAAAATATACTATAAACAAACAGACCCTGTTAAAGGAAGTCATTAATACAAACTATGTCAAAATAAAAGTTACTAATACAAACAAACCCTGTGAGTCATTAATACAATCAGGACATGTCAAAATAAAAGTCCCTAATACAAAAAAACCCCTGTGAAAGTCATCAATACAAACAGGACATGTCAAAATTAAAGTCACTAATACAAACAGATGATTTAAAAGTAAAAGTCAATAATAAAAACAGACTGTCAAAAAGTTACTAATACAAACAGGTCTTTTTAAAATAAAAGTCACTAACACAAACAAACAGATCAGGATCCAATGTGGGAGGAAGGAAAGTGAGAATCATGCTCTGGGCCATAATGTGCTCGGGTATGCATATGGACATCAGTTTAAAAACCTTCATGGTGATGATATTCCCTTATTCCCTGCAGGATAACAAATAATTCTTCTCTGCACACATGGGGCTCTTTTCACCAACAGTTAGAAGAAAAATCTTCTTGTGTAGTTTTATAAAAACACCAGTGTTTCCTTTTTTAGGGTTTGTTTAGTTTTCAAGCACAATGGGGTCGTCATTATAAGAGTAGAGCTGTGAACGTGTGTGTGCATTTGTAATCGAATGTCTTGTTAGGACTTTTCTCAGGAACTGAGTTACCAAAAGAATCTTAGAAAGACTGGAACATGAGGCTCATTGTTCAGGAATGGTTTAAGAAAAGTGATGAAGAAATCAGGGTACTGCTTTGGCCTTCAATTTCCCAAGACTTCAGTCTGATCTGAACGGATACTCATGGACGATACATACTCATGGGCATGTTCAGTGGCTCCATGGCTTGGAAGGTTGGGGTTGTTTTGGCCTGTAGTGTACTGGTTTCCAACTCTGGTTCTGGAAGACAACCTGCACAATTGAGTGTTTATCCTGCTCCAACAAAGCTGATCCAGCCAATCAGCTAGTGAACAAGCTCTTCCTGAGTTGAAGGCCTGTAAACCAACTGCACATAGACATAATGATTTGGCTCATTGCAGTGTACTATAGGATGAAGTTGATGGAAAAGCTGCAAAGCAAGCCTTAGATCATGGGGTGTGGGGGTGTGGAGGTATGGGGGGGGGCCTTGAAACTATGGGGTTTTGTGTTTCCACAGGCAAATCAACTCAACACGAATGTTATAATTGGCTGCTCTATCTGTTAAATCAGGCAAATTGCTAAACCCTGCTTTGCCGTGGCCATCTGCTAGAAAGTCCGCACTGCATCTGTTCAGCTTGACGTGGCTCGCTGTCAGCGGGAAGCTAATGCTGTGAGCTGGGGATGAATTTTTGGCTTGTTTGTGCAGTCGTTTGGTCTGAAAGGGGCTTCAGAATCTCTGTTATAGGAACCAGCTACTGCTTTAGAGGCAGCAAAGGATGCAGTGACCCTTTGTGAAGAGCATGCAGCTGTCCCACGGGCTCCCCAGAAAGGGGGGGGAGTTGAGGTGAGGGTGCTACAGAGTGCAAGAGAAGTAAGAGAGCCAGGAACACAAGAAAGCAGAGAAAGGGCAGTGAATGAAAACAGAGGAAGTGATTGTGTGCCAAAAATAACTGAGACCTCGGGTTTAAGCTTCGAGAACAATACACTACACACACACACACACACACACACACACACACACACACACACACACACACACACACACTGCTCAGGAAGCAATCTACTGCCTCAGCAACAGTAACCAGAACAGAGTACACATCCTAAACCCATATTCGGATGGGATTAAATCGTGGGGAATTTTCCGAAGCTCTTCAGTGATTTTATCTCGGTTGAGGGGTCCATCTTTTATGGCTCGTCCTCTGATTATAATATTTCAGGCTGAAGTGCATTTCCTGAATAAAGTGCAGAATGCTCCCAGAGAATTCACTGCTCTGATCCTTGGTGTCTCAGGAGACGTATTTGTAGTTCTCGCTCATGTTTCATTTAGAGCTCGGCTCTGTCCCTGATGTTTCTTCTAAAATAGCTGAGAATAGCTTTAGGTCGCTTTAAAGTGAGGCCTGAGGTCCTGATTGTCCTGATCACTCCGTGTAGTCTGTTAGAATGATCAGGAATTATCCATAAAGCAAAGAAAACATTCTTTTAAAATGACAGTTTACACTGATAAAACCCTAAATTACAGATCTCTGTAATGCAGAAGGAAATCTCATTTCACATATCAACTATGAAGCTAGTAATGATATCAGATCTGTTTCAGATATGTGCATTTTTAGGTCTCTATAATATAATTTTAGAAATCTACAGTTCAGGTCTGATAATAATAATATTGACTGTAATAAAAGAATTAGTCAATTTACTGACTAATAATATAACTAGAATGATTAGCTTTAATAATAATAGATTCAATATTATAGTAATAAAATAATATTGACAAAAGTAATAGAATGATATTGACTATAATACATTTTTGTTGACTGTAATAATAGAATTAATACTAATAACTAATAGAATCAATAATATTATTGTAATACAAATTGTGTATAATATATTTCTTTATAGTAATATAATTCATAATATTGACTATAACAATAAGATTATTATTATTGATTATAATAATACAATTAAGTAATTCATTATGATCGACAGAGTTCCCCGTGTTCCATACTGAAACTAAAGTTCTACACAGTGGTATCGACATCTAAGCTGTTGATTAATCTCTGGGAGATCTTTGTTAGCAAACCATTAAACTGATAAAGCTTAGGATAGTACCCGAGTCTTTCCAGCACCTTTAGTGGGAAGGATCAGCAGTTCCTGATCATTCCTGATTCCTCCTTCATAGGCTTCCATCGTGTTGCTGCTGATCCTCTTATCTTCAGCTGTAGCAGAAATGCCGATTTCCAGTGACCCACTTCTTCCCAAAATGTGTCCAAAATAAGAGCTTCAGTGAGAGACGATGACTTATTTGATTAAGAATCATTAATGCTGTAAAATCTGATTTCATATATCTGTTAGACGTGCAGCATTAAGGGGTATTAAACAGTAATCCAGAGCATCAGAACCGAAAAGGCCTGACTAAGAAATGTCTGAATCTAAACCAGTGTTATTTTAGCTAATCTGAGCAGTGTGAGACTTGAGATAAGAGATCTGGACGTCTTATGTGGTGTCCACGTCCAGGCAGTCACTAAGCTGTTGCTATGTTGTCACTGGGATGAAACTGTGTTTGCTTGGTGGTTGCTATGGTATCACTACATGACATGGTTTCTCCGTTTTTCATAAGTAGTTGGTAAATGGTTGCTGTGCTATCCGAAGTGGTTGCTTTGGTGTTGTTAATTAACAACACCAAAGCAACCACTTCGGATAGCACAGCAACCATTTACCAACTACTTATGGAAAACGGAGGTTGCTGTGGTGCTTTAAATAGCTGGTAAACCATTCTATTGCTGTGAAAATACAATGTGAAAAATTAGGACACAGCTCTGTCTTATACCCCCTCCGTGGTGTATATGTGAGAAGGCAGTTGGGGGTACAAGGGAGCAGAGTAGAGGAGGAGCTGAGAGCAGGCAGTGGAGCAGAATGAGGGAGCAGAATAAAAGGTTTTCAGCAAGATTGAAGCAGAATACTTTAACACTCGATAAATGAACAATATCGACTCACTCATATCTGTTTGTGTGTTAACCAGCCCCTGTTTATATCCAGATATAGATATAAATATCAGTGCATCACACAGCCTTACTAAAAACATCTAAATATTTAATTAAACCTTTTCCCTGATTAACTAATCTCAATAGTCTACCCAAGAATCACAGGCAGGCAGACCCGGGTGTATATGATAACCAGGAGGCGGAGCCTAAATGGTCAGGTATATCAGGGAGGAGGATTTCATTTTTTCATTTGTAGTCAATGAAGAAGTATCTTAACACTACTCTGGTCCACCTCTGTAATATGACCAACCTCTGGATAAGAGTGTCTGCTAAATGCCATAAATATAATATTGTCTTTAACGTATTTTTGAGATTTAAATCAAATATGAAATTTATGAATATTTCTTTTATTTTTGCATGCAACTGTAAGGCACCTTCTGTATTACAAGAGCACAACTTAACACACCTGCAATAGTGCTGGGCAAATTAATATCACCATTAACTGAACATTTAATCTCGATTATGTTATTTATTAGTTTAATAAATGACCAACAGCATTTCTCTTTGGTGTGAGTTGCTGGAGTTGCTCAGTTGGCTCGATGTTACTTCAGTGTTGCAGACTGGATGGGGTGGAGTCAGGTGATTACACACATGGTAGTATGCTTTAAGAGGACAGTGTAAGCACAAACAAACAAACAAACGAGTACATTTCTCTAATTGCACTGCCCAACATTGTAGCATTAGTATAAAAACTAAATGAAATAAACTCAAATGTAACCTTTAGGTTGAGGATTATGATGAAATATTACAATAATAATTAAATAAAAATAAAAAAGGCCCCCTTTGGTCCCATCCATAATGCCTGCCTTTCTTTTCCGTTGCCTTTCTATAGGACAGTCTGGGTGAGCAGGCATCTCTGGGCTCACTGGTGTCCCGTGTGGTCTCTCTAGCTGATGTCAACTCAGACGGCAAAGTCTCCCTGGCTGAGGCCAAGTCTGTCTGGGCCCTGCTGCAGATCGACGAGTTTGTTCCGATGCTGGCACTGCAGGACAAGGAGCACGCCCCCCGACTGCTGGGATTTTGCGGTCACCTGTACGCCACAGAGCGTGTGGCAAATACTGCCCTCTTCAGGCTGGATGTCCCACCGTGGCTTCAGCCTCTGGTCCCTGAGGCCATGAGCAGTGCCCTAAACCGCTGGCTGGCCCCTGCTTGGCCTCGCCGGGCCAGGATCACCATTGGTCTGCTGGAGTTTGTAGAGGAGGTCTTCCACGGTGCCTACGGGAGCTTCTACATGTGCGACGCAAGCCCCAGCCGGGTGGGCTACAACGCTAACTACGACTGCAAGATGGCCGACTTGGGCAGTGTGGCATCTGAGGCGGCGGTACGGGCGTTCCTCCGTGGACGGACGTGCCAGACCAATGCTGACTGCACATTCGGTCGCGACTGCACTGCCACCTGCGACCGACTAGCCCGGCAGTGCAACACAGAGGTGGTGCAGCCCAACCTGGCCAAGGTGTGTGCCCTGCTGAGGGACTTCCTGCTTTTCGGGGCACCGGCTGACCTTCTGGATGATCTGGACAAGCAGTTACGCACATGCGTGACTCTCAGCGGCCTGGCCTCACAGATGGAGGTGCACCACTCACTCGTGCTCAACAACCTCAAGACATTGCTGTGGAAGAAGATCTCCGACACAAAGTACTCCTGAGAAAGAGAGTGAGGGAGAAGGTCGGGTATGAAGGATGAACATTTCAGGAGTTTCTCTGACAGGAAGACAGCAATGAAAGACCTACAGAAGAGCCCACCTTTCTCTGAGGCCTCCTGAAAAGAGAGAGAGCGAGAGGGGAAGAAAGACGGCAAGAGGGTGTGGAAGATGGAAGGGCTCAGGGATTTCTTCACCAGGAATACACAAGATCTCAGCATGGTGACAAATTCTTGCACTGCTGCTGTCATATGAAAATCGTACATCTCCAAAAACAGAACCTTTACAGGACTGAAAGCTTTTGTTACTGCAGCAGAAAGGCTGACAAGGTCAGTGTGGCACTAGAGGCTGCAGAGAATCGAAATGTCTGATAGTGTGTCTGAATCTGCAGAGCTCCGGTTATATTCTGTACAGATTTGGTTTTGGGTTTGATCGGTAAGAGTTCACTAGTAGAACCTTATCGGTACCTGCTACTTTAACAAAATTCAAAACCATAATATTCATAATTGATTTAAAGCCATCATTTGAGCATGGGTGAGTATGTAGCAGAAGACCCTCCTTGCCCACTGTACTCTGATTGGCTGCTCCGTGGAGGCAACACAACAAACCCACAAAAGAGTTATACGATTTTCCTACGGCAGTATAGAAGCCTTATGAGGGTCATGGAGAAAAGCCAATTTTCTGTTCTCTCGTTCAACCTGGAAGTGAGAATGAAGGCCATCATCCACTTCTCACCCGCTACTGCACTAAATATCCCTTCACAAACTGCAAAAATGACATTTTACAAAAGTAACATCATCTTAAATATAAATGAAATATTGATATTTTATTATTTTATTTCTTAATATTAAATTAAATTATTTGCTAATGGAAACACATCTATGAAAAAGATCAAATAATCTCACAGAGGTACTAAAAATATCACAGCCTTAAAATGTGAAATATGAAATATTTATGCTTGATTTTTCATTATTTCACTTTCTAATACAGGCTTTCCTGCAGCGGAAAGGCTGCAGACTTTAGATAAACAGTCTAGACACTCAGTAACCAAGGGCACTTGCTTTGAGGGCACGTCAAAGACAAACGGCCTAAATGAAACAGGCCCAGTCTCCTGCATTCAGGACCCAACCCACGTCCTGACCGTCGTCCTGGCCCACTTTTACAACCATCTCTTTTCTTCTCTCATTTCTGAAACGACTGTAGGAGATTCAGACTGAGAAACCTTTGGTCCAGAACTTTCCAGAAGCACTAAATCATATGCTGGTCCAGGATGGATACAATGCACTTGAGCCAGATAACCCAAGGCTGGACTGCTGCAAGTCAATGTTCTGACGGCCGGAAAACAATAGTAATGTGGAGCAGCCAGGGTTCCTCACGGGACCGTTGTGGGAGCTGTGATGTTTTGTTTGAATCTAACGTAAAGAGAAAAATGGACTGCTATGTGTGAAATATACTATGATATTCCGAGGATAAGGTGACTTTACATTTTTACAGAGTGTACGCTGTGACTCTGTGTGTGTGTGTGTGTGTGTGTGTGTGTGTGTGTGTGTGTGTGTGTGTGTGTGTGTGTGTGTGTGTGTGAGACATTTTGTTTAACAGATATTTTGAAGTGTCTAAAGATGAATGTCTATGAAGTGTGTGAAGTTACAGATTCGCCAGTTAAGAGCTTTCTGTTCTCCATGTATTACTATTCCTAACAGGTCATCCTTTCTCAGAGAAGGTGTGTAAGAGTGAGCAGACATGAGTTCACCCTTCTGAACACTATCTGAGTGAAGAAATATGACGTCATACCAAGTAATCAGGGAAGTTGGAGTGGATTGATGACTGTGACTGTGTTTATGTATAAGCTGTATTAAGTGTGGGAGTATTTGAATACGTTTAGTAAGAGT
Source organism: Acestrorhynchus altus (assembly GCA_034509495.1). NCBI lineage: Eukaryota > Metazoa > Chordata > Actinopteri > Characiformes > Acestrorhynchidae > Acestrorhynchus > Acestrorhynchus altus. The sequence goes on along the minus strand of CM067516.1, from coordinate 5,936,492 downwards.
ACCGGCTTTTATGTGTGTGTGACCGACTGAGTGTGAGCTACTCAGATATTCACACGCCTGTCTGAACAGTCACATGACCCCAGAGTTTTTACCCGTAGGAATACACTAATTAACTAATAGCGTGAAAAAGAAAATTGAAATACACAGTTTAACCATCAGCCAAGACATGTTGGTGTCTGAAATCAACTTCTTCAGCTTCATACAGGATCGATCAGGCCAGCGTTGGTCAGTGGTACTGTCAGCACGTCCTCTTTCCGAGTCCTCTTTATGGAATGTGAAAATCTATCTCTAAACTTTGCTTCCTCGGTCTGATGGTCGATGTTGATGCAGGTACATGTAGACCAACAACAGTGATGAGAGGGTGGGGCTTAAAGACATTGTCCCACCATAGTTGATTAGCCACAGCCTAGAATGCCTAAATGTAAATAGATGCAAATCAAATTAATAATACATGAAATAAATTAAAACAAATAAATTAATAACCTTTAATTCATTTGAACTCTTAGAACCTGAGTAACCAGCCGAGTTATAGGCTTCATAACTCAGGATCAGAGTAACCTACAGACAGAAAGTGAGCATGGAAAGGGAAGAGTTGTTAACTCACTTTCTCTGCTCACAGGGTTACAGAATAAAAGTCTTGAGAAGGGATAATTCTGATGCAGACATACAAAAATAATATGATATTCAGGTTTTTTTTTTTAATCATTGCAAATAACTCATCACACTTCCTGCATTCCAACTCTTGGGATGAACAAGTCTCAACGTGGTTTTGGAGGTGTGCACTGTTTTTATAGCAAAAAATAAAAAACATTGTAGGCGCAAGGTAAATGTTTGATCGAAACTTGGGAAATCCATACAAACATCTAAATTCTGTTAATATTTACATCTCAAATGAAGATATATTTAAGTAGCCTAGGATCTCCTGAATATAAAATGTGGTGTGACAGTCTCTTATAAACAGTAGATGAAAAAAGCATAAAAGTATGTCAAAATATGAAAACATCCCAGAAAATTGGCCTAGATTTCTAAAGGTTAGAAATCTAGGTTTTAGAAAAAGGTTAGAAAAAAACCTAGGTTTTCACATTTTATTTATTCTATTTATTTGTCTCATATCATGAGCTGATTTAACAATGTTTGTCAGTAAATGAATACACAGCTGCTCCACTCATCTGCCTCAGAAGTACAGTAATACACAGGGGTGTAACGGTACACTAAAGTCACAGCGCTGTTTGCACCAGAGTTTAGGAATAATGTCACAGTTTAACAAACAATCCAGGTTTCTTTTCAGTTGGTTTGAACAGAGGGTTTTCAGGTACCGTTTGCTCTATGTGCTGCTATATAGCGCCCCCTGGGGTAGTTTGTACAGCCTGTAGTGAATGAAGGCCTAAACTGTAAATGCTAACATGCTCAATATTTATCCACATGAGGACATGCATACAAATGTCAGTCGGCACTGATGCCCTGTCCTCGTCCTCGTTCAATCCACCAGTTTTTTGTGCTGAAATAAGATGTTTAAAGGTCAAAATGTCAGAAATAGTTATTTTCAGTTGTTTCGCTTTAACCCATAAGAGCCCATCGTGACATTTGTGTCAGACTCTTTAAAAGTGGTGGAAAGTTCCTTACAGCTCTTTCTCTCATTTTAACCCATGAAGTCCGTAAAGGACACGCCCTGAACATCCTGAACACGTGACCTCATTTACAACATGCTGGTGTGTTTGTTCAGTGCTGGAACCAAAACGGTTCCTTTTAAAAGTTTCTAAAGATCTTTTCCATCGGAACAGTACATGGACCAGCTCTTATGGGTTGAAACAGAACAGAGAGAGATAAAGAGAGCAAAGACTGTATGTGACAAGTATGGGTGGCACTTGTGAAATCACTCTGTTTACTCTAGTTGTGCATTCTCTCCGTGCGTCTGCATGCACCAAACTATCGTCCGTACAGTGACGTTTCAGTCTGAATTCATGTACCGTTACACTCCCTGTAATACACCAGACGTTGCCTCTGACATACAACACACGTACAGTACCCGTCAGTGTTTATTTGGACACATTTCCAGACATTTATAGACGTCCCCCTTTCCTGCAGTTACATCTGAGGACATGCCCTGATGTTGGGTAATTAGATCCACCCCTTCAGCTCATCCCAAAGACCCAGTTCCATTGCTCCACAGCTCAATGGACTGGGCTTCATCACTGGGCCTGATGACCTTAAGCTCTGGCGTGTCTTCTGCAGAGCATCCCATTCAATTGCTAGTGCTTTGGGAGATGATATAAGCTTTGTCTGCCCAATAAACAGCCCAAGTCAACAATGGTTGCCCCTCCAATAAGCTGGATGTCCTGGTAGTTTTGATTTGCACGGAGCAGATGTGTCCACACTTCTGACTGGTCCCGTAAATGTCCCCACAAACTCTTAACTGTCTGACCTGATGGTACATTTATATTTTGGATGTCCACTCTCTCGTTCCTGGGGTAACTGAATCTTGGGGATGTACTATGCTGGTGTAAGCATGCTTCAGTGTTTCTTTTAACATGTCTTTGTGACTTCCTGTTGCTCAGCCTGTTCATACATGTTCTTTTAGCTTCTTCAGTTTTTAACCACAGAGAGCAGAAGTGTCTGTCTGTTTCCCCAAGTGACTCAGACTGTCCTCCTTGTTCTAAAATTGTCCTCCATCAAAAGCCCTCATAAGTATGTTAGGAATAAACTGTCTGAACTGGAAGCTTGAAGGTGTCTGTGAGTCTTTCTAGAGAATACGGAGAGAAGAAGGTAGCAATTGGCTTAATGTATGAATGTACGGAGCTCGGTGATGCTATAGATACAGACTCGTGTTTTGAAACCTGTAGTTCAGGTTTAATGTACAGTAGTAAACTATATACCCACAAACAGAGTGTAATGGTTAAAGGGATTCATCATGTCTATATTAGGTGAGCTGAGCTGAGACTATCTTTAGGGGAAAATAAAGAACCAATGGTATATGTCCAAATGTTTGTGGACACCCCTTCTAATACGCATTTAACCATTAAATGGATTAGTCCTTGTAGAGAAGTACTGCCAACAAAATATGACTCTCAGGTGCAACTAAATATCAACCTATTGGCACCTTGCCCACTGCCAGGAGTAGGCTAGAGGGGTGCAGAACCCCCCCCAGCTTTGAGCTGTGTAGCAATGGAACTGGGTTCTCTGATGGTGCTCCATCTAGTACTGTAGGGATGAGGTGGGGTGATCAAGATTCTGACCTCACCAATGCTCTTCTTGTTGCTAAATGCAATCAGATCACCAAAGCAATCCTCCAGATTAGAGTAGAAAGCCTTTCTTGGACAGTAGAGACTTTTGGCAGGATAAACTCGTGATGAACAAAGATGAACAGGTGTCCCAACACTTTTGCCCTCATAGTGTATCTCGTAGGATTAAAAGATGTACTGACTTTGATTTTGTGGACCATGTAAAGCTGGTCAGACATGCAGAGCTGTGAGTACAGGTCTCTGCTCACTCATAACCCTGCTCACTGAGCTGCACTGCAACGCCTTTAGGACAGTGTGTGTGTGTGTGTGTGTGTGTGTGTGTGTGGTGCGTGTGCGCTAACAAAGACCTTCCGTGGTTTAGTATGAATGGGTTGCCCATTTGGCTGCTGCAGTTGTCGAAGTCTTGGGTCACGTGTTCGTGTTCCAGGTCCCATTAATACAGTCAGGTCAATCAGACACACAAAGCACTATGTTAGTGAGCCACCCTAATGGAGAGCTACGATTACACCATAGGCAGAGCAATGTCCTGGCACTACTTGGTTCTAATTTGGGAGAATCAACATGGCAAAGAATCATCACAATACTTATGATCATAAAATTTGCAGTTTAATTGTGACTGAATTACTGAAAATGTGACGATGAGAAATGCACATTTATTAGACTCCAATATTAAATCAGACAGACGGATGGATCACTGACCCCAGAAACAGTCCATCAGCCGCTTGCATCTGACCACAAAACCTTTGTTGTCTATGTATTTGACAAAAATATTACACACGTTAAGTAAAAGCATTTTCAGACCTTATTGAAATGTTCTTATTCAAATGTAAATGGTTAGTGGAAGCCATGTGACTCCATCCAGTCCATGACATGGAAACAACAATGGAGGAAAACTCAAACAGAGCAAACTGAGCAATCCTGAGTAGCTTAGGCAAAAATTGGTTCTGATGCCGAAAAAAACAAAATTAATCGTGATATTAGTTTGAGGTCAAATTGGCCAGCACTAAATCCAGTTTTCTCACCAAATCTGATCTTATTTTAGACTCTTCACACTACCAACATTTAATTCCATCACAGTGTACACACTTACACCTTTCACACACACACACGCACATACAAGACACATGGATACACACAGAGGTGTGTTTTGCGTTATCTGCCCAGTTCCAGTCAGCCTGTCTGCAACACAGCCACAGCACCATCAAGCATGCCAGGTTCATCAGGCAACAACACTATTATATTAGATCAAACATAACATTAGCACCACCTGCCTAATATTGAGTAGGTGCCATCAAACTGCTCTGACCCATAAAGGTCTGAGGGATTCCACAAAAAACCTGAGAAGGTGTTTTTGTCGTATCTGCCATCAAGACAAACACATTAGTAGCAGCTGCACCTGCCTTCCATGGGGCCTCCATGACCACTGGACCTTGGAGCATTTCTCTGACTACTGCACACCAGGAACATCCAATAAGACCTGATGTGTTTTTATACCCATGTGTCTCAAAAGAGTAGATCCTGATTTTTTTGTTGTCTTTAGATCCAGAAGATAAATTGTCATATTTTATATTCATTACATTTAAAGTGGCATTTCAGCCTGATTCTGTTCTAATGTTGATTCCGTCTGATGAGGAATATATTCATACTTTACATGTTATTGATTCTTTTTTTTAATTCAAAAAGTCAACAGTATAGAGCCACTGTCATGCAAAAAGCTTGTATCTCCATTTTAGTAGTTTCAACCTTTTGACATAATGTGAATGACAGTTGTATCAGAATTTAATGATGGCAGAACCAGGGCTGTAAAATATATGTGCTTGTGCAATAGTCACATTGCAGGACGTGCACTATTGCATGATATATCAGCCAGATGCATTTATCTACCCAATATAATTTATTTTACTCCAATTTTTGACACACAAAGTGTTCAAAGTGACTTCTGGAGAAATCTGCTGAAAATTCCTGTATGTTTTACTGTCACAATATATATCACAGAACAACAAAATATCACAATATCAGTTTTTCCCAATATTGTGCAGCTCTATACTGGACTGGTAGAAATGCTCCAAAATGACTTGGATATGGGTCCTATTTCCTATCACAGAGCAGGTATTATGTGGGCGATGGGTCATTCTCAGCACTGCAGTGACATGGTGATGTGGCACTAAAACACCATGACCATGTCAGTGTCACTGCAGTGCCTGTGGGGTCCTGACCATTAAAGAACAGGGTGAAAGAAGGATAACAACAGTTAGACAACAATCTAATTATAGAACTACAAAGTGCTCCTGTACAATCAGTGAAGCTGATCAGGGTAGAGACAAAGAGGTGGTCCTAATGTTGTGGTTGATTATAAACCAGGAAAAATAAACCAGTTTCAGACCATCATCGTGCTGTGATGTGATTTCTGGATTAACGTGCCGCTGCATAATATTGGGTGTTCTAAATCCTTTGACCCGTAGCGTGGATTACATACTGTAAGTGAATATATCACATATTTAAAAATGGACCAATTCACATTCAGTGTCAAATATGTTATTTTGTCCCATTGGGATCATATGGTTCTGACATTTTTACCAAAATGAGTTATTTACATATTCTTATTATGTGGCTTCTTAAGATTTGATGTTCAAGGTTCAAGGTTCAATTTATTTGTCACGTACATAGTTATACACAGTACAACATGCAGTGAAATGCTTCTTTAAAACTGTCTGCACCCACAGATCAAAAGGGGAGGAGGGAGAAGGGAGAAGGTAGGGAGAACAGAAGAACAGAATAAATAGTGCAATCCGAGTAGAAAAAAAATAAATAATAAATAAATAATAACTAACTAAATTCTGAGACCAAATAGAATAGAAGAATAGAATAGAATAGAATAGAACTTTATTGATCCCTTGGGAGGGTTCCTTCAGGGAATTAAGGTTCCAGTAGCAGCATCAGTACAGTACAGTACAGAAAGCAATAAGATAGGCAGAAAAATAAATAAATAAATAAATAAATAATAATAATTTAGTAGAGGTAAGCAGCATAAATAAATAAATATATAGAATATATAATATACAGACTATATTACAATATACAATATAGATAATAGTGCAGGAGAAAAAACAAGTCCTGTAGGAGGGTGTATTACACATTATTGCACATTATTATTGTACTTTGAAAAACTGTTTATTACACAGAGAGTCCAGTGTGTTGTGGTGGTTGCAGGTTGTTGTTACCTGTTGACTGTTGGTTCAGTTCCTACTCATTCCCATCCTTAATCCTCCTGTTACCCCTCCTCCCCCCAGAGAGGAGTTGTACAGTCTGATGGCGTGCGGGACAAAAGAGTTTTTAAGTCTAAGCTGTGAGTTGTAGCAGAAGTCTGCTGTGTACAGTGTGAAGAGAAGAGGGACCAGCACTGTGCCCTGGGGTGCTCCAGTGCTGCTGATTACAGTGTCAGACGTGATGTCCTTCAGCCTGACATACTGTGGCCTGTCAGTGAGGTAGCTGGATATCCAGGTGACCAGGCAGGGGTCCACTCGCATCCTGATCAGTTTGTCCTGAAGCATAAGGGGCTGGATGGTGTTGAAAGCACTTGAGAAGTCCAGAAACAGGATCCTCACTGTGCCGTTCCCCTCATCTAAATAACTTTGAGGAAGGAAATCATTTAGAGGAGGTAGGTGTGTGAATAGTTGTGCAAAGTGCATTGTTTGCTACTTAATGTACATAATGTTGTTTAATAGTGTTGGTGAATTTGAGAGTCAATATGTGAGATGTGGGGATTTTGGGTTAAAAATGAACTTGGATCAGGTTCAGAGTCCGAATAGTCTGAGGGAAGAAGCTCAGTCTCATCCTCTCTGTGGTGGATCTCAGTGAGCGGAACTGCTTTGCTGCCATTGTTAGGATGACTGAGGTCTTTCACATTCTTTATGGCTTTCGACCAGCACCGCTTGTTATGGATAGTCTGCAGATCTGGGAGTGTTGTCCTCATGATGTGCTCAGCAGAGCACACCACTCTCTGCAGGGTCTGTCTGTCTCGTTTGATGCTGTTTTCGAACCATGCCATGGAGTTCCTTGTGAGGATGCTCTCGATGGTGCAGGAGTAGAAGTTCCACAGTACCGTGGAGGGCAGTCTGAAGTCCCTAAGGTGTCTGAGGAAGTAGAGACGCTGTCGGGCTTTCTTTGCCAGGATGTCGGCGTGGCAAGACCATGTATTGGAAGCTTTCTACCCTCTCTTATTTCTGCACCGCTGAGTCGTACTGGTAGGTAGCTCCTCGCCTGTCTCCTGCTGCAGTCCACTATCAGCTCCTTGGTTTTGCTGACATTGAGCAGGAGATTGTTACCCAGGCGTGCAATCTCCTCTAGGTAGGCCTTCTCGTCGTTGTCAGAGATCAGGCCCACCACGACCGTGTCGTCAGCAAACTTAACAATGATGTTGGAGCTTGAAGTGGCAACACAGTCATGGGTGTACAAGGAGTACAGTAGTGTGATGTGTTTTTATTTTAATTTGTATACATTTTAGAGACTTTATCTAAAATAGAGAACGTTCTACAGAGAGAAGTAGCTCCAAAGGGCTTAAAAACAACTTAAATCAAACAACCCCCCTAATGTGAGCAGGCCTGGACAGCAGGGTTCCAGACTCCTCTAGAATGTCCCCCAGACAACTGCTTGACTTTCTACTTTAATGTTATATTTATTCTAATGTAAATCTATATATTGTAACAGCTTTAGGTTCTAGATCATGTCTCCTTATATGGGAGTAAGTGAGCTGGAGGTGCAGAGGCTGTTTTTAATGCCAGTTCCTACAGCAGGTTCAATCAAACAGTGTATAAATGTAAAGAGCAGGTAATGAAATGGTTCTAGTACTGTCTCAGGATATTTTTTAGATGTATATCATGAGCTGCAGTAAATAAATGGGGGTTTAATGACCACAGATGGGTTCTGCTGGAAAAAAAAACCCCCTGTGAAACATGTTGAAGTGAACAATTAGTGGATATTAAATTTTCATTAGAACACAGAAACAAACCTGGTTCTTACCTTTAATCCCAGTTTAGGAATAGTCTGAGCTGAAGCTGCAGCAGTTGTCCAGGTCCAAATTTTAAACAGTCAGCCAGACTTCAGCATCATGAAGTTTCTTTAAGGAAGAAAACGGTTCTATATGGAACTATGAACACTGAAAGAACCCTACACATAAGTAAAGGGTTCTTTAGGCTGTTGGAAAAGGTGCAAAAGAGAGTTCTAGAGCACCACAAATTGTTCTACTATTCTTATAAGCTATATTGTAAGAATAGTAGAACCAAAAACCTAAATGTGCTTTATTATTCATGTATCAGTATTATCCCTTCTCAGGACTTTTATTCTGACATTTTAACACTGTGTGAACAATTTTCCTCTATAACCCAATATCTGGGTCAGTGATGACATCAGCCCCGCCCCCTCTCTCTGATCAGTCAGAGACTGTATGCAGGTTGAGCATCAGCTCCGCCCCCTCTCTCTGATCATTCAGAGTCTGTATGCAGGTTGAGCATCAGCCCCGCCCCCTCTCTCTGATCAGTCAGAGTATGTATGCAGGTTGAGCATCAGCCCCGCCCCCTCTCTCTGATCAGTCAGAGTCTGTATGCAGGTTGAGTATCAGCTCCGCCCCCTCTCTCTGATCAGTCAGAGTCTGTATGCTGGTTGATCATCAGCCCCGCCCCCTCTCTCTGATCAGTCAGAGTCTGTATACTGGTTGATCATGTACATGTGGACAGAGCAGTAAACATGCACTAGAAGCTCTTTTGGCATTTAAACTGGGATTTAATTCAGTTGGAAACGAGTGAATTTGAGCTGTTTATCGAGCTGGATTACTCGCACATAATTCATCACACGGTGACGACTATGGTTAGATAGTAAGTCTTGTATGTTTGTTTGTTATGAGTATCATGACTGTATGTTACTCTGATCCGGAGTCTGATTCTGAGTTATGAAGCCTAGAAAAAAAACCACGTAACTTCCCACAAAGTACGGAGTTCTAAGAGTTCAGTGTTAACAGTTAAACAGTTCCTCTGATCAGCACGGAGAGTTTAAACACTGCTGGTTCTAGCTAAAATAATACTAAAAGGTCATGCTATACTTATTTCATCATCATTACTTTACTCACTGGTTATATAAGGTATACACACACACACACATATGTATATATATATATATATATATATATATATATATAAAAATGCTCTGCATTCTGGGTAATGTAGTGTACAGATAAAGCACAAACAAATTTTGCAAATCGATAAATGTTTACACAATATTCATAAAAACATAAATGCTCCTGTTCCTGGAGAGCTACGCTCTTGCAGACTTTACATTCAACACTAATCCACCCCAGCCAACCCAACTAATTACTGCCTTCAGTTGTTCTAGATTGGTGTCATTGGGTTAGATTGGGTGTCAGATTTGGGCTGGAGTTGAATCCTGCAGAAAGCAGAAACAGGGTTGGTGACCCCTTTATGTAGCACATCATGAAAACAGGGAAAAAGCTGATGCACTTTTCAGTAATTATTTTATTCAACAGTAATCCAGAGACCAGGTCTTTTAAAAGAACTGCATTATATTTATAAACCCACCTCAGAAACATCTGTCTAAACACGTCTCTTAGAACTGCTCCAGATCTCCGTTGGTTTGGTGAATGGAACCAGTGTAGACCAGTGTTTCTCAATCCTGGTCCTGAAGGCACCACCACCCTGCATATTAGAGCTTTTCCTGCTCCCACCACAAGCCCTTTAGAGTTGCACGGGGTGTGTTAAAGCTATAACATGCAGAACAGAGGTGCCTCCAGGACCAGGGTTGAGAACACTGGTTTAGATGACAGTGTGGCCTGGTCTGTAAACTATATATCATGATTTTATCTTTCATTTAGTTTGAATTAAGTCTGCCCGTGCTGTTCTAATAAATCTTTTATTTTGGAAGCTATTCAGTACTTTTAAATACATTTACAAAGATGCAGTTGGTGAAGGTCTAAATCCAGACTAGTTCATCAGACACCAAACATGTCCATCTCTGAAGCTGGTGCAGGTTTTATTTTACTTGTTACAGAAAACAGATTTCCACAATATAGAGGTGACTTCAGCAGAGGTCTGGAGCCTCAGTTGTGTCATGAGCTGGAAGTGGATGGACTGGCTGCAGGCTTACAAGGTCAGTATCCTACTAGACCTGAAACTCAGAACTGGTACTCAGTGCTGGTCTGGGTCGACTGGAGTCCAGCACTTTGATGAGTTCAACCAAATGATCACAACCACACTGATTTCAAAAATCCCAGCCTTATGACACATATTAAGGTGTATTATTCAGTAATTAAAATGAGCACAATGCAAACTAGCTGAATAATAGGCCTAAAAGGTATAGAAGTGTGTACTAGACATTTGGACCAAATGGTGGATCTTGGTCATTTTAAGGGTCAAAAAAAAAAAGATCAGACAGATATCCCAGAATTCCAGAACAGCAGAATGACAGCAAGCTTTCTAACATAAGCCAGAGGGTGGGCATTTCAGGTCCAAGTCAAAATACACCCTGGGGTGAATTTTCATTTGGGGACCTGAAACTCACACCTGTTGACTTTTGGACCATCAGGTTGCTTTGTGAAATACTGCCCCCTGCTGCACATCTACTCATAGAGACTGAAACCAGCCTAAGACTGAGACTCCCACTACACTACACCACCCTTTCAAATCCCCTTAAGCAGCTCCATCTGTTTCCTCTTGTCCTTCGCCCTGTTGATGGTCATCTTGAACAGTCGGCAGTAGAGTTCCATGGCAACAGGCGTGTCGTCATTGCCAGGCACCGGGTACGTAATTAGGCTTGGGTTGCAGTTGGAGTCCACGACCCCAATGGTGGGGATGTTCATTTTGGCTGCGTCTCGTATGGCCACGTGCGTCTGGAAAACGTTGTTGAGCGTGGAGAGGAAGATGATGAGGTCAGGCAGGCGCACTCCCATCCCGTACTGCACAGGGGCATTGGTGAGAAGGCCGCCCTGCCAGTAGCGTGTATGTGCGTACTCCTCACACTCCTTAGCTGTATTCTCCACCAAGTGAGCGAACTGTCGCCTCCTGCTTACAAAGAGCACAATGCCCCCGCGGTACGCCACATGCGCTGTGAAGTTCAAGGCCCTCTGCAGGTGGTCTGCCGTCTGCTCCAGGTCGATGATGTCAACATCCAGGCGGTTGCCAAACAAGTATGGCTCCATCAGCCTTGAAAGAGGGGAGAGTGAGCAGAGCAAGGGATTTCTGATTTTCCTGTGACAAAATATAAACTACATAGCTTTACTGTCCAAGTATCTCTTAAATAACTGTTCTGTAGACTAAATCTGAGCATTTTAAAATTGATTAAATATTGTTAAATTCGGATTCTGTTTAAAACATCACTGTTGTGAAATATACACAGATCAGCCATAACATTAGTACCAGCTGTCTAATATATACAGGTCCCCCTTATGCAAATACAACAGCACTGACTCACTGAGGCATGGACTTCAAAAGACTGCTGAAGGTGTCCTGTGGTATCGGACACTAAGATTCATGTTACATCAGCAACGTTTAAGTCCTGTAAGCTGTGAAGTGGGCATGAGCATCAATGATCATTGTAAGCCATGAGCCTGTTTCTAGGGCACTGATTGTCATGTCTTGGAGAGGACAGTTATACTGTCTAGGACTCCCAGACACAGATGACTATGGCATCACTGTGGTTGAACCTGCAATTAATAACAATTAGGTTCTGCTGTTTTAGTGTTGCAGACTCACAGGTTCCTCCTCATCAACAGTGTAAAGGAAGCATCCATAGGATCCAACTGATTAAACTGGTTAATTGATTGATTTATTTATTTTTAATCTGTGACTTTCAATTTCAACACCAAGTTACATATTAGACAGAATAATTAGTTAGGTACTCAATAATTAGTACTTATTAAATAACTTGAGGGTAGATACTGAATAATAAGTATTTATTAAATACTTTGAGGGTACTGAATAATTAGTGCCTATTAAATATGGTTAAGGTACTGAATAATTACAACGCAAATTAAATAAATTAAGGATCGAATAATTAATAGGTGTCAAATGTTTAGTATTTGCTGAACAATAAGATGAATAATCTGAATAATCAACACTTAGATGCACTGAATAATAAGTGAGTAATTAGGTACTGAATAATTATAAATGTACTGAATAGTAGATGTTAAACTTTAAAATAATGCTGGTATTTAAATGTTCTAAGTGTGGGTGTAACTGGCCTCCAGTGGAAGGTGTTCTACTCTATGGTTTCAGCAGCTCAGGCAGCGCCCACCTGTGCCTGCAGCTTTTCTTATGTCCAAGGTGTACCCGGGCCTCAAACAGGTCCTTCATGGTGAACAGCTCGGACAGGTGGAAGAAATCTGGCTGCCGCAGAGGAGCGTTCAGGATGTTTTCATCCACCCCTGCAGGCAAACACCAGACACACATCAGCAGAGTGATGACAGGACATAAGAGTAAATGCACAGATTTTAGCAGTTAACAAGTCCAAATAATGCATCCCAAGCATCCCAAATATTCTCCCAAGCTGTCAGCTTGACATTGTATACAGATCAGGAACTGATAAAAGAATTCATGAAGAAAAATTGGGCACGGGGTTGGCAACCAGGTGAAACAACACCAATAACATCACAATAAAGAAAGTTTTATTTCTGACAAACTGGAACACAAAATTATATATACATACATATATAAACATATCAATTAAACACGAACGCTTAATAACCAGACCACCATACCTGCATCTTTGCTGCAAAGAGGGGCCGCAAGTTTGGCAGCTGCAGCGACAGCACTAGCGAATGGGTGGCGACTGCATGGATGTGCAGCTCCAACCACGCCAGGGCTCCGCAGACTATAGATCGCTGACATATTTGAACAGAAAGAGAGAAAACTAAATTAATAAGCAGACAGGATTCTCTGTGCACCGGACAGGCTCTGCAGTGTCCACCTCAGTGAAGCATGTTCAAAAAGGTTTTATATTACATTATATAGGTTATGCATTCTTTCTTCAGTCTTCATTTCTGTGAAGGTCAAATCTAGGAAGCAGTTTTTTTAAACCCGCTGTCGACCCCCTCTGGCTATGGTGGTCACATCAGATACATGATTTCCTTTCAGTAAAGAACGTGGGTTTCATAAATGCAGGTTTTCAATATCATACGTGTTAGACATTAAAAGGTAAAAACTGAAATGCTCAGCTAATAATACAACACATTATAATACACAGTGTTGGCTCGCCATGCAGTTCTGTCACAGACATATACATCAACAATTACAGGTGTGGTCTGATTAGACACTGGGAGCGTAACATGCTTCCCGGCTGTACTATTTAAAGGCTCTCAGAGGCTACTTTTGGGTAGTGTACCTCTTGGTCAGGGACAGCTGACTACTCGATATGCCTCTACAATGCACTCGAACATTTTTTCCCAGTTGACTGACTTTGAGAGTCGACATCATTACACTGAGAAAAATAGCACTGGAACAGACTGGAACGGAACCGTATTCATGTTCCAAGTTTGGGAATGACGGCCTTGTGGCGAACGCTTCAATCCTGCCTTTGGTGTGGAGCAACACTGCCTCAACTGCTGGTGTGAAGCACTGAATATGACAGTACAGCATGTGTGCAGGTCATCCTGCGTACATGCGGTTGCATCTTGGCATTTTTCCACAGGATAAACACACGTGACCTGTGACTGTGCAGGATCTACATGCCCAGCTGCAACATCTACCCAACCATATCTCACCCTGTACCCAACAGGGAACAGCTTTCCCCAATAAACTCCTCCTTTACTCCAACATCATCATCATCATCATCCCAGATGACAGACACGATGAAGTCACACTCCATCTCTTTCCTGCACACTTTCTAATCACTCCAAATGAACGGATGTTTGAGCTCCAATAAACAGCTTTAACTGACACTGAGCAGAAACCTCCATTCACAACTCGACCGTTCCACCTTAAAACGCGCTGCAATCCTCAGCGGGAGGAGCGGCGCGACGAAGGACGCAAACAGCGGCTTTTAAGGTGGAACTGAAAATTCAATTTCCCTGATTTTTCAGGATTATGAACAATTATTTTATATTATTAATTAAACGTCAATAATGACAGGACACAAGAAATAAGTTCATTAATAATAATGAATAAATATCCAATGCCGTCATTACGTCTAAAAACAATGAGCACCAACCCAACAGTCCTCCCTGACACCAGGACTCAAATCAACATTTAATCTTATAAAAATCCTAAATTAAACAATAACCATGATTAAATGAAGTTTGACATTAATGTTCATCACGCTTCACCTTTCTTCAGCACCCTGGCAGCCATGCTCCCGAATCTCCTTCTCCTTCCACCGCCGAGACTTCTGGGTAATGTAGTCCGGAGCAGGCCCCGCCCCCCTGCCCCGTAAAGGCGAAGCGAAACACGTGAAACTACAAGAACCACAAACCCCCGCGGTCCGTTCAAAAACAACTCGCTTTATTCCCCAACTAACATTCACAACTGAACACAGATCTGGGCCTTATTCCAGACCCTCCTCGACCTTTCCGCGCACTGATTTATTGAGTTCATATAATATTTATATAATTATCCTCCGAACACGTCCAAAAGACACCCAACTTCACAGATGCAATCAAATCCACCTCACACCAATTCCACCATGCCCTGATTGTGGGGGAGATCAGCAGGTGTCTTCACATTTTTGGACAGGTAGTTTATGCAGCCCTTGGACTCCTAACAGTTCATTTAAGCCAATCAGCTGGGTTTTATTTGAATGTGGAGTGCTCCTATTGGCCAACTCATTATAGGATGTGCAAAAACTGTACAGGTGCAAAAATGGTAAGAAAATGATTTGACAGCAACAGAAGCTTGCTTGTCAAATGATGAAACGAAACAGTGAAAATGAACATTTTAAATTGAAAAGCAACAAAGAAAGTATGGAAAGGTAAATCCTCTGAACGGTATAACTCCAAACACTCGTCTTCACAGAGCAGCGTCCAGCAATCTGCAGGTCTGCTACTGTTTCTCCTGTGGTTTCCCTTCTGAAACAGAGACACAAGTCACCTTAATACCTCACACACTCATGTCTTACGATCTTATTTGGTATCTGACATGTGCTTCTTTAGTTTACTACACTCACGCTGCTAACAAACACTGGATTTAGACTTTCACCAATCTCATCTCTGTAAACCAACATCTGTAAAATGTGTAGACAGCATTGTCTCTCAAAAGTGAAGCCACCGCAGGTCTAGTGCCTCTGCTGGCTGGTTGCAGTGTGATGGTTTGCTCCACTCATTGCCATTCATTTAAGAAATAATACCATATTCAATCAAAATGTACCATCTCCACCATCAAACTTCAAGATAGTTTCTATACTATACTATATTTCTATTCTATTCTAAATTTTTCTTTGAGACATTAAGGACCGTGAGGGTGGACTCAGGACTCTGGGCTCTACTGCTCAGACTCTGATTGCGAATTTGGTGAGCGGTTTTGGATTTTAAAGAATGGAAATGAACAATGATATCCATTCGATTTTTATAGTCATTACTGTAAACACAAAACATTTGTCTCTCAACTCGTCTCTAAAAGCTCCAATAAACATTCTGGACCTGAGCTTCTGATCAAGTTCAAAATTACTTAAATTTCAAGTTCAAGATGGATTAGCCTTCCTCTAACACTCTTCTTTTATCGATTCATCTTCATTAAAAGATATTTTAGTGAATGTAGTGTCTACATATCACTACCTCACTAGCTGTGTTCCAAAGTTGTGACCATGACATTTTTAAGAAAATAGATGAAGTTTTGGGACATGTTTACAGACACAGGATTAGTGACAGTCCAGTGTTTGGTCAATCACATTTTCATATATTCTGTTAAACTGTTCCTTTGGAGACGGCGTCTGTGCAGGTGGCTCACCTGAATGACAGGAGGATTCACCTGGGTAAAGTGAACACAAACTGCAGCTTCCTTTTCACTGCTTTCATCATCTTTTTCCCCTGTAACTAACACACACACACACACACACACACACACACACACACACACACACACACACACACACACACACACACACACACACACACACATATTTCTCTAATTCATATGATTCACCCATTTGGCAGTTCTAGAATGATCTCCTCCTTTCATACTGTCCTGCATGCCCCCCAACACCTCGCTGTTTGGACAATGTTCTTCTCACATCACCCTCTCAAACAACACAT
The DNA here is from genome assembly GCA_034509495.1 of Acestrorhynchus altus. NCBI lineage: Eukaryota > Metazoa > Chordata > Actinopteri > Characiformes > Acestrorhynchidae > Acestrorhynchus > Acestrorhynchus altus. The sequence goes on along the minus strand of CM067516.1, from coordinate 5,920,010 downwards.
CACTGTTCTAGAAAGGTCTCCCACACCTCACATTCACTTTCAGTATTGTTCCCGCATATCACTGTCCTACAATGTTCTCCTCCACTTCACAGTGTTGTATACTACAATGTTCTTACTATAATTCACACTGCTGTAGAATGTCTCCTGAATTCACATCATTTTAGAATTGTATCTTGTTATGTAGAATGTTATCTGTTATCCATCTCTTACTGTTCTTGAATATTCCTCATGGAAAGGTTGTATAATGTTCTCCTTGCTGTTTTAAGTATACTAATAATAATATACTACAATATTTGTAGGTGTATATATAGTGTAATATGTCTTTTGAACTAAACTGGCCCACTATTTAGTTTATAATTAACAATTATCACCAAAACATGCAGGTCAGAGATCAGAATCCAGAGTACCTGGCAGAAATCCATGTGCACATAGTGAGAACACCAATCTCCTCACAGACAGTGATCAGGGTGGGGATTGAACCCATAGCTTCAGGTCCCTAAGTTCCTGTATGACACACACTACCAGCCATCGACTGTGCCGTCCCAACTGGCATCTAAGCTTTATTGAGCTACAGCTACAACTCCCTGCAAACTACTAGTTTTTATACTGTAACTATACTGCTCAGTTTTCTTTAAGCAAACTCTAATTTATTTGAAATATAGCTTTAATTGTACCTGTGACTGTTATAAACACCACCTGTGAACTACACCTACAACACACACTCAGGTAAATATTTACATTTCTTTATAAATGAAAAATTTCAAATATATTCTGTATCCAATGACAAAATCAGCTCCTCTAACCATACAGGAGCTCTTTGTAGTTCTATAATCACAGACTGTAGTTCATCTGTTTCTCTGAATACTCTGTTAACCTCCTTTCACCCTGATCTCCAATGGTCAGGATTGTGTAAGGCCACCACAGAGTAGGTATTATGTGATGGTGGGTCATTCTCAGCCCTGCAGTGACACTGACATAGTGGTGCTGTGTTAGTGTGTGTTGTGCCGGTATGAGTGGATCAGATGCAGCAGTGCTGCTGGAGTGTTTAAATACCTCAGTGTCACTTCTGGACTGAGAGCAGTCCATCACCTAGAAATATCCAGACAACAGCATCCTGTCAGGTGACCAGCACAAACTGTGCAGAAGCAAATCTACAACGTGGGGCAACTAAATACGAGTGTCTAATAGAGTGGACAGCGAGTGGACACAGTGTTTAAACACTCTAGGGTCTGACCCACTCATACCAGTGCAACTCACACTAACACACCACCACAATGTCACTGCAGTGCTGAGAATGAACCACCTCCCACCTAATACTTACTAAGTGGGTCCTGACCACTATTGGACGAACACACTATCTGAGGATCTGTGCCATTCAGCCTCTCTGAGATCCATCACAAACCCAAAGCCAAGAACAATAAAATGTATGTATACAACAAGAATGATTTTATGCTTTTATACATATATTTCTATGTAATTTAAATCTAATATATATATAAAACAAAGGATTAAGTATAAGTATAGGCCAAATATATTTAGAGTTTTCAGTATATCTGTATACAGCGAGCCAAGAAGGGTTAAAACCTCAGAGAAGGACATAACATTAACTGAAAGCACACTCGTGTTAGTTTAAACAACATATTTTAATAGCATACTAGAATAAACCTTTTTCATAAGAGGAATTATTATTATTATTATTATTATTATTATTATCACATCTGCTACTGTCAACTTTCAGCTCAGCCATTACTTGAGGGACCGACTGTGCAGCACTCACAGTCACAGATTACAGGCTGGATTTGTGGATGTGTACCTGTCGGAGGTGTCTGAATTTCTGCCTCCTCTCTTTTGTATCCAAGGCGATGTAAGGACTTAGCTGCTCACCTGGATCAATAGAGGTGGAGAACAACCTGTTGGAGCAATGCACACACACGCATATGCGCGCACACACACACACACACACACACACACACACACACACACACACACATTTAAAATATTGAGTAAAGCATCTAAAATAGCTTTTGTGGATAGTTTGTAATATGGAAACTTCCACTGTTTACATTATTATTAAATATAAAATATAAAAGTCTTCCAAACATTTGTACATTGTGTACATCAGGCCTAAAGCTCTCGAGCTGATAGAAAGTAAATCCTTTGCAATTTTCCAAATAATTGCATAAATCTGATCTGAAATATAATCAGATCTTCATTGTGGTTTTAAAACTAGCTAAAAACCACTAATCGATGTAAATTAATTATAATCTTAACATTTTTCATTATATACACCAATCAGCCATAACAGCATGATGACCTCCTTGTGTCCAGACTCACTGTCCATTTTATCAGCTCTTCTTAACAAACAGGAGCATTTTGTAGATCTATAACTGCTGACAGACCCCATGCGACCCCCACTGAGCAGGTTTGTGGGTTGTGGGTCATTTTCAGCACTGCGGTGACACCGACAGATGGGCTACAGCCTGTAATTATAGAACTACCCCATGCTCCTGTATGGTCAGTGGAGCTGATAAAATGGACAGTAAATGTAGAAACAAGGAGGTGGTCAGTAATGTTATAGCTGACTGGTGTAAATATGAACCAATGGGTTTCACATGAGTGAAACCTGGGCTACACTGTAAAAAGTACAAGATCCTTGAGGAAACTTGGAGGTTATTTTATTTGAAACCATGGGGGAAGGAACTCATGTCCTTTTATCAAAGCTTCCTTGAAGTACCTTAAGAGTTTCCAGCACAGTTTCAAACTGAAAAACTTCAAAATCTTCCTCAATGATCTTGCAGTGTTTATAGTGTAGGTTGGTTCCAGGTGGGCATGGGCTCTAAACACATTGGTTCGGCTTCCCAAATGAGACCCATCATTACACAGCTCAACTTAATCTAAAGACCCTAAATGCTGTTGATAAACCAGATGGGGCCAATATTAACCCATTTGGTACCAACACAGACTGCAGTGGGCATCCATATGGGGCCAACGTGGGATGAAACTTTCTGGTTTCTAGTAGGATTACACATATAGACCCTTCATGGACACGTTAGCTGGGGAACCACATGTGGAAAAACCATTTATACAGGCTTTTTCCTAACATTTTATTGAACCAACAATGGCAGGAACTCTTGCCTGCCCAACCCAAAAGAGAATAGACTTACTGTTTATGATTATCATATTAATATACCAATATACCAGTTAATTATGATGAATGACTCAGTGATGGTTTGGTTTGGCACCCTGTCCAGAGGAGTACCGATGGATGGATGACCAAAACAAAGAACACTCAGACAGGAGTTTGAAAGTCACTTTTTATTACATGTTTTTAAAGATACAGTCAAAGTATCTGGCCTCTGCATAAACCAGGGGATAAGAAAAGCTCCATTTTCTGCAAAACGGTGAAAAGTGGCACAGCCCAGCGCAACAGCACCTTTCTCACCTACACAGCAATGAAACCAAAAAAATACGCTCTACTCACGCAGGAAACGGAATCAGATGAATCAAACAGAAGGAAACGACAGAAACAGATGGCGAGGTGAGAGAGAGAATATGGTGGATGCAAATTCAGGTCCAAGTTTCAGATCCAAATTCAATTCTCTACAAGAGTCTGTAAACAGCTGTAGTGGGCGACCGTGGGCAGGCTTTCATTCTACATGCCAGTCAACATCTGTACAACTTTGAGTTACAATATTTATAATTATATATATATATATATATATATATATATATATATATATATATATATATATATATATATATATATATATATATATATAATACAAGGTCAAGAACAAATGATGTTTTGTGCGGGTCTCAACGAAGCTCAGCAATGTTTAAACATTTATACAAACAAACTAAAAAAGAAAATAAGAAAATGAAATGATTAAATATTCAGCAGCTTCAGGAAAATCTTGACTCATCAATATGGTTCACCACCCCACAACTCTCACTGTATTTCATACAAACTTGAAATATGGTTGAAGTCAAGTAGCAGAAATGCCTTCAGGCTAATGCAATGGTTCTCCAAAGCCCATAAGAATCTTAAAGGTACTGTATGAGTTCAATCATGTTTTTAGGAGTGAAAAATCATGAGACTTTGAGAGCCAAAACCACAGGTTAAATGGTACATGGTTATACAGTCAAATGTATTCTATTTTTGGTTTTTCACCAGGATATGACCTGAATCTGGCAAAGTCTTTTCGCACAGAGTCAAATTGAAAGAGATGAACTGTAATTTCTGTATAAATATGAAATTATGCAAAATGATGATTTATGATGCTTGTACCAATAAACAGAACAACAGAACAAACTTAAATGACACGAATCAAGAGAAAGACCAAACACTCAGTAGAGCAACATAATTCCATTATGAACAAATAAATCAAAATACATTAATGATGAATGGACCAATAGAAATGCACCGGAATGATTATGATGAATTCACATTGAAAACCATTGGAAAATGATGATATACCAATAAAAACACTTCAAACTATCATTCAGACAAAGTAGACACATAGAAATGCACCAAATCATGACTACAGATCAAGAAACACTGAAACTGCATATATAAATAAATTAACAAACATACGCACCATCAACTTCAAATGGATTTTTACCAGTATTGAGATTACAGGGTTTTTCCATGACAGACAATATGCTTAAACAAGGCACAGCAGGAAGGGTCATCAAAGACCAGTGAGGTTTAACACAATGTGTTTAAATTGTAGGGCTAGTCAACAACATTGTAATGAAGGGCAGAACTGAAAAAGAATAAGAACTTAACCAGGTAAACGAAATTGTCACAATGATCAAAATAATTCAAATATATACAAGAGTTAAACCAACTGCTAGATATAAATATGTACATAAGTCTTTTCGCAGGAGTAACCAACATAAACTTAAGGCAAAAATGCCAAGTATGTTGGAATAAGCCTTTTAATTGGCTTCACGAGGTTTAAGTCAGATGTAGTAAATACTTTACTGACTGAAAATACTGGATTTATCAGCCTGAATTTGAATCAGGTCATCTGCAAAATTTGCCACTGATTGGCACGCGACAAGATATTTCCACAGCATAAGTTTCTCCCGATACATGTGACGCCAGCTCATCACCAAGTTTCAAACTGCCGCTTATTTCCATCCTTCCAGCTATAGTCCCCATTAAATTAGCCGACAGATGCTCAAAGCACCCAGCATTACAGTAAGTGTGATGAGGGGAGAGAGCGCCATCTACACAGTCAGAGATGGAGAGCAGGCCAATTTCACTCTCTCCCAGTTTCACTCCCTCTGACTTAACTTTTGCACCTCTGAAACATGATCCTTTGCATGTCTCACCCGGTGCATTTGGATTAGACTAAAATAATCTAGTTCCAGCATAAATTAATTATCCAAAACAAGGCCAGAAATCTATGTAGTAGGCATTTAAATGATTATAACTTGTGTTTATTTGAAAGACAAGCTCCTGATGGAACAGGCTCAAGGCCTGGTGTAGATTTAAGTCAGTTGTCATGAAGAGTTAATAAACACAGAGATAACTGGGTTTAAACAGACTCATCTATGTGCCGCCCACAAATGCAGCCTACTGTTGCAATGGTTGCTTGGTTGAATATGTTACAGAACTACTATAACATCTAAAACTAATGAAAATCTGATGCATATAGCCATGTCATATTATCCAAGACTTCGCCCAATTGAAACCGATTTGTATGAACTTAAAGTGTGGGTCTGCAGATGGTAAAATATATGAATATTTATAGAAATTCTCTTTAATACACTCAAGCACTTTGCAAAGTTTAAATGCAGCCAAATGGACAATACTAGCAGCAGATTCTAATAACATGGTCCAACACCTCCCTGATGAAGTACAGTGATTTATAATTCTCAACCTGCTGCACTCCATACACTTAAATGTGACCGATTACACTCTGTAATGAAATTTTGGTCTTTGTGTTCTTTAAGCACGACTTACATCCACCTATACGCCAGTGAGAAATACACCAATCAAATAGTAACATCATTTCAATCAGCTCCACTGGCCATGCAGGAACAGAGGAGTAGTTCTTTATTTAGAGTCAATGGTCAGACCCATTCAGGATCACCATGATATGGGGTGTGTGGGGTCATTCTCAGCACTACTCTGACACTGACATGGTGGTGCAGTAAACTAACACAACCAGACCAACATTAAGCAGAAAGGTTTAAACTGGTGTGTCTGATCCATTTGTACCAGTGCAAATGTCACTAATTACAAATACTGAAAAGGAGAATAACTACCCCACCCACATAATACATGCTCCTGGGAGGTTTCATATAATATAGTTGTATTGTACTATTATGTTGAGCACACCCATAATAATATCATCATACTTCCCACCTCTATGCAAAGCAGTCCACAGATTTTTGTAATAGGGATGCTCATGAAATTAGCCAAACCACCTTCAGCTCCCTCAAGGCCAGGTGGCTCAGATTCCTCAGTGTGGTTTTACAAGAAATCTAATTTGCTGTGAGCAATAAAAATGACCACAATCATGTAGGTGAATACAGTATCTTTAAATCAACATTTAAGAGTTGCTTGGAAGTCAACACCTGTTGAATGTCATTTGTGTGGACAGGTATGAATGGAAAGATTTAGATATTGACGCTCTTTGAATTTTGGAATAATTCACACCAAACATGTCTTGGTCTTTCTCCTAGACCTGAGGTCTGAGCTGACCAAAAAACCATTAAAATTAGGCCATAAGTTTACGATTGTTGGCATAATCCATGATGTTCTCCCTCATTCACTTCACCTTATTTGGCTTAGCAGATTTTCTGTCCAGTTAAAACTGGAGTTTTGATAACTGGTGTTCTGTAAAGCTATTCAGCTTTGAAATAGCTGGCCACATTAGCAGGTAGGGCTTTAACGGGCATGGACCTGTGTCAAACCTCACTCTTTCCGCCGAGATGTTTTGCAGCAGGCTTCTCCAGCCCCAGTTCTAACTTCATCCGATTTGCCTCAGTGAGCAGAACATTGTGCGGAACTGAAGCAGGTACGCCAAGGCAGGGGCAGCACTAAACTGTGCAGAACTAGGAAACAGGAGGTCAAGCTGCATGCTGCCAAACAAGGCCAGGTAAAAGCCTTCAGCCTCATGAAGGAGCTCAAGTATCAGCAAGAAAGTAGAATGTCAATGATTCTAGGATCACACAGAACACATAGGAGGTTTTGCCTGCTAAAGATAATTATGCACCGAATAACTACTCTCAGTTCCCAAACTAGGCAAAACTCTGTGTGTGTGTGTGTGTGTGTGTTACAAAGGCATCATTTTCAAATTTATGGCACTGAAAGTAGAAAAGGTTTTATGATGACAGATCTTTAATTCTACAAATTATTCATTGCTGTCATGAAAAACACTGCTGAATTTGTTCATCAACGCCAATGTTTGCGCTTTACATTATGATGGATGAAGTAAATATGTACTGATATATATATATATATATATATATATATATATATATATATATATATATATATATATATATATATATATATATATATATATATATATAAATAAACAAATAAAAAAAAGACAAAAAACAAAAAAAAAAAACAAAAAAAAAAAAAACACACCTTGGATTCTTTTGTGACCCTCAATGTCAACAACACAAACCAGAAAATGGAAAAGTTCAATCTCTTACTGACATCATGAGTGCATTTAAATATATTCAGAAATGTACAAACATGTATATAGATATACATATATAAAAAAGAAAACGGTAGAACACTCACAAGTCCTACACCACAATCCCTTAGATCCCTTAGATGTACAAAACGTCCTCCAATAATTGCAAAAGAACTCAAAAGGAGAGAAGAGTTGGGCATACTGCAGCGTGTCCCACCCCATCCCACCCAACGCAGGCTAAAGACCCAAGGCACCCTCAGAGCTCTGATGGTGGACCTCACCTGCAAAGCCAACACGGACCATAAGGTTCCGTTTCAACCAGCATCAGGAAATGCTCTTATTGAACAATTGAGTAACTGTGTGCTGTAGGTAGAAGGAAATGCATGGATCTGAATATACTGCCCTCTGAGATTAAGTTTGTTAAGGTAAAGAGAAGACTTTGAGAGAGAGACTTGAGAGAAAGAAAGAGGCTGGTTGTCTACTCACTGGCTGGAACGCTGCTGCTGCTGCCTCTTATCTATCCTCTGCTGCTCTGGTCTCCTCTCTTCACCTGACTCTACATCTGTCTCATCTATACACTTCTCATCCTCTTCTTCCTCCTCCTCCTCCTCCTCCTCCTCCTCTCTCCCTTCATTTGTTCTTTCCCTATCCCTCTCTTCCTGCCTGTTTCTGAGCTGCAGGTGGTTGGTCTTGTGAGGCGAAAGTGGGATGACTGCAGCCTGGTCCCTCCGCAGGCGCACCACACTAGTAGTGATGCATGGCTGGGACAGTGCAGGGGGCAGGGGTGTGCAGGACAGGTGGGAGGGGTTAGGAGGCAAGTGAGGGGATAGGTGCTGGGTGTTCGGGGTAAGGTTAGTGGGGTATGGGTGAGGGGCACTGGGGGATAGAATAGGTGTTTGGTCCCATTGTGGCCTCTTTATTCGACTATGCAGGTAGAAAGAATCTGTCCTGCTTTCAGGGGTTAACAGGGGCAACCGTTCTACCCTGGAAACCATTGAGCTCTCTGAAGGGGAACTGATTGGGGGTTTCACTACAGGGGAGGGACACACGGCACTAATGACCTCTGTCAGTGGAATTCTATTCCTGTTTGGAAGGCCACTCAGCTTGTCTCTGAAGTCCACCGAAGTGGGTTCCCTAATATCAGTCATACTGCAGTTCTCAGGCTTCATCAAGAAAAGGTTCTGGTGCTTGACTTGGCACTGGGCATCCTGTAGGCCAGTCAAATTAACAATAAACGGATCTGAACTGGTTCCTTCTCTGAAGGACGCCCGATCATTCCCTGCATCTAAGCTGCCATTTCTCCGCTCATCTGAGGTCCATGCCAATTGTCCGTCTGTCCTCATTCCATCTCCAATGGTGCAATAAGTGGTTGGAGGCAGGACTGGTCCTTCACCAGTTGCTGGAGTGGTATTAGCATGTCTCACCACGCTTGCAGGTGTTATTGTGATCTCCTGGGGAGGCTCATCCTTCTCGGACAAAGCCCTAGCAAGAGCAGAATCTTGCATTTTCAGGTCATCTACTTGATTACCCCTTTCTCTGATCCCAGCAACAGAAGAGGGTGCTTTCTCCACTTGTCCAGTATCCTCTTCATTCATCGGGGTGGCTAGCACCGTTGACACTTTTGCTTTCTCAGCAAGGAACTTGCGGATCTCTTGCTCAATGCTGTCATCGCTGTCCACCGAGCTACTGCCTTCGTTCACATGGACACTGGGCTGGGGGTCAGCTGTGGTGTTGCCTCCTGTACCTTTCTCACAGTCCATTTCTGTGTCTTGTGTTGGCGAATTAAGATTCTTACTGCTCTGATGTGGCTTCAGACCCTTAGGATTAACAGTTTTGTCATGTCTTTCCAAGCACAGGTCTTTGCTCCCTTTCAAAATGCTGGATTTTGAGGATTTAGTGACCATACTTTTCTGCTCCAGGACAAGTTTTTGTTTCTTGTCAGCAGATAGGGAGAGTCTCTTTCGTGCTTTAAGATTCATGTCTCTCACTTTCTTTTTCACCCTTTTCTTTGTTTTAAGCAAATCTTTTATTGCTGCATCAAGATCTTCATCGCTGTCCAAAGAACTACTCTTATCGCTGCTGTAATTTTGCTCTGAGCCATGCAGAAGTCTTTGAGCATTTGGGGAGATCCTAGATCCAACACTTGCCTCACTCTGGGTTACAGGCATGGGCTGAGACTCCTTAAAGATACCATTGTCAGGTTGCCTTTTATTGGTCCTTTGCTCTTCCACTTTACGTTTTCTTTTCCGTGAGAGTGACAATCTCAGTGCTTTGCTCTGATCATCCTCTGCTTTCTTCTTCGGTGATTGTTTTGGAGCTGTGGGACCTCCAGGGCAAGCGACTGGTGCTGCTGTTGCTGGATTTGTGGGTCCTCCAGGGCAATCGACAGGTGCTGCTGTTGGTTGATCATGCATCTTTGCCTTGAGCTCCAGAAACTTGCGAATTTCTTGCTCAATCCCATCTTCGCTGTCCACAGAGCTCTCATCACTCTTCTCTTCTGACTGCAGGGGAAGACCAGAAGGAAAAAGAGATGGAGCCTCCACCACAGAGCTCTTTGCCAGGCTCAGACTCGGTTCAAAAGCTGCAGGCATGACAGTCTTAGAAATGTCCAAAATGGCCTCAGCACACATCAGTTCAGCTGTAGTGTTTACTGTGAGGGTAGAGTGGATCTGCTGCTCAGCCACTGGTTCTTCAGCGCTCGCGGTGCCAAAGGTATCGGCTGTAGTCATTCGGCTGTGTACAGGTGACATGCTGAGAGGGTGGCTCACAGTTAGCGGTTTGGGTGAGGCACACTTCACCTCCCTCACAGCTGCTGCACATTTCTTTTTGTTACTGCTGCTCTTTTTGGGCACCGTTTTAAAAGACTGAATGCCTGTGCGATCTGTGGACAGAGTGGACATTTTGCTCTGCTGTGTAGCCAACAGAGGACCCTGCTTTGGGTGATCTTTAGGAGTCTCCTGCTTCTGCTTTTCTTGTTGGTAATGCAGAATGGCCTCCTCGATACCATCGTCACTGCTGGAGTCCTCCTTCAGGTGTGAAGTTTGCTCATGGCGTTCCTTCTGTTCCTGCTGAAACTTCTGAATGGCCTCCTCGATGCCATCATCACTGCTTGAGTCCAGCGACTCCTCACCTTTAATATGAAGAGGAGATGGCGTTCTGTCTGCCCCAGGTGAACAGGATGAAGAGGCCTTCCATACTCCAGAGGAAGGTGAAGCCTTTGTAGGCAAAGTTTTGGCTGCATCCATTTTTCTAAAGGGGTTCTCATTGCTTGGCTTCTTTTTCTTCTTTTTCAAGCTAACTAAAGGCTGGACTACTTTTGTACCTTTCTGGTCATGGTTACTAGCAGTTAGCACCTTATTGCTGTTGGAATGTGTAAGCTGTTTAGAAGGTTCAGGCACACCAGGCTCTCCCTTTTGGGAGACATTGGGAGTCTGCAGTGGGCTCATCGCTGGCTCCTCTTTGCGTTGGTGGTCCCCTTTCTCCTTCAGGTATTGCTGGATGGCCTCCTCAATCCCACGATCAACAGAATCATCACTGTCAGAACCTTCACTGGAAACCAAGCCACCTGCCTGAAGCTTGCTGTGGTCTAAAGCTGTCAGGCAGGACCTTGCTAGCGCTTCAGAGTGTCGAGGTTTGACCTTGTGGCCAGCATGCCTCGCCAGGTCTAGAACAGACTGGGTGCCAGCATCTGCCTGCACAGTGTCGCTCATGTCGGAGGACTGCGTGCTGCGTAGGCTGTCGATAATCATCTGGACTTTGTGGGGGATAGGGGTTCCGCTGGCGGAGGCAAAGTCACTGTCTGAAGTGCTGTCATTAAAGCAGAGGGGCAAGCTGAAGCTTTTACCGGACCTCCATTCTGAGTGAACTGCCACCACCGGAGGAACCGTCTTCAGGAACATTCTAGAACACCAGGGCAGAAAGGGCAGAGGGGCATGAGGAGTAGGGGCTAAGCTTCTGAGCTTGTCACATTCTGAAAAAGAAAAAGAAAAAAATGATCTTTTTAGACACTTATCAGTGGAAGATAATTATTTGGTGTAAATTCAGCAACACTGGTCATATTAGGAAGCACATGTCTCTGTATCTTGAAGTCATAATTGGTATGGGTGAATTACATGGCAATTCAGTACAGTTACAGTAATTAGATGAAAATGCTCACACTGTGCTCTACGCTTTCAATTAAGCAAATGTCTTAAAAGAGCCAGATGAATATGTATCACTCGCATGTATACAAATTACACTGATCAGCCATAGCTTTACAAACAGGTGAAGTGAAGAATATTGATGATCTGGTGCCTGTGGCTTCGGTCAAGGGGTGACTATATTAGACATCAAGTAAACAGTCAGTTTTAAAGTCACTCAGATTTCCTTGTTTGATGGAAAACAATAGTATTCCTGATTGGAGGGGGAGCAAATAATCTAACACAGTGTGAGTTGCACTGGTATGAGAGAATCAGACACAGCAGTGCTGCTGGAGTTTTTTAACACTGTGTCCACTGTATTAGACACGCCTACTTTGCTAATCCACCTTGTAAATGTAAAGTCAGAGACAGAACCTCATTCGTTGCAGCTCAATTTGTGTTGGTCTTCCTCTAGTCCTTCATCAGTGCTCACAAGACACTGTTGGCAGGATATTTATGGTTGGTGGACTATTCTCACAGCAGTGCTACTGGAGTTTTTAAACACCTGTGTTTGATCTACTCGTATCAGTTCAACACACATTTACACACCACCATGTCAATGCTTTGTGGTGGTCCTGTGTGGTCCTGACCAATGAAGAACAGAGTGAAAGGAGGAGAATAAAGTATGCAGAAAAAAAGATGGACTACAAAGTTCTCCTGCATGGTAAGTGTAGCTGATTAAATGGACAGTTAGTATAGAAACAAAGAGGTCATAATGTTATGGCTGATCAGTTGGAGTTCTCCAGTTTTCTAGAGCAGCGTTTCTCAACCTGGGTTGCCTGAAGCAAGGAACTGTGTAATTTGCTGCCTGTCATTAGAATCGTGTCAAAATTAATAGTTGTTGACCAATTATTTCTCAGTAACACACCAACAAATGCTGAAAGTAGAAGTGAACATAGCACAACAATCTATTTACTATCACCGTTATAGTATATATATATATATATATATATATATATATATATATATATATAAATAAAAAACGGTGACAAACTAATCAGACAAATACATTTAAATAACGTGCACATTTTACTGGAACATAGAAAATATGCATTGATGATGAAGATTACATGGATTACATATAACTGAGTCATAACTAACATTATTTGTTTACTACATCAATTTACTGCTGAGAGGAAAGAACAGAATGCTACGGAAGCCCGTTTCTGTCATCTGGAGAGAGAAATGGTCATACAGCAAGTCATATTAAGTAATTATGAGACAGTAAGTCATAACAGTGAGCTATAGATAGACCAGATAGTGAGATAGTAAGCAATACTCATTATTTTCACTTTAAATGTCATGATTATAACTCGGGGCTCATTCACACTTGGCATTTACATGCATCCTATGCGATACGATCATTCACACAACACCTCCTTTGACCGATTGTCATCAGATTTTTCACATAATTTCTGCTGGAGGAGGGACATGACATGAATAAGTTAATTAAACTGAGAGCCACAAGTGTCGCTTTGGTATTATAAGTATTATAGCGTGCCCAGTTAACTCGGGGTGGTCTCCCAGTTACTACATATTCACTGGCTGGGGCAGTGATGCAGTTGATGTGGGCGATGCTTTGCCGTCAGGGACGCATCAAGACAGTTTGGTGTTCGCACAACAAGAGAACTGTGGCCATATGCTTCTCTGACCACCTCCAAATGTGATACACTGTTCACACCTGACCAGAGCGGACCGTTTGCGATTGGATTACCCAGAACACATGCTAACGTCAGGAGTGATTGGGGCCTTAGTATCTTACTCTCTCATCATTATGACTTACCGAATGACCATTTTTCTCCAATAGCAGAATAGCTTCCCTAGTATACTGAGTGACCAGGCTGACAATTAGTACTTTTGACATTTATGTGCAACATGGAACATGGTGGAGACTGCATGCATGAGACTGGGCAGCTGCTTCAGTGACCTGCTGCTTCTACACTAGAACTGCCCCCAGAAGACCACTGTAAAACCCAAATCCTGCTTTCTATTAACGCAGTATTTCCCCACACATTTTTTCTGACGGTTCGTGTCGTCTACTCCGTCCTGCTGTCTATTAACGCAGTATTTCCCCACACGATTTTCCTGATGGTTCGCGTCGTCTACTCCGTCCTGCTGTCCAGTAACGCAGTATTTCCCCACACGTTTTTTCTGACGGTTCGCGTCGTCTACTCCGTCCTGCTGTCCAGTAACGCAGTATTTCCCCACACGTTTTTTCTGACGGTTCGTGTCGTCTACTCCGTCCTGCTGCCTATTAACGCAGTATTTCCCCACACGGTTTCTCTGACGGTTCGTGTCGTCTACTCCGTCCTGCTGTCTATTAACGCAGTATTTCCCCACACGGTTTTTCTGACGGTTCGTGTCGTCTACTCCGTCCTGCTGTCCATTAACGCAGTATTTCCACACATGGTTTTTCTGACAGTAAAATACATTAACATGTAAACTAAAGACTGCAGGGGAAAACAACCCCGCCGTGACGTCACACGTCCCTCATTTGCATACGGCGCCGCACGCGCAGGCAGGTGTACCGCGGGAACGGAGCGGCTGTATAAACACGCGGCCCACGCGCTTCACGGGGTCGGACTGAAGTGGAAAAAACCACCCAAACTCACTGGGACCATTAACTCGGCCGGCGGTGTCCGAGAGCCGGGTTAGAACCGCGCTGATCCGCTCCGATGGGCCCCGCGCGGCGGCTCTTTGTTGACGCGCGGCGGCTCTGTGGCCGCAGCTGCTCGGGTCCCGCCCGCTGCTCTGGCTGCGCCTCCGGCCGGCGAGCTGAGCTAACACACCCCGCAGAGCGCCCGCAGAGCGCCCGCTTCCGGCGCCGCGCTGTCCCGCGTCCCGGAAACCAGCGCCGGACGGCGCACACGGCCGTGAGCAACAACCCGGCCGACGCGTCCGGACCCCCGCCTGCAACCGCACGGCCGGCGGGCCTCCGCAGCTCCTGGGCGCGGGCCGCACCTCGTCCCGCGGGCCGGCTCTGCCGCGGACTGACGGTTGACTGGTTGCAGAGCGCCTGGCGCCGCTGTTCCGACACGACGCGTCCGGAAGACAGCCACGCCGCTTGTTCCCGCGAAGCCTGCCTTCCGACTTACCTTGGAGAGCTCTCTTAAAGAGACAGGCCCCCAGTGCTCCCAGTCCGCAGGGCCGGAACCCGCCCACTGTCCCAGCACAGCCCCACAAACCAGCTCAGACGCAGCCCAACATGTCCACGGCGGACCGCTCACACAAGCCAGCTGTCCCGCTGAGACACGCCCACTGTGACGTCACCTGAAATCGTACCGTCTATTACTGCATTTAAATCCACTATTAAGATGATAGTTAAGCCACGCCCACTCACCGTGAACCTGAGCTCAATGCACTGTGACGTCACAAGAAACGATCAAGTATTTCTGCATAGAAATCCACTGATCAGCTGATAGTTAAGCCACGCCCACTCACTGTAAAAAAATACAGTATTTTCATATATATTTTACACACACACACACACACACACACACACATATACATCCATCCATCCATTTTCTATACTGTTTATTCCTGAATAGGGTCCAACTCTTCTTGACAGTTATCTCAAGGCTATGAAGCAATTACCTTTTTGGGCCTCTTTTTGGAGGGTGTTGATGATCATAACTTGGACAGCACTCTTCACAATGATGGTAGTTGTGTGTGCTGAACTAGACACAATATTCATACTGTTGAATAGTAATTTACTCCAATATTATATGTTATATTTTTATAATTTGAGATTTCTGGAGTTCTGGTTTATGAGCTAAAAGCCACTGATCAACAGAAAAACACAAAAGTGAAATTTATCTTTACATGTAATGGATATATTATATTATTACCTTTATGAATTCAGTCTTTATGAATTTGTGTTTGTTAAACCTTTTTCATGATATTCTAATTGAGATGCACTTGTACGTGACATCAAAATTACATTCAGAAAAAATATTATCATTTTAAGTTTGCACATTCTAAAAAATATATTTATGACATTTTTAATATGTTCAAAATGCTTGGAAACACGTATGTTTTCCAAAAATCAACAATCGGGAGTATACATGCAGTGGTGCTTAAAATGTAGAATTTTCTAAAACTTTTTAAAAGTAGACTCAAAGAATCAAATCAAACAAATCCAACAAAAAATTTACACTCTAGTTTATTGAGGAAAAAGTAATAAGGAAAAATCCAATATTACATGTCTGTGAGAGGTAAAAGTATGTCAACCTTTGCACATTAACAAACATTAACTTTATTTTTCTTTAACCATTTTTTGGTACAACTGTCTAAATTGCTGACCCTGACCTTAAACTAAACCTAGTCCAGTTAAACCCAGTTACAGACTGGTCTCAACAAGGGATGGACAACTTAGAGTAGTATGTACAGCAGGCATGACTGGTATTCATATTTTTCACCAGCAGAGGGATGCATTTCACAAGATTAAAGAAGTCTCTACAAGAGTTCTAGTACTCAAGTCAGGATCAAAGTCTTGGTCTTTAGGACAGCGTTAATAAATGTTTAGAGCTTTGAATTGGCTGTTGTAAAGATTACTCATTTGATTTTAGATTTTAAAGGTTATTTTTTTTGTTTCTAAGGGTAAAATGAGCAATAACACTAGAATTTTGTGACAAGATTTAATTTTTGGAGTTAAAGAAACACCGTCACAATTACTCATACAGGTGCAAAAACTTACATACACCTAATGTTTGGCTAAATGTCATTAACAGGTTGCTCCCAGTGACTGTAAAAGAAGTGATGGATGTCATGGTTCTGTTTCCCTTCCATTCTATAAAATTTCAGCCCAAATCACCAATTTGGCAAATTTGCAACCAGTGTTTGTGCAATAAAGACCCAAGGCAGAGCCAGATTCGTCTCGTGTGGTTAGACATTGTTCATGGACTACTTTCACAGAGTATAACCTCTCTGAGTCTGTTCCAGCCAATGCTGTCAGTTTGTAACCCTGCCTTCTTATCGCAGAATAAATTGCCCCAGTATTCTATCAGGGAAAACCAGCTGCTGAAATTACACAATGGAGATGGAAATACAGCAGACAGTAGAAAATGAGATTGAATATTTGCCTTTGGGTGGCGCTATAAGCATAATTCTGTCACCAGCCAGCAGAGGCACTAGGCCTGTGGTGGCTTCCTTCATAAAGGACAAAGCCTTGTCCATACATGTCAAAGTCACTGGTTGCAGATGCATCTGCTAAAATTCTGGTTAGATTTTTGAGTCTTCGTTACTTTGACGGTTTTCTTTAAGCACAGTCCACATATGTTTGGTAGGGTTGAGGTCAGGTCCACTCTTTTATTCCCCAAGAATGTAGGTAATGTGGGGTCATTGTCCTGTTACAACAACCAGCTGTGAAAGGATGTTCCATGTTCATTTGATCAAATATAGCATTTTTTTGGAAGTGCAGACTTTGAATTGAATTTAATGTGGTTGTTGCAAGTTTTTGTATCTTGTCTATGCAAAAATAATTGGTTCTTCAAGGTTCTTAGGCATACAATATTACACTTTACATGATTAAAGGGTTGTTTGCATCAGGAAAGGGTTCATCAGATTGGTGGAGAATGTTCTGTAGAGCGTTTTTTTCATCAAAAATTGTTTCAGTGTCAAACTTCAGTGTTCAGTAGAAGTACCTTATTTAGAGCTATAAAGAACCTTCTACAGCAAGGTTATCAAACTTGGTCACAAACAAACCGGTGTGGCTGCAGATTTTTCGAAACTCACGTTGTTGCTGGTTGTTAGAATGAAAACACCCCTTTCACACCCCTGCTCTACAGTACATTCTCCATCAGTGTAAATAACTTTTCTTCCCAATGCAAACAACCCATTATTAATGCACAGGGTTCTTTGAATGTTCAGGGTTCTATATGGAACTATTTCCTTTACTAAAGAATCACCATTTTTAAGTGTGTCAGGTAAGTTGGTAAAGCTCAGAAGAAAAGCCTTTGCCTTGCTCTACAAAAATCTTTGGGGTGCTCTTGTGTTCTAAATTTTTGAATGCTACTGGTGGACCTGAAGCAAGTCTGTCCAATATTACAAAAACCAATTACTTTTTGAATAAAACAATGTTTCTTTTTTCCATTTTATTTATTTATGTATTTGCATTTCCATCTTTCTGTCACAATTTTATGATTCTGTCCATGTTTTTCACCTCCATAACCCCAGATGTCATGTTGGAATGAGCAATTTATCATGAACTTTAAGAATATGCCCAGGTCTATATTAATGCATGAATAATTTTGTAAGTATTAGGGTGGTTTCATACATCAAAACTCAACATTTCCCCCAAGGATCTGGTTCAGACTCGGCAGATATTGTATTATCATTTTCAGATATTGTATTAACAGATTATTGAATCAGAATGAATGAATGATTAATTATAAGTTTCAATAGACGTACTGGCCAAGGTCTACATACATATGAGGTGAGATGGATCCAAAAGCAGGCATTTTAATAACAAAATGACTTAGCATTACAGTAGGCATGATTGATATTTATGATTTTCACCAGCAGAGGGAGGCATTGCACAAGATTAATCATTTTAATGACTTTATGGATAAAACACAATAATTAATAAAAAAGTTCATTTCAGACAAAGGTGGAAAACACCCAGTATATCACACTGAAGTGAGCTGCCTTTGTGGTTTAAGTTCCCATCATGAGCAGGTAATTGAGCCCAAAAGGGCAAGGTTGCCATACTGACCACAACTGACCTCACCTTATCTCTGGAGGCAAGCTTGAGAATTGTGCTCCAGGGAGTCTCAGCAACCCTGTGGTTCAGCATGATAGTACACATTGCCGTGGTTACCTTTACAAAACCCAAAAATTCCACCATAGATCTGCTTCAACTTGGAAGTGGACAGTTGTCAGACACTGTAGTAAAGAATCAAGATTAAATGAGCGTTATGAGTTGTTATGAACATCTTGGCAGTGTGACAGCTTGGTGGGTAGCATGTTCACCTCGGGGGGACTTGGGTTTTAGGCCCTGAGTTTCCATGTTCTTTCTGTGGGTTTCCTCCCATCGTTCAAAAACATGACGCTCAGGTGAATAGGCTACTAAAATGATGAGATGTTCAGAAATGTAGATAAGGAGAAGCAAATCACACAAATGAGACAAAAATAATACACTCATTTATTTATTGAGGAAAATGGTCCAATATTACATTACTCACTATTTGTGAGTGGAAAGGGTATCTGTGTGACCCCCTTGTGCAGTAATATCTACTAAACATTTCTGTGGAGAGTTGCTTGGCCTGGGCTTCTGGGATTATAGTCCCAAATATTTTTTTAAAGAGCCCCAAATATTCTACTGATACCCATCCCAGCCTCTGGACCATGAACTGAAAGCAAAACGGGATGAAAATCCCAAAATTACGTTAATGAGGTTCTGCAACCAGTGGTCCTATCTTTTCTCAACACACTCTAGCGTGCAAGGCATTAGGGCATCTGCATACCTCTGCTATCTCAAGAGCTTCCATCGCCAGACTTATCTCTGATTGAATGCATGGGATGCACTTCACCCCTACTCCACAATCTGCAGGAGCTGAGTGAGAATATTCAACATGCATGAGATAATTATCCCCACCTGATCCAACTAATTACTGCCCTCAGAAGCTCTTGAATGGTTGAAAGGTTGAAACCTGCAGGAAGGTTGGTCTCCAGGAACAGGGTTGGTGTTCTATGTGAATCAATGAGAAGTGAAGAAAAAGACATCCTGGTGGAGAATTATGAATGTGCTATAGTTGCATTCAACCCTGAGAATGCCTGCTCTTGTTGGGTGGTTGTGCTGCATGCCAGGTGTGTGTCCTTTGTGCAGGTGCTCTCAGGCGTGTGCTATGTTTAGTGTTTTCTTTGTCTTCTCCTTTTGGGATGTCTCAGATATATATGATCTAGACATGATTGTTAGAAGTTAAGTGTCTTGCTCGAGGGCACTTCAGTCATGCCCTGACAGTTCAGAGATTTGAACTGGCAACCTTCCAGTCACAAGGCTGGTTCTCTAACCACCAGGCTGTGCCTTAAACAGAGGTTGTTGTTTCTACCCAAAATGGTGTTATTATTTGGAATTTGTGAGATGTTGTCAAATTTACCAAAACACCTGTAAACTGTAAATTAAAACCAAGGAAACTGATAATGGGTCTCTTAATTTTTCCAGGGCTGTGTATCAGTCCACTGACATAAGATGACTGACTTTGCCACTGCTGGTTCACCCTTGGACCACCGGAGTTATGTCTGGTGTACAAGAACTGACTAGATTTTACTCTTGTTTTATTGACACCCCTACTGTAGCAAGTACTTGGTTCCACAGGCTGTTCCACTGATGCTTCCTCAGATGCTTCTGCTGTTGCTGAGTGAACGGTTGTACATTTTCTTACTGGCTGCTTACCAGCTGACTTACCCTAATTACTGCTTTTTCAAAAATTCTTCAATGTTTGTGTAGTATTTGGTTTATTTAGTATATAGTTTGTATAGTTTTAATATTGGTCCTAATCAGATGTCTTATTTATTTAATTTTTGTCTGTCTAACCATTTTTTTTAATTGTCTGTGTCTCATCCAATGACTGTGGAGGAACAAGCAATCCTGATGCTCCTGAACCCACTGCCTACCCCTCAACACTACAGCTGGTTTTCATCTCTGCTGAAGTATCGGTTGAAGGTCCTCAACTTTTCGCCTTGACCTGCTCCAGCACCCATGACCATTCCTCGGGGTCTCATTATTGGAGATTCTACAATTAGACATTTTAAAAGTTTCTGACTTAAAGGTAATGCCACAGCCTCCTGTTTCCCACGTGCCACCAGACAGCTTCCTATGACTACTTTGGCACAGTCATTCTCAACATGGGGACAAACACACTTAGGACCTGCTGGAGCACTACTGCACATTTTGGACACTGTTTGGAAGGTGACATTTGCCAGGATTATCTTCTCATGCCCATCAACTGATGAGGGAGCAAGTTGTAGAGCTGACATTTAGATTTCCACTGCTGGCTCCAAGACTGGTGCTGACCACTGGAAGTAATGGCATATTGGTATACTAAGAATTGTACCTTGGGCTACACAACGTGACTTTCAGGTCGTAGCAGATTATATTGTATGGGCATATTTACAGACCAGGGTTAGGATTAGACTAGAGCCCTACTTAAAAAAGTGACTTTGCTGCACATTTAGCAGTGATGAAGTAATAATTGTAGTTGACTTTATCATTCATTTTCAGAAGGTACACATTCCATTTAACATTTTAACTCTTGGCCAAAATGTATATCCCCTCACTACCGTATGAAATGTTTATGGTCATCTTCAGCCCAGCAAATGATTGAAAACCTCAAAAAAAAAGCAAATTATTGAATTGACCCCAGGTCATTCCCCATCAGATACAGTAAAGCTATACAGATTAAATAATTGCTACGAAAATACCCTTCAATCAACAATACACAGTATTGCACCACTTGAGACAGAAAAAAAAATCACCTCACGGTATAACGGTCAGACTTGTACCTTAAAACAATCTGTATGAAGATTAGAGCAAAAAGGTAATCAACCAAACTGGAAGCAATGTTAGAGAAAATGATTTGCTCAGCACGTTTTGCAACCTGCTGTCTTAATATAATCCCCTAAAAACTTACTTAATGAAGTGCTGCCAGCTATAATCGAACCTTTCTCAGTAAGAGTAAACTCACCTCTTAGTCTACATCACATACCTAATGCAGTTATCAAACCAATGATTAAGAAGGCAAACCTTGATCCTAGTGTACTGTCTAATTACAGACCTACAGTATTTCTAACTTCCCGTTTTTATCTGAGCTCTTAGAAAAAGCTGTGGCCCAACAACTATGCAGATACCTGGACAAGAATCGCATAAATGAAAGAATTCCAATCTGCATTCAGGCCTCGTCATAACACTGAGGCAGTTCTAAGATTACAAATGATCATCTTGCCTCTGATCAAGGCTGTGTGTCCCTTCTCGTGCTGCTTGGCTTAAGCGCAGCTTTTTATACATATATAATGGTCGTAATCGCAGGAATGGCTCTTTTGTGGTTCAGAGCTTGCTTAAATGGTCAGTTTCAGTTTGCAAAGGTGAACTGTGTATCTTCCAATCGCACTGAAATGAGAAGGAATTCCACAATATCCCACAGAATTCTCCATAATAAACCTAAATGAAAGAAAATGGAGGACTGTCTAAAAATGTCAAATCTGGGCAGTCGCAGAACGTCTTCCTTCTACAGTAAATAGTGACAAAGGTTCTCTTTCTAGGTCCTAAAACTGCAAGAAATAAATGATCAGACTTGATGTTGACGACTTGATATTTCTAGGACAGCTTTTCTTCATCTTCACAATATTTCAAAGTTAAGAAATGCCCTGTACCTGTACAGTGCAGAATAACAAGTGCATGCTGTCGTTACCTCAAGGCTATATAATTGCAATGCACTCATGTCAGGATGTTTCAGCAGGAATCTCTTTAGACTTCAGGCTTCAAAATGCTGAAGGCCAAGGTTCTAGCTAAAATGAGAAAATATTACTATAAGTCTGTATTGGTACCACACTGGCTTCCAGTTAAATTATATATTCTTTTACTGACTTAAAGCCCATTATAAGATATCGCGACTAGACAAGTCACAGTGTGCTGGCTTCCTACTAGTTCCCAGAATTCAGAAAGCTTAAGCTGGCGGGAGATCACACGGGCCACACACACCCACACACACCCACACACACCCACACACACCCACACACACCCACACACACCCACACACACACACTCCAAGTCAAGGCTGAAAACTCACTTGTTCAGTGTAGCATTTGGTAATTAATGTTTTCCTTTAAATAAAGGCTGCAAATCAAGGGGATCATGGACCTAGGTTAACTGCACCAACATCCCTGTTAACCATAATTAACCAAGTCATTTAACCAATCAGGTCTGTGATGGTGGAGCACTTGGATGCCAATGTTTCAGGATGCTCCTGTGTTTACCTTCTGGTTCTGGAGTTTGTGCTACACCATTGGCCTTTTGGCTTGCACCACTTTTTTAATCCTTTGTTTTGTCTTCATCTTATTTTTGACTTTTGTAAAGCTGCTTTGTGACGTCAGTTGTAAAGTGTTCTACAAATGAATTTGTTTTATGTGAAGATTGGTTGAAGCAAAGGGGATGAAATCTGTGAATGTCCATTTTATAAGATGGTGCAGCAGAATGTAGCTGCTGCATAATTTAAGGTGGAGCATAAATCTTATAGTGTCACGTTGTGCAGAAGACAAGGCTGATTTTCAGAGGATACTGTAGATGAAGACATTGATATCCTTGTTAAGGTTGAACTAACAGGCAACATGCCAAGATGGTGAACCATCAAAACAAGGGAGATGTTGTCTTTGACCCTTCTGATTTTTGGTAACTGTAACACCTCTACAATAATCATTATTTTCCTACAATCTAGTCCTTGAGTTTTCAATATAGGATGGGTGCAAGTATCATCTTCAAGACTGAGACTTATGAAGCTGTGCATCAGGTGCTTAAAGATGATTTTTGGAGGTAGGCTTGGAAAGCCTGCAGACTGGATGGATTCACTTCTTTTCTGAACTATACTGTATAACTTTAGGAGGTTCTTCAGTTTGAAACTGTGCAGGAAACTCTTACGATGCTTCAAGGAACCATCCATAAAAGCACAAGGGTTCTTGAAGGTTCCTTGAACCTTGAGAGATTGTAAAGTTTCCAATTGAAGAACCTCAAATCTCCATTTTTTTTTTTTCATTGTACTTCTTTAACTTGATATGCAACCAGTCCCAATGCCTAAGTGTGGAATGAGCTTGAAATATCACTCTATGAAAATGAAATACTTTTATGCGTTTGGTCAATTACACATATTTCAAATGAAATTTGTGGCTGCTTAGCTAATGGGGCATTTGAGTTTTCCATAGTGTGACGGACCCAGATGATGAGGTACCTTTCATTGTGGGAGATGACTCTTAACCATTCTGCACTTACCTGATGAATCCCACAGAAAAATGGATAACCAAGAAAGAATCTTTATCGCTTGTCGTGAGCATACAGAGTCTTCATCCAGGCAAGATACAGAAAATCAATGTCTGCAGTTTACCGGCTCAACTTACTTTGTGAGACATGTACATGGATATGTGCTATAAGTGTAACTTCATTAATTCATTCATTAAATAGTTTTAGTAATTTTAGTTCTTGCAAAGAAGTGTTACAGTGCACATGAAGTGAGATTACAGGGGTGATTGGATTTCAGGTGTGTGTGTGAGGGATTGTGCACTTCTCTATTGCAGGAATGCTGATGCTTTTGTTGCTGCTCTTCTGAGTCTTTGATCGTTGCGTATTGTTTGGTTCTGTTCTTGTAAATAAATTTCCTTGCACGTTAAGGAGTTTTATTTAATCTGCTAGGACACTTCCTGCTGAGTTTTATCTGCAGCTGATGGAGCCATGAGATTAGACTTTCTACTCAAGGCAATAGAGTTTGACTGGGCCGTGACTGACCCAGGGGCTTCGACCAGGTGAGATTTTCCTACTGAAGCAGTTGAGCCATGAACCTGGACTTTCTTGCCAAGAGAGGAGAATCTCACTGGGTCCTGAGCAGGTGAATTAACTGGACCATGAGTTTGAACTTGCTTGCCGAGGCAGTTGAGTTAGTGGGCTCAGCTTGGATTTTGCTATATGAGGCAGCAGAGTCTGGATGGCATGTGAGCCATGACTATCTTGCCGAGGCAGGAGAGTTTGGCTGGGCTGCGAGTCGGTGACTTCAACTGTGCTATGTGCTGTGACTTGTAGATTCTGAATTTTTTTCACCACGCAGTAGGGTTTGACTGCTTTATCAGCAGATACAGTAGGTCTCATGGTTCAGAGTGTGGACATAGAGTTTTTTAAATCTATTTTTCTGGATTTTTTGCTGAGGCAGCAGAGTTTATCTGGAACCTGACCTGGGATTTTCTATCTGAGGCAGCAGTGTCTAGCCAGCTGAAAACTGGGACTTTTTTCCTGAGGCAGCAAAGCCTCTCTGGGCTATAAGTCTAAATTTTCTGTTTGAGGCAGCAGAGTCTGTCTGGTCTGATGTTCACCTACCACCCAGCAGCCTAGTTATACAGTGGTTTTGTGTCCTTTGTTGGCCTCTTCTACCTCAGCTGTTGTGGACCATTCTGCATGCCCTGTCAGCACTGGCAGGAAGGGCAGCAAGTGGCCTAGAAAAATAGAGGGAGAGGACTTTCATTGTGATCATACCCTCTCTTCCTCCTGTTGGTGACACCAATAGCATCAGAAAAAGTCATTAAGCAGTCATTAAGAACCTTTTATTTAAAACATGGCAGAAGGCCAGAGGTACACAACCAGCTCTTTGGGTATGTGAAACAATGCTCGCCCTCTTACCCTTTATCTACAGTCCTACGAGTGATCTACAGTCCCACGAGTGACCACCAGTTCTACAGTTCAATCTACTTTTCTCTATTAAAGAATATGTACATGATTCTAGAAAACTACTGAATGACATACTTGAATTGAACAACAGCACAACCACACCTCTCCCTTCACAGCTCTTTCACAAACTCAGTCCAACGTTTTTGGTGGTCTGACCAGGGATGTTGCTCTGCCATTTCTACTTGTTTGTACAGCGTGTTTTCTTCAAACATTCACTAAATTTTACTAAAAGTGTAATGAATGTAATTTCCTTTAATAATGTGATTATGCACTAATGTATTTCCCTGATATGTAATGAAGATCTCAACTTGGCCTCCATCAGTCCTGTTAACTGTCATTTCTTTAAACATTACAAACTGAGTCATCTGAAAACAAGCGCGGTCCAAACTTTTTCCATGCCATGGTATGTTTTCAGTCAGACATTTAGGACACTAGACATTTACTGAACAAAGGAAAGATTAGTATTAGGATTTAATCCTGTTTTACACTGTGGCACAAAGCTGGACACTCTGGTGTCAGTGGCAGAGAAGAGGACTCTGAAAATCTGCTGGACGTTATGGACAATGCCAGTCATCCTCTACACACTGTCATCAGTCACCAGAGGAGCCTGATCAGTGAGAGACTGCTCCTTCCCAAGTGCAGGACCAATAGACTTAAAAACTCTTTTGTCCCGCACGCTATCAGACTGTACAACTCCTCTCTGGGGGGAGGAGTGGTAACAGGAGGATGGAGGATGGGAAAGGGTAGGAACGACCAGTAACTCACTCAACACACAGCCACAACACACCTGGACTTGGTGCAATAAACAAAGTGCAATAATAATAATGCAATACACAGTTTCAAGTGCAATAACAATAATAATGTACAATACACCGTTCTACTGGACTCTATTCCTCTTTTTCTCATGCACTATTTATATATATATTGTATATTGTAATATAGTCACTATATTATATATTCTTTATATTTATATAGTGTTTCTTTACCAAATTACCTTGTTCTACCTTTCTGTACTGTACTTATGTTGCGGCTGGAACCTTAATTTCCCTGAGGGAACCCTCCCAAGGGATCAATAAAGTTCTATCCTAGAACAGTATGTATAGTTAATCTACCTTTATTAGATAATACTTGTTGATATGTTTAGATAACTTGAATGTGCATTAATACAGTTTTATTGTACACTATGAAGTAGTTGTTTTTAATATTGTTCTCATTAGTATTGATGCCTTGTGTTCATTACTTCAACCCTGCCTCTCTCAGCACAATTCTCGCTTCATCTGCTAACATGTTTAAACCATTCTTAAGGAGATCACGTGTCATGCTGAAAGATATTGTTGCTGCTGCAACGTTCCCTACAACAGGCACCAAACTGCACAGGAACTCTCCTGCTGCAGATGATCCCATTCTGAGCAAAGACGATTCGGCAAGTTCCTTCAAAAGTGGGGATTTGTTCAGGGACTTCAATTCTGGCTTGTTCACTCGTTCAGCAAGCTTCTCAAGTGATTTGTCATCGAGGCCAAAGGAGTGGAAGCAATTTGTGAAGAAAGATATCACCATGACTGTATCACATGCAAAAGACAGACCGGGCACTGGTGCTGCAGCAATCCCACCAGAGAGGATGGCTGCAGCCCAGATGACCTTCTTAAACATGTTGACTTTCTTTTCTAGCATAGCCAGTGAGGTGATTGGTGCAGACTGTAGTAGAGCATACTGCTTATGCTCTGGAAGCTCCGAGTTCAATGTGCAAACAAGATTCTCAAAATCAAAAGCAGAAAAATCATTGGAGGATATCAGGAAGATGGGGGGGTCTCCCAGTTCCTTTAGGTTGTTCTGACAGTCTGTTCGGATTTTAGAGAGAGTTGCTTCTACGTCTCCTTCGTTTTGAACAGCACTGTCTATCTTGGATCGAATGAAGTAAAATTTCTTTTTCCTTTTCTGAATCTCCTGAGCCAGCATGAGGTCATTCTCTTTGAATCTGTCTGAGATGATGAGGAAGAAATCATACCTGTCAAAGTGCATTTTCTTAACATATGACTTGGCTTTAAAGTTAATGCTTCCAATTCCTGGCAGGTCCCAAAGCACCACATTTGGCATTATGGGATGTTTGTAAGGGGTAGGTTCAGTAGTGGTCTCAGTAACTCCAGTTTCAGCAGCACCTTCATCACCACTCTTCATACCTGTATATGCATTGATGAAAGATGACTTTCCTGCTCCAGTTTCTCCAGTTACAGCTATGTTAAGTGAGATATTAAACAATTGATCAATTTTTTGTTGTGCCTTCTTTTTTGCTCTTTTGAAACTTGATTCTCCAGATGCTCGGATTGCTTCATCTATATCAGGACACGTACTGGTCATTGTCACAGTCTGAGAAAGGCCAGATTAAACTGTAGATGGCCTCTAGATGTTTTGTCTTCCTTTTTCTGAACTCCAAATCTGTGATGTCCTGTAAAGCAATCAGAATGTAATATAAATTGATCAGTATTTACAACAGACTTTTGCAGGTAAAAGCATGTGCTCTCCTGCACCCTTCTACTGTGGGGAGCACCGTATGTGATGGGGCAGAGTCTTATGTGGTTTAGGCAATTGGCACTCCAAATTGGGATGGAAAAAGAGGGTGGAGTGGGCATGTTGTAGGCATGTGTTGGACCCTAATCTTCTTGTGTTCGTAAAGCTGGGGTTACGCCACACAAATTTTACCCTGATTGTCAGCCTGGCTTAGTCTGTGCTGATTGGATCTAGTCTGTAGGATTTTTCCTCAGTTCGAGCCTAATCTAGTAGAGTTTAAAGGTCAGCAACTTGGTCTGACCTGAATAGAAGTGTAATCTAGTAGAATATAATGGTCAGCAACTCGGTGACCTGACTGTGTGTAATGTAGTCAATTAAAATCCCATGTTTTCACATTTAATTCTACATTCCTCCTTAAATAATCCCACAGGTTCATTCTGGTACCAGAATGTGTGTGATACAGCAGCATCATTTAAGATGGAATGGAAATTCATATATGAATGTTTTTAATTCATCATAAAACTCCAAGTGGAAGTGAGAGATTCCCAGTCTGTTAATAAACTGCTATGACTTAAAAGTTGTGTAGTGACCCAAGGCTTAAGAAACCCATAGCTCCATTGCCACACCTACAGCCAATATACAGTGCTAAACAAAGTAACGGTAAACTTTCACATAACACTGTTTAATTCCCTTTACAATCATGTCTTTGTCATGTTTTATCACACTGCCTTCTTTGTCGTGTTTTATGTATGAACAAATATTGGGGGTTTTTTTGGTTTTTTTTTATAGCAGTAGACACTGAGACAAAAGGTGGTAAACAAAAGGTGAAAGGGTCACACTGGGTCAGAACGGATCAGTGTGGCTGCAGTTTTCATTTCAATAACCCTCAGTCACAGCATTCCTTGGTCTAAAGACTGTGTTGATTGTATGTCTAAGGCTGATAAATGGTTCCTAAATAAATGTATTTAAAAGTGTCTTTGAACTAAAATGTTTTCAGCTGTTAAAGATCAGATAAATCAGGACACCATGTGATTTTTCTTGCCTGTCTGTGCAGGCTCGATTTGACAAGGAGGTTGATTTTCTGATTTTGAAGAATAGTGTGTTCATTCTGCTTCTATTTTACCCTCAAATATCCTTTTTTAAATGATGAAATACACTTTAAATTAGGTTTTATTTTTATTTGATACTTGGCAGAATAAGTGACCTCACATCTAAACAAAAATAGAATATTGGAATTTTTTCCCCTAACTTTCAAAAAGTTAAACTGCCATTTATTTTATATTTATTATTTTTAAAGTGAGATATTTCAAGCTTCCTTTTATTTTAATTTGATATTCTGTTTTGTACCCAGAATTGAGATTCTGGATTCATGAGCTATAAGCATTCTGATCAACAGTAAAACAGTAAAAAAGATTTGAAATGTTAATTTACATATAATGAATATAAAACTGTTTGTATGTAAATATGAAGGCAAGTTAATATTTTTACACAATATTTAAATTTATTTGAGATGCACTAGTACATCTACAGCAAAAACAAACACGAATTTACTGCACAGGGTCTAATAACAATAATAATAATAATAATAATAATAATAACAATAATAATAATAATAATAAACAATAATAATGACAATAACATTAATAATAATAATAATAATAATAACAATGACTAACAATAACATTAATAATAATAATAATAATAATAATAATGACAATAACAATAACATTAATAATAATAATAATAATAATAATGACAATAACAAATAACATTAATGATAATAATAATATTATTATTTTTTTATTATTACTATTAATATTGGGTGTCATTATTAATATTATCATTATTATTATTAAATGGAGAATTAAATGTCTTTGCTGCAGAGCTGAGAACCATCAGTCATGAGTGTCTTCTTAGAAACATTTCTCTGAACAGCCACACTGCATCCAAAAATTCATGAAAAGGTTTATTGAGATGTACAATTCTTCAAATGTGTGAAAGAAGACCCAAAACTGCCCCCTCTCAGCTGATTGGAAACCAGTTCAGAGGATCAGTAACAACCCAAGAAACACAGAGTCAAAATGTGTTCAGGCAAAAAAACAATCAATGTCTAAAAGAGTGGAAAAATATCTGGCCATATTTCTGCTGGATGCTTGTTGATGGCTACCAAATGTCTATTTAATGTGGAACTTGATAAGGAACATTTAACCAATTTCAGGACTGCAGTAGCATCATACAGAGTTTTCTGTCTTTTAAATGCTCTTGAAGCCAGGAGCGTTTCACTAATAAAGGAATCTGCATGTACTCACATCAAACTGCCTCCCGACTGTGGGTCAGTTCAGAGATGTAGTAGTGGTGCAGCACTGTACACACAATAACACATTACTGTTAAAGATCTATCTTTAATAATATACTGAAAAATAGGACATATACGTAATCTAATATTGAGCATTATATAACAATAAGGATTATATCAGGTACACTAATGTATAAAAATGTAATTGTAAATTATTATAAATGATTTTACCTTGTATCCTCTTTAGTCATCAGTATGTTTCTGGAACAGTTTTCAGGCGGGACTGAAATATAATCCATGTGTGTATGGAAAGGACCTGGAATCAGTTCTGAAATCTTGATTATAGATATACTTACTAAATTATGTCTTCTTCTACTTCTTTTGTATTTATGCTGCGGCTGGAACGTTAAATTCCCTGAGGGAACCCTCCAAAGGGATCAATAAAGTTCTATCCTATTCTTTTCTATATTTGCTTTATGAAGAGGACAAACTGAGGAATGTGTTGTAGTTTAGTGCCAAGTTTGGGCTTGAATGTGAACAGTTCCAAAACCCTTGTAGCACAATAACCCCACATATCCTATTGGTTTTATTAAGCATTTATCTCCTTCTCTCTCTCTACATGAACTATGTAATGTCATAGGATCACCAGGGGAAAAACAGTGCTCCACCACAATATTGTCAATTATAATGCTAAAAACAGCAAAATCACTTGGCTTTGGTGTACAATCAACCACAACATTATGACTAGATGTAGGCAATGGGATCTCTTGACATCACTGTTTAATATATGTGAATATGGACCATGAACACTTAAATAACTCTAAAGGGTTCTTTACATTATGGAGATTGAAAAGGGTTCTATATAGCACCAAAACAGGTTTTGTTATTGCTACAAACTACACACTAAAGAATGTGGGTTCTTCAGCAGTTTTTAAGTAAAGAAAATTAAGCATTAACACTCAAAGAACTGTTTGCATGATTAAAGGTGGTAGAGAGAACCTTTTGGAAAGAGGTTCTATATGGCAGCAAAAAGGATTCTATTATTATTAATATTATGTTTGTTATCATTACAATAGTAGAATCTTTTGATGCCATTTAGAACCCTTTATCAAAATGTTCTATATATAACTCTCTATTCTTGGCACTAAATACACCTAAACACCTTTTCTGAAAGGCCCCAGAGGCTGCAACACCATTAAGCAAGAGGCACCTACCAATAAACACCATGAAGATAAAGGAGATCTCCAAACAAGTCAAGGACAAAGTTGTTGACAAGTACAAGTCATGGGACATTCCATTTCTGATGTTGTGCAGTTATTCAACATTCCTCAACCCACAGTGTCACGTGTATACCTAGAATATGTCATGGAACTAGTTCTGGACAACTTGGACACAATGGCACAGTGACTTGCTGGAATATCCCATCCCTGTTGGTATACATGAAGCCCAAGAAAGGTTACAATTGGATACCAAGCAGTAAAACGTAGCTGCAACAGTCAGTGATGTGTTTAAGCAGACCTGTGGACCCCAACCATGCCATGAGAATGATCAGATGTTGAAGATTAGACCATGCTCAGCATGATAAATGTTAGATTGTCTGTACGGACTTGGTTTGATAAAGAGGTTGTTTATATGCTTTTGAATTTATGAAGCTCAGCACAGTTATTGTTTGATTGATTGATAAATATTTTATTGATCCCTTGGAGGGAAATTTATTGGAAAAACAATATTCAACATTCAACACAGACTAGGGAGTGAGGGGGGTGAGAGTTTGACAAGCATTTTCTACTCCTGCTGACGGCCAATCCAGTGCTGATTTGCAGACACTACTTGCAACAGAGGGAGATAAGCTGCGAAAGCCTGAAGAAAGTGGCCTGCCCTGAAGCCAAAGCTGAAGTCCAGCAGTCGCCATGGAGACAACATCTCGGTTTGTAGATAAGAAACCACAGCCAGAGTCTACAAACAACAGGTGGTAAGGAGAAGGGAGGGAGCATCCCAGAGCATTGTCCTTCGGGGGAACTTGCCAGGAACTGCCAAGGTCAGAGCTGATAGGATCTGAATAGTTGATGACAAGCAGATTTTGGCTGGGAGAGCAGTGTCCATTTGGCAACTACTCAGCTTCTGGTCCAATTTGGTCTCCCAAACCAACCATTCTCCATTGCAAAGCTGACACTTCTCCAGAGCACCTCAAGGGGAAACTTGTGATTTAAAGTCATAGTCTGAGACTCGACAGCACTGCCCACCACCGCAATCATCTCAGGCAGCTTTAAGGGGCTTTTGACAGCTGCCCTCACTTCTCTAATTTGACGATTTGTCAGTGCAGTGCCTAGTCAAACTGGCAAAACAGCTGCAATCATGGTTCCAATCACAAAAATATCCTCAACATCCTCAACTGACAGTGCCGCTAGGCACACAAGCCTCCACCTCTCCCAGGAGTCTATTGTGTATGTAGCCACATATGTCTCACCAGGACACTCAGGTTCTCCCAAACCCAGACTTCTCATTGAGAAGATGGTGTCAATTGTGTTGAGAGACCAGTTGATCAAATTCATACTTTAGATTGTTGAGAAACAAGAAAGTGCAGTACATCAGTATTTGTATTTATTTACCAACATTACATATAACTTCAACAGGGGGATTATAAATGGAGCAATCAGCCACCTGAAAACAAGCACAGTCCAAACATTTTGTTTGCAGTCAGACATTTAGGACACTTTTTTTAGGACAAAGGAAAGCTTAGTATTAGGATTGCTATGTTGAATTAGAACTGTATGAATAGTTAATGTCAGGCAGGGATGGAGGCCAGGCACGAGCAGGATATAGTCCAGTGTCTTTATTAGAAACACCGCGCTAACAAACCAATCAGAGGAAAGTTCAAACAACGTAGTCAATTACAGAAAAAGGGGTAATACACACTAACTCAGAATATCAGACAGAATGCAGAGTATAGCTACAATGGGCTAATACTTGGCAAGGAAACCAGGGGAGAAACCAGTATATATGGGCAGGAACACAGGTGTCAGTAATCCGGTGATTGTGACCTGATCATGTGACCCACTGAGAGGGGATCAGGTCACCAATGGCATGCTGGGTTGTGTAGTCCACGACACTAATCTACCTTTATTAGATAATACATTTTGATATGTTTAGATAACTTGAATGTGCATTAATACAGTTTTATTGTATACCATGCAGTTGTTGTTTTTAATATTGTTCTCATTAGTATTGTTGCCTTGTGTTCATTACTTCAACCCTGCCTCTCTCAGCACAATTCTCGCTTCATCTGCTAACATGTTTAAACCATTCTTAAGGAGATCACGTGTCATGCTGAAAGATATTGTTGCTGCTGCAACGTTCCCTACAACAGGCACCAAACTGCACAGGAACTCTCCTGCTGCAAACAATTCCATTCTGAGCAAAGACGATTCGGCAAGTTCCTTCAAAAGTGGGGATTTCTTCAGGGACTTCAATTCTGGCTTGATCACTCGTTCAGCGAGCTTCTCAAGCGATTTGTCATCGAGGCCAAAGGAGTGGAAGCAACTTGTGAAGAAAGATATCACCATGACTGTATCACATGCAAAAGACAGACCGGGCACTGGTGCTGCAGCAATCCCACCAGAGAGGATGGCTGCAGCCCAGATGACCTTCTTAAACATGTTGACTTTCTTTTCTAGCATAGCCAGTGAGGTGATTGGTGCAGACTGTAGTAGTATTAATACTGCTTATGCTCTGGAAGCTCTGAGTTCAATGTGGAAACTAGCTTCTTAAAATCAAAAGCAGAAAAATCATTGGAGGATATCAGGAAGATGGGGGGGTCTCCCAGTTCCTTTAGGGTTGTTCTGGACAGTCTGTTCGATTTTAGAGAGAGCGGCTTCTACTGCCTTCTGTTTTGAACAGCACGATCGTGGATCGAATGAAGTAAAATTTCTTTTTCCTTTTCTGAATCTCCTGAGCCAGCATGAGGTCAATTCTCTTGAATCTGTCTGAGATGATGAGGAAGAAATCATACCTGTCAAAGTGCATTTTCTTAACATATGACTTGGCTTTAAAGTTAATGCTTCCAATTTCTGGCAGGTCCCAAAGCACCACATTTGGCATTATGGGATGTTTGTACGAGGTAGGTTCAGTAGTGGTCTCAGTAACTCCAATTTCAGCAGTACCTTCATCACCACTCTTCATACCTCTATATGCACTGATGAAAGATGACTTTCCTGCTCCAGTTTCTCCTCCAGCTATGCCTTCCTTATGTTGCGAGACGTTAAACAAATGGTCAATTTTTTCTTGTGCCTTTACTGTTGCTCTTTTCCAACTCGATTCGCCAGATGCTCGGATTGCTTCATCTGTATCAGACGATGTACTGGTCATTGTGGCAGTCTGAGAAAGGCCAAGTTAAACTATAGATCAGTATTTACAACAGACCTTTGCAGGGAAAAGCATGTGCTTTCCTGCACCCTCCTAGTGTTGGGAGCATCGTGTGTGACAGGGCAGAGTCTTATCTTGTTTGGGTAAATGGCACTCCAAATTGGCATAGAAAAATGAGGGTGGAGTGGGCACGTTCTAGGCATGTGTTGGCCCTAATTTTCCTGTGTCCCTAAAGCTGGGGTTATGCCACACAAATTTTACCCTGATTGTCAGCCTGGCCGAGTCTGTGCTGGTTGGCTCTGGTCTGTAGGTTTTTCATTTGTAGACAACAGTTGGAGAAAGCATCGTGTAGTGTATGAGGGGCACACACGATTTTTGGCCTCTTGAACGCCCTTCAGATCAGTCGGAGCACATCAAACATTTGATTTTTTTTTGTTTCTCAGAGTCTGTGTCTCATCGAGTCGTATATATTGTTCAAGAACTCTGATCTCAGCCTGATCT
The DNA here is from genome assembly GCA_034509495.1 of Acestrorhynchus altus. Classification (NCBI taxonomy): domain Eukaryota; kingdom Metazoa; phylum Chordata; class Actinopteri; order Characiformes; family Acestrorhynchidae; genus Acestrorhynchus; species Acestrorhynchus altus. The sequence continues at coordinate 5,885,087 of CM067516.1, read as the reverse complement.
ACATAGTATGCTGGTCAGCAACTTGGTCTGACATGAATCAGAGTGTAATCTAGTAGAGTATAATGGTCAGCAACTCAGTGTGACCTGACTGTGTGTAATCTAGTAGTATAAACATTTATTTTGTATGAAGTATAGCCTCCAACTTAGGGTGAGTTTTGGTTCAGCAGCAGGTTGAAGGTGTGTGTGTGTGTGTGATTCCTGTTTGTTTAGTGTGGTGTCTTTTTTTTTTTTTTTTTTTTTTTTTTAATCATAAAACTGATAAACTGAAACTGAAGTGAGAGATACCCAGTCTGTTAATAATCTGCTATGGTTAAAAGTTGTGTAGTGACCCAAGGCTTAAGAAACACATAGCTGCACTGCTGTACCTACAACCAAACATACAGTGCTTGTACAGTACAGTAGTAAAGTAATAGTAAGCTTTCACATAGCACTCCTTAATTCCCTTTATAATCATGTCATTGTCATGTTTTATCACACTGCCTTCTTTGCCATGTTTTATGTATGAACAAACATTTGTTTTTTATTTATTTTTTTTTACTGGAGAAATAGTTTGGAGCAGTAGACACTCAGCCAGGTAAACAAAAAGTGAAAGGGTCACACCGGGTCAGAACAGGTCAGTGTGACTGCAGTTTTCATTCTAAACCACCATCAGTCAAAGCATTCCTTGGTCTAAAGACTGTGTCTGTTGTATGTCTATGGCTGATGAATGGTTCTTAAATGAAACCCAAAATAAATGTATTCAGAAGTATCTTTGAACTAAAATGTTTTCAGATGTTAAAGATCAGATAAATCAGGATGCCATGTGATATTTTTCTTGCCTGTCTGTACAGGCTTGGTTTGACATGGAGGTTGATTTTGAAGAATGGTGTTCCTTCTGTGTTCCTTCTGCTTCTATTTTACCCTCAAATATCCTTTTAAAAATTATTTAATACACTTTAAATTGAGTTTTAATTCTTATTTGATACTGGGCCGAATGAGGTGACCTCATACTAGTGCATCTAAACAAAAAAAGAATATTGGAAAAAATTGTTTTCGTAACATTCAAAAAGTTAAAATGCCATTTATTTTATATTTATTATATTTAAAGTGCTATATTTCAAGCTGTATTTAAATATTGTAATTTGAGATTCTGGATTCATGAGCTATAAGCCATTCTGATCAACAGTAAAACAAAAAAGATTTAAAATGTTAATTTACATATAAAAATATTACTTTTTGTATGAAACTACGAAGACAAATGAACTTTTCCCATAATATTTACATTTTTGAGATGCACAAGTACATCTACAGCAGAAACAATGTGCTGCACATAGTTTAATTCTTTGGGTTGTTATTATTATTATTATTATTATTATTATTATTATTAATTCAGTGGAGGAATTAATTCTTAGCTGCAGAGCTGAGAACGATCAGTCAGAGTGTCTCTTAGAAACATTTCTGAAGAGCTACACTGCATCCAAAATCTTTTGAACTGGTTATTGAGAGGTACAATTTTCAAATGTGTGAAAGAAGACCCAAACTGCCCCTCTCAGCTGATTGGAAACCAGCTCAGAGGATCAGTAACAACCCAAGAAACACAGAATCAGAATTTGTTTAGGCAAGCCATTAAAAAATAAAAAAATCATTGTCTAAAAGAGTGGAAAAATATCTGGCCATATTTCTGCCGAATGATTTGTGATGGCTACCAAATGTCAATTTAATTTAATTTAATTTAACCAATTATCAGGACTGCTGTAGCATCATACAGAGTCGGTTTCTGTCTTGTTTCTTTCTGTTCATATAATAAATGCTCTTCAAGCCAGTATTATTTCACTAATTAAAGAATCTGCATGTACTCACATCAAACTGCCTCCCGCCTGTGGGTCAGTTCAGAGATGTAGTAGTGGTTCAGCACTGTACACACAATAACACACTTACTGTTAGTTATATCTCTATAATACATGAAAAATAGGAATAGTAAAGAAATATTTATATGTAATCTAATAATGAGCATTATATAACAATAAGGACTATATCAGGTGTAATAATGTATAAAATTGTAATTAAAAATTATTATAAATGATTTGACCTTGTATGCTCTTTAGTCATCAGTATGTTTCTGGAACAGTTTTCAGGCGGGACTGAAATATAATCCGTGTGTAGATGGGTGCTGATCTGGAATCAGTTCTGAAATCTCGATTTTAGATATAGTTGCTTTATGAAGAGGACAAACTGAGGAATGTGTTGGAGTTTAGTGCCAAGTTTGAGCTTAAATGTGAATAAGTTCAAAATCCCTTCTGTTTTATATATATATATATTAATTAATTAATTATAATGCCTTGTATGAAGGCCTGTAGAGAGGACATTGGAGGAACCTATGCTATTTAAAACTCAGACATTTGTTTGGTTTGTTCTTGATTGTTGAAGTGAGTGGTCTCCCTATGATGAGATCTAAAGAGGTCTCTGAGGCCTTCAGAAAGAATGTTGTAGATGCAGATGTGTCTAAGAAGGGACATAAAAAGATCTTAGAATAATTAGAAATCAGCCATTCCACTGTCCAGAAAATAATTTACAAGTGGAGAACATTTAAATCAGCTGCCAACATGGTCAGCTCAGACTGTCCTAGCAGGTTCAGCTCAAGAGCAAACTGCAGGAGGCATAAAAGTTTCCAACAAGCCAAAAATGTGATCATAGCACCTACAGGTAGCTCTCATCACAGTTGATGTCAAAGTGCAGCTTGGTTTCAGCTTGGTTTATTGTGTGCAGAACAAAAAGAACATCCGAGATAAAGACTAATGTTTGCCAGAGAACACCTAGACAAAGAGCAGGACTTCTAGAACTGTGATTCAAACCAAACACATTTGAGCACAATAACCGGATACTAACTGTGAAGCATTTGGGTGGAGGTTTGGGGCTTCTTTTTGGGTCTGGAGAGCTCTCCATCATAAAAACCATAAACCTTTATTGTATCAGAGAGTACCTGGACTTCTGGACAACTTGGACACAATGGCACAGTGACTTGCTGGAATATCACATCATTGTTGGGATACATGATGCTCATGAAAGGCTACAATTCATCACCAAACAGTAAAATGTAGCTTCAACAGTCAGTAATGTGTTTAGGCAGAAAAGTGGACCCAAACCATGCCGTGAGAATGATCAGATGCTGAAGATTAGGCCATACTCAGCATGATAAATGTTAGCTTGTCTGTACAGGCTTGGTTTGATAAAGAGATTGTTTTTATGCTTTTGAATTTATGAAGCTCAGCGTAGTTGTTGTTGATGATTTTTTTGGGAGGGAGAGCATATCTGTATTTGTATTTATTTACCAACTTTACATATAACTTCAACAGGATCATTAAGGTTCCTTCATTAAGCCCTGAGCTAATATAATAAATTGGGCTTTTTAAAATATTATGTTCAATTTCTGTTCTAAAAAAGAGGCTAAAAATAAGCCCCAGTAAACTTAAAGCTCAGCTAAGCTTAATCAATTCTGAAAGATCTGTCAATTTCAGACAGTCATTGTGCTGCGATGTGATCTCTTGCATTATATATGTACACTACCGGTCAAAAGTTTCAGAATTGAATACCAGTTGACCGGTAATGTACGTACATTTTATCAAAATACTAGAGCAGTAAAATTGCTCAGTGTGGAAAAAATAATTGAATTATTATTATTATTATTATTATTATTATTATTATTATTATTATTAAGAAGAAGAAAGAAGACTAAAGTTATGGGGTGTAATTTTGAATTATATACAATGGGTTCTATGTAGCACCAAAACAAGTTTTTCTATTGCTACAAGCTGCACACTTAAAAATGTAGGTTCTTCAGTGAAAAAATTAAGCATGAACACTCAAAGAACCCTTTGTATGATTAAAGGTGGTAAATAGAACCGTTTGGAAAAGGGTTCTATATAGTACCAAAAGGGTTCTATTATTATTATGTTTATCATATCAATAGTAGAATCCTTTTAGAACCCTTTATCAAAATGTTCTATTTAGAACTCTCTATAAGGTTAATTAAAAGTCAGTACCTGTATAAGGGTGATTGATATGAGAGGTTTATGGGTTTATAATGCTGTAATGTCAGGGGAGTTGTTCAAGCTTTCTTTTTACAGCTGGATCAGAACCTGAGCTGAAGCCATGATGAAACTCACTTGAAACTCAAATTAAAGCCCAGATGGAACAAACGGGAACTTGCCAAATTGCTAATTTGTCCTTAGAGCTGTTTGTTTTTGCTTTACAGCTACAATTGCTTTAGGATCATAAAGAAAGTAAGGTGGTAATGGAGCCACCAGACAGAGCCAGTATTTCAACTCCAAACGTTTCTAAATAGTGAGCTAACACTGTACATTACAGAGAATATTCTACTACAGGGGTCAGCGACTCCAGCGATCCAACAAATTACTAAGTTCTTGATTGGCTGAATGTGGTATGTTAGAGTTGGGTTGGAGTTAAACCTGTAGGAAAAGAGGTCTGCAGGAGAAAAGTACCCACCTTGTACCCCTATGTATCCAGTGTACACCAATCAACAATAACATTAGGACCACCTCCTTTTTTCTACATTCAATGTATTTTATCTGCTCCTCTGATCATACAGCAACAATACTGATGTACTGTAAAATTTTGTGCATATGACCTGCTCATCAGGTCTTCTTGGAATGGTGAATTGTGAAACCTTCACAGTAACCTTCACAGTTTCTGACTGTTGTTTTTGGATTTGGTTTTGGATCTTCGTTGTTTTCAGACTGTTCATCCTTAAATTCTGGGGTTTTCTTTGACTGACCTGTGCTATGGGAGGTTTTCACATTGCTACATTGACACTTCCCTGGCATGTGCAACAACTCTGCTTTCCCTTCTATTCTCAACCATAACTGTCTGTCAAGAAGTTCAAATGGACTTGACTAAGCCATTAGCTGGACCCTTTTCATGGCCAAGGTAACAGTTTGGCTGGGCTGTGAGCTGGGAATTGGCAGTAGAGTGTGAATAGACCACAAGCTGATAAGTTTAACTGGGCCATGAGCTAGAACTTTTCCTACAGAAGCAGCAGAGTTCAACTGGGCTATAGGTTGGAACTTATTTGCAATGTTGTTGCTTGGCCAATGAATTGGGATATTCTTGATAGCACAGCAGTGTCTGGCTGTGATATGAACTAGGGCTTTTCCCACAGAGGCGGCTTAGTGACCCTGGACCCAGGACTTCAAGACAACAGAATTCCATTCAACTGGGCCACGTGCCAAGACTTTCCTGTAGAGGGCAGTAGAGATTAGTAGAGTAGGGTTTGGCTGGGCTATAAATTGGGACACCAACTTCTGACCAAGGCAATAGAGATCAACTTGAATGAGCAGAGTCTTTCTCACCAAGACAACATATGTTGGTCATAAGCCAAAACTTACATACATCCAAAGGGCTGTGCATGATGATTTTCTGACCAAGCCAGTATATTTTACCTGTATTATTTTTTTAAGTGGGCAATAAGTGAAGAATTCCTTGCCAAGGCAGTAAAGTTTGGCTGGCATGTGAGTTGGGACTTTCTTCCCCATAAAGGAGTACTTTTGGTAACAGCAGATTTTGGCTGTGCATGAAGCAGGCCTTTCACACAAAGGTAGTTGACTTAAACTGGGCCATGAAGCAGGACTTTCTTGCCAAGACAGCAAGTGTGGCTGGGCCATGTGCTTGTGAGTTCAACTGGGCTATGAGCCGAGATTTTCCTGCAGAGGTAGTTGAGTTCAACTGGGCCATGGGCCTGGATTTCTCGCTGAAGCAGCAGAGTTTGGCTGGCCTTTGAGTTGAACTTTCTTACCAGGGCAGCAGACTTTGGCTGAGTCTGGCTGCATCATGAACTAGGACTTTCTCACTGAGGCCGTAGATTTGGCTTTGGGTGGGCCCTGAGCCTGGGACTTTAACTAAGCCATGAGCAGAGACTTGTCTATAAGTTAGGGCAGTGTTTCCCAACCCTGTTCCTGGAGGCACATGTGCTCTGCATGTTTTAGAGCTTACCCTGCTCCCCACACACCTGATTCAACTAATCAGCTAATTAACAAGCCCTTCAGAGTTGCAAGGGGTGTGTTAAAGCTAAAATTTGAAGGGCAGTTGTGTCTCCGGGAACAGGGTTGGGAAACAGGGGAGTTAGGGGAGCACAGTCTGTCTGGGCCATGACCCTGGATTAGAATAGAATAGAATAGAACTTTATTGATCCCTTGGGAGGGTTCCTTCAGGGATATTAATGTTCCAGTTTCAGCATCAGTACAGAACAGAAAGCAGAAAGATAGGTAGAAAAATAATTTAGTAGAAGTAAGCAGCACTATATAAATATATAGAATATATAATATACAGACTATATTACAATATACAATATAGACAATAGTGCATGAGAAAAAGAGTCCTGTAGGGGGGTGTATTGCACATTATTGCACATGAAAACTGTTTATTGCACAGAGAGTCCAGTGTGTTGTGGTGGTTGCAGGTTACTGTTAGCTGTTGGTTCAGTTCCTACTCATTCCCATCCTTAATCCTCCTGTTACCACTCCTCCCCCCAGAGAGGAGTTGTAGAATAGAACTTTATATACTTTGTACGGTCTGATGGCGTGCGGTACAAAATAGTTTTAAAGTCTATTGGTCCTGCACTTGGGAAGGAGCAGTCTCTCACTGAACAGGCTCCTCTGGTGGCCAGTGTGTAGACAGCCTGTGTGTGTTCTTCTTGGATATGCTTCCCCCCAGGATACCACAGTTTTGAACAGGACACTGGTGACCACAGACTGATAAAACATCCACAGGAGTTTCCTGCAGATGTTGAAGGACCGTAGTCTCCTCAGAAAGTACAGTCTGCTCTGTCCCTTTCTGTACAGGTGGTCAATGTTACATGACCAGTTAAGCTTGCTATCCAGCCACAGCCTGAGGTACTTGTAGGAGTCCACAGCCTCCACCTCATCTCCCTCAATCAGAACTGGTGTGACTTTGGTCTGGACCTCCCAAAGTCAATGACCAGCTCCTTGGTCTTTGAGATGTCGAGCTGCAGATGATTATCCATCCAAGGCAACAGAGTCTGAACAGGCTGTGAGTCAAGACTTTCTCACCACCAACAACAAGTTTATCTGGGCTTTGTGCTAATCGTGTCAACTGAATCGTTCACCTGGAACTTTCTCAAATAGTGAGCTGGGGAGGTTGAGTCTGGAGTCTGGAGTCTGAGCTTTCTCATCTGTTGTCTTCTTTGTTGCTCCAGGCCACTCTCTTCACCTCTCAGCTGATGCCATGTCAGCACTGGGTGGAATATGTCATAACTGCCATGCTTTTGTCTGGGTCATACTGTCTCCTTTTTGCCTGCTTAGAGAAAAAACAAAACAAAAAAAAAAAACCCAAAAAAACTCTTTGGGCCTCTGAAACGATGCTGTCTGTATAGTTTGCAACAATATGTAATGAATGTGATGTTACAGAGCTACCATTATTTTGTTTTCAGAAATTCATTTTGTATTGTGGTATTGTGTGTAGAATATTGAGGGAATAAAGCTGTACCATAACAAAATGTGCAAAAAGGGAAGCGCTCTGTGTTCTTTCTGGATGCCCTGTATATCTTGTCCTCTTTGCATAGTCACAGAAGCACTGTGGTGAGTTTTTATGATGGAAATAGATGGCTGGGGGTTTCAAACATGAACCACTGGTAGTTTTCTCGGTCTTACTCCATCACGTCTTTGTGTTATTTTGTTTCTTTGTTGAAATGCCAGGGTGCAATATTGTGTCCTATTTTTGTCCATTTTAACAACAAATCAGTCAAGTGCTTTGTTGCCCTCTTAGCCTCTGTGCCCATGCTGAGAGTACACTTTTTTCAGAAGCACGCCTTGGGCGATTGGGGTTACATATGTAGGACTCATTCATGATTTTTTGATCTGTAGGTGAAAGTGGTGAATGATGACTTTTTCTGCCTTTGCGTCGCATTCTTTTAATAATTCACAGGACAACATTGTTTGCAGACTTAAACTCTGAATCTCTCTTTAAACACAACAATTAACTGAGGTACACTGAGGTTTGCTTGCCTTTTTGAGAGGTCAAAAGGTGACCAGTGGCAAGGAAAAACTCCCTCAGACTGGGAGGAAGAAACCATGAGAAGAACCAAACATCTCAAGGGAAACCCATTCTCCTCTGTTGAACACCAGATAGCACACAAAATGATAACTGGACTGGACAGAAAGAGTAAACCATGAGTTAGAGTATGAGCTTGGTGTTAATGTGAAAGTCCAACAGGTTAAGCTAAGTGGCATAAGTGCAGAGGAATATGGCATCTCAACAGGAAGTGAGAGCTGTTAAGGCAATGCTGTAGCAGTTAATGAACCATTACTACCATTAATATAAACTGTTCACAGGCACCTGGAAAAGGAGAATTTGATGAGAAACTTTGGTTACAGAAAGAGAAAAGGGAATGATGAATGTGTTGGTGTGCTTTTTATTTGGGAAATTAAAATCGGATCTCATCGGGACATGCTGGAGACGCATTTCAGTGACAAGCTAAACCAGTCAAAGTACATCCAGATTCTATCTGGATCCAAAATCCTTGTTAGTGCCTGGTGTAAACAGGCGCTTTTGTATACTGTTACCATGTGCATCTCTTCTTGCTCTCTTCCAGCATGATGATGCACCTTGTCCGAGCAGAAGACTCTCCAACACACAATGAGTTCAAAATGAGTTCACTGTTCTTCAGCAACATTCCTGGTCGCCACAAATAACAAAGAGTTTTGAGGGCGAAATGCAGCCCTATACACTGTTTAAAGTAAAACTCTTTGAGGAACTTTTGGAGGTTTTTCAGTTTGAAGAGCCTCTTAAGGTGCTTCAGGAACCTTCAGTAAAGGAGTTTTTGAAGACTTCTTGTAGCACATTAAAGGGTTCCTCCACAGATTCATACTGAGGAACCTCAAAATGTCCTCTAATATCTTTCAGTGACCCAGCATTAGTAACATCAGATTACACTACACATATAAGACTGGTAATGGTTTTAACAGTGTTACACCACAAGGTGGTGCTGTTTTATATATATATAGTTATATTTATATAGTTAGACACCACATACTAGTCCATTAAACATCACTGAGAAGATTCCAACCAGTCCATGCCTAAAAAAATAAATGAGTTAAGCCAGTCTCTGTAATGTGCTGCTTTGGTGGTTCTCAAATCATATGTCTATGTACCACCTACAGGTTATTTCACAGGAACACTTATTCCACACAGACTTATACTCCTGGCAGTAGTTTTTCACCAGTTGTGTGGAGCCTGCCCACTTTTGCAATCTACAGTCTGACATGGTTGGATGTATTGCTTCTGGTCAATGCAGCAGGTCTACTGAGACATCTCAGAAAATGTGAGACAGAGGAAATCAACAGGATTACAGTGTAGTGAACTATGGTTTCTACATATTGTCCCCTTGACACCAACCCTGCTCCAGGAGAGATACCGTCCTGAAGATTTTAGCTCCAACCCCATTGAGCCAATCAGGAACGTCTGAAGGCAGTAATTATTTGGATCAGGTGGGGTGGATTAGGGTTGAATCTAAAGTCCAGGAGCTCTTCAGAAGCAGGGTTGGTCTCCCCAGCCTTGAATGAATTATTCAGTTATTAAACTGAATGGAGAAACTGTTGTGAATGAACCGGTAGCTAGTTGGATTAGTTTATGTTCCACAGGGTTCTTTTGTAGGGCCTTTAAAAATACAGTAATGTAATTATTGTGTAATTATGAGTGTAGAACTAAATGTGGGCTTATATACAATTTAAACACTTAGCACAAACAAATGTCATTTTATCAGTATTATAGGAGAAAACTATAGACTTCAATTCTTTTTTTTTATTTAATTTTATTTATTTTATTGAGGAGTTCATACAACATACAAATATATACAAAGAACAAAAACAATGCCTCCCCATTTTTTATTTTAACCCCAAAATGCCCACAAACCATTCACACATCCACAAAAAAAAAACCAAAAAAACAAAAAACACATAACCTTTGAGAGAAGTTAATCTTTTGGCAAGATATGGAGTGACGCGAAATAAGACAGAAAAGAGTTCCATTTCTGAAAAAATTCAGCAGTATTTCCTTTAAGTGAAAATCTTATTTTCTCTATTCTGAGGTAATACATAACATCTTGGAGCCAGCATGAGATTGAGGGCAGGTCTGCAGATTTCCACAGCAGAAGGATACGAGGTCTTGCTAATGTAGATGTGAACAGGAGGATCTCCGACTGAGCCCTTGTGATCAGTAATGTATTATTACTAATGCCAAATAAAGCTGTAGAAGATGAAACATCTATGTTAATATGTAAGACCTTGGACATTATTTCAAAAAAATCTGACCAGAATTTGCGAAGAGTAGGACAAAAAAAAACCCATATGGCTTAAGTTACAAGGTGAGGCCGAGCATCTATCACATCGATCAATAGATTTCAATTCTTAAAACATGTGCATGAAACAGATTTCCATCTAATGTCACCTTTTGCTTTGCGTACCACCAGTGGTGCACATACCACAGCTTGACAACCACTGTTCTACATTATTGCACACTGTTTTTATCTGTTCAAGTCAATTTTAAGCTGTTAATGTATCAGGACCCCTGATAGGAGCTTCACTTTCACAGATATTTTAGGTTAATTAGGGTGCTTATCAGGAGAGCAGAAAAAGTTGTTGTTTGGCCAAGCGCCCTTGCCTACAGATCTTGCAGGGGGTCGGTGGGGGATAGGCTATGCCAATCAAAAGTTACTTACGAGCTAATTAAGGAAGATCGGCTTTTCCTGGGGGTCTAAATTGATTAAATGTTTGTGGATGAGGTACAAGTGGGAGGACAAACGAGCAAGAGAGATTGACAACTGTCCTCATCAGAATGCAGAGATAACTGTTCAGGACTCAGCGTGACCTTTATACACTTCCTTGTCACTTTATTGTGAAGAACAAGTTCAAGTTCAACAAGATCTGAAGAACTACCACTGAATATTTGACCAAAGAACAACCATATAAAATACGAATTTGGGTTCCTGAAAAACAGCAATCCAATATTTGAATTTGTTTTGCTGAAGAACAGCCACTGAATATTTGAAGTTGGGTTTTTGAAGTACATGCATGAACCGTTCAAAGTTAAGTATTTGAATTTGTATTTGCATAACAGTTAACCATGTTTATATTTGGGTTCTGAAGTATAAATATCAAGACTTAAAATTTAAGCCATAATAATAATAATAATAATATATAAAGAACTACTCAAAGATATTTAAAAACTCCAGCTCTGGTTCTGATGGCGAAGCAGTAGTAACAGTAGGAATCATGTATATGTGGCTGGAGTAAGGATAGATGAAATAAGGCTGTATGACCAGTGAAGCTCATGTTTAGGATGATTTATCATTAAAAATCGATATATATGAATTGATTATATAAGTACTAGTGCCTAAGTCCCAAAACTGATGCAATCAGTGGCTAAAAGATGATTGATCTGTGTTTAGATGAGACTGATTTAAGCCGTGGTTCATCGTTTATAGGCCGTCACTAAAATGTCATCTTTCACGGCACAAGGACAACTGTAACTCAGTGGAGACTTAATTAATATGCTTGATGAATACATTAATCTTTGCTGTGGATGTGTGTGTGTGTATGTGTGTGTGTGTATGACCCTTCTGTAGGACACACACTGGGTGTGTAGCTGAGTGTGCGAGTGTGGAGGTTTTTCCTTTAAACAGTTTTAAAAGTCCCCGTCACCTTGTTGGCTCCTAGCTTTCTACTGCCTGTTCTCTCTCTCTCTCTCTCTCTCTCTCTCTCTCTCTCTCTTGCACACACACACACACACACACACACACACACACAGTGTACTGTATTGATTGTAGAGATTTTTTTTCTATTAGCCTTGCAGGCCCTTTTTTAATGGCTTGTCCTTGACGTCCTTTCCTCTGTTTCGGTTCTCCTCTAGAACTTTAAAAAAATGCCCAACTTTAACCTTTCCACTCAGCAGCTGGAATCTCAGCAGCTGGAAGAGTTTCATGGTTTGACAGGGAATGTCATTGTCATCCAAGAATAAAGGCATCCCCTCCTGGGATCGGCTTTTGCAAATATAGACAATGTACTTTCAGTATTAAGTGTAACCCTTTAAACCTTAAAGACCTGCTTTTGACCAAACATTTGTTGAATCATTTATAGCAGTTACTGAATCATTTATAGTAGATATTGAATCATTTATAACAGTTACTGAATCGTTTATAGCAGATACTGAATCATTTTTAGCAGTTACTGAATCATTTATAGCAGATACAGAATCATTTATAGCAGTTACTGAATCCTTTATAGCAGATACTGAATCATTTATAACAGTTACTGAATCATTTATAGCAGTTACTGAATCGTTTATAGCAGATATGGAATAATTCATAGTAGATACTGAATCATTTATAGTAGATACTGAATCATTTGTAGCAGTTACTGAATCATTTATAGCAGATACTGTATCATTTATAACAGTTACTGAATCATTTACAGCAGTTACTGAATCATTTACAGCAGTTACTGAATCATTTATAGCAGATACTGAATCATTTATAGCAGTTACTGAATCATTTATAGCAGATACTGAATCATTTTTAGCAGTTACTGAATAATTTATAGCAGATACTGAATCATTTATAGCAGTTACTGAATCATTTATAGCAGTTACTGAATCATTTATAGCAGTTACTGAATCATTTACAGCAGTTACTGAATCATTTACAGCAGTTACTGAATCATTTATAGCAGATACTGAATCGTTTATAGCAGATACTGAATCGTTTACAGCAGTTACTGAATCATTTACAGCAGTTGCTGAATCATTTACAGCAGTAACTGAATCATTTATAGCAGATACTGAATCATTTATAGCAGTTACTGAATCATTTATAGCAGTGATGGAATAATTCATAGTAGATACTGAATCATTTATAGTAGATACTGAATCATTTGTAGCAGTTACTGAATCATTTATAGTAGATACTGAATCAATTATAGCAGTTACTGAATCATTTACAGCAGTTACTGAATCATTTATAGCAGTTACTGAATCATTTATAACAGTTACTGAATCATTTATAGCAGATACTGAATCATTTATAACAGTTACTGAATCATTTATAGTAGATACTGAATCAATTATAGCAGTTACTGAATCAATTATAGCAGATATGGAATCATTTATAGCAGTTACTGAATCATTTATAACAGTTACTGAATCATCTTTAGCCGTTATATAGTTACGTAGACTTGGAATCTTTTTCATCGACCTACTGTGCTGCACACAGACGAGTTTGTCCTCCGCATACAACCCATCCACACCCAGTGATACACACATATACACACTAGTAAATTCACACACTAGGGGGCAGAGAGCACACATGCCCAGAGTGGTGGGCATGACAGAGCATCAATGACACTTGGGGGCAGCTGGGTTGTTAAGTGCCTTGCTCAAGAACACTTCAGTCATGTGCTGCCAGATCAGGGATTCGAACTAGCAACCTTCCAGTCACAAGGGTGGATCCTGAATCACCAGGCCACGACTGTCCCAAAAAAGATTACTCGCTTCACAATGTTGTGCATTATCCTTGTGCAGGCGCCATGTTAATTTTCTCTGTATCATTCCAGTTTTTTACTATATATTCTGCTGTAGCAAGTGTGTGTGTGTGTATGTGTGTGCGTGTGTGTGTGTTTATATAAGGGGCCTCTGCTGAGTGTGTGTCTTATTCTGTCTTATTGTATCAAACAGTTAATGCTGCAACTGGCCACCAGAAGGCAGTGTTGCTTCTAGTCCAGCCTGTTCATTACTCCTCTTATGACTCTTCCAGGTATCCATTTCTGCATAACTGAAAAGTTCAGATCCAAAACTGAAACTGAAAAGTTTTCATCCAGGATGGGTCAGAATGGCTCACGGAAAATAATAAAGGGCAGGTCATACAGATAGACACTGATCATTTATAGATTTTTCTGAAAAGTGTCAATTGTAGGGTGTGTCATTTGGCCACAATTTTGAGAACTTTCTGAAGATTTCTTATTTTGGTTTGTCAGTGGGGCAGCATTCTGTAGAACTTTCTGAAAGTACGTTAATTTTAAAGTGTATCATTGAGCCATCAGCAGTTACTTTCATAGCGGTAAATGAATCATTTATAATCAATGTTCAATAATTAGTGGATGTTGATCATTTACAGTAGGTGTTGAATCATTTACAGTAGATGTTGATCATTTACAGTAGATGTTGAATCATTTATACAGTAGATGTTGAATCATTTACAGTAGGTGTTGAATCATTTACAGTAGATGTTGAATCATTTATACAGTAGGTGTTGAATCATTTACAGTAGATGTTGAATCATTTATACAGTAGATGTTGAATCATTTACAGTAGATGTTGAATCATTTATACAGTAGATGTTGAATCATTTACAGTAGGTGTTGAATCATTTACAGTAGATGTTGAATCATTTATACAGTAGGTGTTGAATCATTTACAGTAGATGTTGAATCATTTATACAGTAGATGTTGAATCATTTACAGTAGATGTTGAATCATTTATACAGTAGATGTTGAATCATTTACAGTAGGTGTTGAATCATTTACAGTAGATGTTGAATCATTTACAGTAGATGCTGAATCATTTACAGTAGATGCTGAATCATTTACAGTAGGTGTTGAATCATTTACAGTATGTGTTGAATCATGTTCAGCAGGTACTGAATCCTTTAAAGTTGATGTTGAATCATTTACAGCATTTAGAGCAGATGTCCTAATTTGAAAATCGATGATGCAGTTTGTTCAGATCAAATGCATGTTTTAATTGACTTTTTTATTGAACCTGATAAATTTACTCCTGTTAAGCATGTGCTCATGTTCCTTAATGTCCATGATCCTTTCCAAAAGCAATCGTGAAACACTAGCACATGCTTTTATAATGTATCACCTTGATTACTGCAACTCACTTACTGGAATTAGCCAGGCCTCCAGTGCTCGATTTTTATCTGGTGCAAGCAAGCGAGAGCACATCACTCCAATTTTAGCTCACCTTCACTGGCTTCTGGTTCATTTACGAATCCATTTTAAAACCCTTTTATTTGTTTTTAAGTATCTTAATGGTCATGCCCCATTTTATCTGCCTGAACTGCTGCACCCATATGTCTCGTCTCGCTCTCTCAGGTCAGCACATCAGATGCTTTTACTCGTTCAAAAGATGAAACGCAAACAGAGGTGATAGAGCTTTCTCAGTCGTGGCTCCAACGTTGTGGAATTGCTTTACCTTGTGCTTTTAAATCTCGTTTACTCCCTGGATTTCAACCCAATGTGAGATATTTTAACTTTCACCTGTTACAGTCCTTTTGTTAGTTTTTAAGTGTGTTATAAATAAAATGGAATGGTATTTATAGAATAATTATTTACAGTAGATGTTAAATAATTTAAAAATCAGTTGATTGAATCCCTTATAATAGATACTGAATCATTTCTAGCAGATATTGAATTATTCACAGCAGTTACTGCTGGACAAACATATCTAGAACCATCTAAAGTTTTGTTGTTTTTAGAGTTTATAATTGTTTCAGCATTCTGTAGAACGTTCTGAAGGTGTGTTCGTTGGGCCAAAAACAGTTCTAAACATTATAAAGGTGTGCACTTTGTAGAGCTTATAATTACACAACATTTGAATAGAACGTTCTGAGTTTATAGTTGGACCACAACTTCCAGGACTTTCTGAATGCATGTGATTTTTAGAGTTTATAGTTGGGGCAGAGTTTCCAGAACTTTCTGAAGGTGTGTGACTTTTAGTTGGTCACTGGGCAATAAAGTCTGGAGTTGATCATTGTGTTTTTTGTAGAGTCAGTGCCGGGGTGAAGTTTCGGTGTATTATATTTACTATTGTTTACTATTGTTTATCTTCAAAGAGTTGCTGAAAGTCCCTTAACAAACTGCAGGCCCTTCCCCCTCATTATCGAAATAAACCATTAACATGTTCTCAGAGCTTCTGAGGTGGAAAGTAAAACTCCCACAGAGAGCTCATCCAGAACCTACTCTCACTGCAGCCTCTGTGTGCAAAGGATGACATCATTTGCCAGTCTCTTGGTGATTGTGTGGTAATTGTGCACCTGGACCCAGAGGAAACTGGAGTCACGCAGAGCTTCTCTCTCTAGTTCATGACCCGGGTGCTGTTTATCAGCACAGCACTGTTACAGCAGAATACAGAAAGCTAAAGACATATGAAACATCTTGCTAATAATTGTGGACACCCCTTCTAATGAATGCATTCAGCTATTTTAACTTGCACCAATTGGTGACAAAGGTGTGCAAATGCACACATAGGTTGTCTCGTCCCTGGAAAGAAGTAATGAATAGAATAGGACTTTCTGGAGCAGATAAACATGAACCTATTGGCACCATGTCTAATGCCAGGTGTGGGATAGATTGGTATTAAGCCCCCCAGCAATGAGCTTTGGAGCAGTGGAACTGTGTTCTCTAGGATAATGGTGCCCCATCCAGAACCTTTGGGATGAGGTGGGGCAGTAATCATCCAATATACTGACCTCATCAACGCTTTTGACTTTGAATGCAATCAAATGTTCACAGCAATGCTCCAACATATAGTAAAAAGACTTCCCTGGACAGTAGAGCCATATAAAAAAAGGAGGATAAACTCTTTGTAGCTATAACAAACAAACAAACAAACAAACAAATAAATAAATAAATAAATAAATAAAAAGCCAAACGGGTCAATGTTCTGTTTGCTGCTCACTAATTTAACTCTTTTGTTTTTACCTGAAACTCATGAGCAATTCTGTGTGATTCTTTTGAAGTTTGATGTAGTTTTGACATTTTTTCTGGCCACACATTCCAGAGATTATTTTCAGGAGATCCTAGGCTACAGACGTTTGTCTTCAGTTGTGATGTAAAAATTAAGAGAATTTAAATATATGTATGAATTTTACCATGTTTTGATCAAAATTTTGCTTGTCTCTACATTTTTATTGTTATTTTTTACATCAGCAATCCGATTGGTATCATCCAGAGTTCTCTCTCTGATCATCCAGAGTCTGTATGCAGGTTGAGCATCAGCCCCGCCCCCTCTCTCTGATCATTCAGAGTCTGCATGCAGGTTGAGCATCAGCCCGCCCCCTCTCTCTGATCAGTCAGAGTCTGCATGCAGGTTGAGCATCAGCCCGCCCCCTCTCTCTGATCAGTCAGAGTCTGCATGCAGGTTGAGCATCAGCCCCGCCCCCTCTCTCTGATCAGTCAGAGTCTGTATGCAGGTTGAGCATCAGCCCCGCCCCCTCTCTCTGATCAGTCAGAGTCTGTATGCAGGTTGATCATGTACATGTGGACAGAGCAGTAAACATGCACCTGAAGCTCCTTTGGAATTTAAACTGGGATTTAATTCATTTGGAAATGAGTGAATTTTAGCTTTCAGTTGGATTACTTGCTGATAATTCATCAAACACTGACAGATAAGGTGGGTCTATATGTGTATCTTGTCTGTAGGTTACTCTGATCCATGTAACAACCTGAAAGTGCGGATCTTGTAATTGAGTTAGACACTGTCCTAACACCACTACCTGACACCCAGTTCAAGCTTACTGGAAGAAGAACCCTTTCCTCTCTCTCTCTCTCTCTCTCTCTCTCTCTCTCTCTCTCTCTGGTTGCTAGGAGACAGTGTAGGTTCAGGCTCAAATGGCTCTATAGGGTTGTTGTAGGCTCTTGACTTTGACAGGGAAACACACCCTTTCTCCCTCCCCTTTCCTCTCTCTCTCTCTCTCTCGCTCTCTCTCTCTTTCTCTCTCTCTCTCACTCTCTCTCATTCTTTGTACCTCTGCTCTTCTTGCTTTAATTAAAGTACAAAAACCATCATTACAGATAATGATAGAGGATCTAATTAACTGTCTCCCGTTACTTGTAATAAAGAGTTTATGATGCTTTGCTTGGAGTTTGTTTTGGAGGGTAAAGAAGTGCGGCAGTATCTACTGTACAACCCGTGTAGTTGCATTTAATACAGCAAACTGACGGAGGCAGTACTGAGCCTTCATGGCTATGTTCAGACTGCAGGTACATCAGATTCTTTCCTCAAATCAGCTCTGTTGAAGTGACTGTCAGTACTGTTATTTGCAAGTGATCAGATAAGACTTGTGTGTCCAGACGCCACAAATTGTTAAACTGGGGTAGCCATCATTGGCGGCATAGCTTTTGGTGTTCTTATTGGACTCCTCCACTTCCTACACCCTGGAGTTCACATGGTCATTGTTTGTCACATTGCAAGTGATGCAAAAGAGTGTCCAGTGCGTCCAGACTGAGACACATCTGTACAAATCCAATCGTAATAACAAATTAAATCAGATTTCACGTGGCTTCTTCCTGTCGTGACTGTGAAAAATCAATCTAAAGACATGCTGATAATCAGATTCGGGGTGTCTGGATGCAGCCCTCTTTTATTTGTCTATGCATCTCATATAAAATAAACATTAAGTCTGCTTTGATTGGCTGCTTTCTGGCACTACAACAGCTCACAGGAGCCACATATAGTACAGCATATCATAGTTTTGGGTCAGCTGAAGCAGTCCAGTTTGTTTTTGTGGGAGTGGACGATGAAGACAAGATAGGGTAAGAGTGAACATTGGCTAGTATTAGTTTTCTCACCAGTTTTCAGTTTGTTGAATACCAGGTTGCATGCCACATGAAAAGACATCATTACAAGTACTGGTTCCCGTAGCAACCTTTATTCTCAGTGTTTCTCAATTCTGGTCCTGGAAGCACCTTGCCCTGCACATTTTAGTGGAGTCTCTGCAATGCAGAAAGGGCTGTTAACAAGCTGATTAGTTGATTCAGGTTTTGAGCACTAAAAACACAAAAATGAGCAGGGCAGGGGTGCCTCCAGGACCAGGTTGATGAGGCGGTGTTCAACTGATGGGGGGGAAGGGTGGTGTCACATTTACTCGGCAGTCAGTTTCACTTCTCAATCTCTTCTGAGTTCCCAGTCCAGACAACGACCCCTGAGAAACACTAGCAGAGTATGAATGAGATGCTCTGCAGTATCAACGGCATCAAATTCCAAATTTTAGGTTTTACAGCTTGCATATAAATGTCCATCATCATTAAACCCTCTCATCAAAAAGTTCTGTGGCCCCAAGAACAGTTTGGCAACTGTGCTGAGAAAACTGGATTTGATTTGTCAGCATCCTGTGTCATTTTCTGCTCATTAGGAAAAGCTGCCATGCTTGGAACAGTTGGGCCGAAAGCAACAATATAGATTTTGCTTTAAATGCGTTCTAAAATTAATGAACTAATATGGATAAACATAATTACCAACATGCTACTGTAGCTTGCGTTGTTGTTGTTGTGTGTGTGTGGGTGTGTGTGGGTGTGTGTGTGCATGTGCGTGTGTGTGTGTGTGTGTGTCAAGTTGTGAAGGCTTCATTAATATCCAGGCTTTGTAGACACTTGGGGAAATGGTCTGCTCTGTCCATATGTTTGGTGTGTGTGTGTGTGTGTGTGAGTGTTTGTGCGTGCGCATGTTTCTGACTTAGAGTAACAGCTGTATGTTGAATTGTTATTCTGTGCAGAAGGCAGATGATCATCTACCAGCAGAAGGGGAGAGTAATGAAGTACACCTGCTCTCAGTACAGTGCAGCTCATTCTTAATGATGGCCTACTTTGTGGATGAGTACAGTTCAGTCCGTACTGGCTCTTCACTGCACTTTGCATTAAACTGCACTGTTTACATTTTAATGTCCAATGTAGAGTAAAGCCACGCAAGACTTTGGTTAGTAAGATGTCAAGAGCTACTCATGCTTGTCCAAATGACAGTTTTTCAGTACTTCCTCTGCTTGATTATGGTGATATCAGCTACAGATCCAGATCCAAAAGTTTGCTGTAAAAGCTTGAATCTTTATATACCCCTTTCAAAACACATCACTGGGAACATAGATCCACTGGACAGCCCTATTCACCTGCGGTGAGCAGTTGGGGAGTCCAGTGCCTTACTTAAGGACACTTCAGTCATGTCCTGCCAGTTCAGGGAATCAAACCGGCAACCTTCCATTCACAAGGTTATTTGTCTAACCACCAGGCCGCAGCCAACCCACTCATTTATTTGCTGGTCAAATGACCTTCTTTGGCCACTTGGTGTAAAATTCACTGGTTTACATTTATCTATTAAACCCTACTTGGACTTTTAGCCCACTATTTATGTGAGCTACTGTCTGCTACATACAAAACCAGGTCATCTAGTTATAGCAGGTTAAAAACTCGTTTCTGTCACTGCTTTCAAGTTACACTTGTACATGTTTGGAATTTAATAACCTATTTGTGAATGTGCATCCCTCCCCTTTTTATTTTATTCACTTGCAAGGCTGCCTTTATAAGTAAGAAATTGTTCTTAATGGCCTGCCTGGTTCAATTAAATGCTAAATAAAATATTTAAAGTCTTCTGAAGTTCATAATTTTAATTTACCAACCCTCGTGTCAACTTCAACTTCTTTTCCTTTGGTGAACTTTAACACATGAATGTCAAAATAGAAAAACAGAGAAAATGCTACCGTAAGCCATGTCTTGCTGTTATTTCCATACTGACTCTAATTACAGCCACTTTGGACAATTCCTTATATGCCACATGGATTTTGACACTGCATTCAGAATCAACTCTTTAGCTGGTCGCACGTGGACGACAGCCAGGCTCATCAGATTTTCAGATGATCAGTTTACTGATATTTAAACCTTAGATTTTATTTGAAGTCATCTTGAATCTTTTCTGTTGGTCCATTATGTATTTCTGAGGCAGTATAAAGAACAAATGTCAGATTCACATTATGGCAAAATGGTATTTCAAGTGGCCACTAGGGTATTGCTTGATGGTTGCTATGGTGACTTGGTGATGAGTTCTAAACCACCATTAGCTCAGTTAAGCGAAGGTACAGTGAAGTTGGAAAGTTCAGCAGCTCTTAGAGCAGTTATTTATTTTTAGCATCATAAAATAATAAAAAACCTCACAAACCTCTCCAAAGGAAGCACATGGTACAGCAACCCGTGTGTGTGTCTGTGTGTGCGCGTGTTGGTGGTATGTTAACACAGCATGGCTCCATTTCTAGGCCGATATGGTGATGTACTGTCTGTCTCTGTCCCCCAAGGCTATGCACCTAGAATAGGGAAGATATTTCTGACTGACACACACACACACACACACACACACACACACACACACACACACACACACGTGCGTGCACACACACACACACACACAGGGATAATGGTCATTTCTGGCTGAACTGGATGGGATGTCTCTCTCTCTTGGCTTGCTTGTTACTGCTGTTCATTAAGAATAGAACCAAATTCTTACACACACACAGAGACACACACACACACACACACACACACACACACACACCTTGATTAGTTGTCAGACAGCATCCTTTTCTCCATACATCTTCTTTTGAACTTCACCAGATAATTCTCTCTCTCTCTCTCTCTCTCTCTCTCTCTCTCTCTCTCACTCTCACTCTCTCTGTCACACACACACACACACACACACACACACACACACACACACACACACACACACACACACACACACACACACAGTTGTAAGACTCCTCAGTAGATTAACAAGTTCTGTTCAGTTGATTTGAAAGTCACATAACCTGAAGAGTGAGGGATGTGTTAGGAGAAGCCGGATCTGAAACCGAAGAAAAATGAATAATAATAATAATAATAATAATAATAATAATAATAATAATAATAATAAGATTTTTTGAATAAGGAAAGAGATAAAAGTCAAATATTTACAGCAGGGAGAAATGAGAATTACTTTCAGATGCTAGGTGCTTACTATGTTGTCCCAGGTTGTCGCTGGGGTATTGCTGTATGGTTGCTGTGGGGTTGTACAGGCTACTATGATATTTCAGGGGGCAGCTATGGTTTTGCAAGGGAGCTGTTTAGAGGTTGCTAGATGGTTAATCTGAAATATTGAAAGACCATATTTTCTATAGTAAAAGATTGTTTTTGAAGATGATTAAAACTTTACAGAGCATAATATTATTACTGTATATGATCTTTAACGGGAACTTCACCAATTGACATGCTTCAGTCCACTGTATCAAATAAAATGTGTGATTTTGAAGATATGAATGCTACAAAAACGGAGAAAACTATTTCAGGTGGTTGTTATGGTATTTACAGGTGGTTGCTATGGTACCCCATGTAGTTGCTTGGGTGTTACTATTTCAAATTGCATTATTCGTTTAAATACATGATTCACATTCTTTAGTTACAGAGGTGCCACTACTACTGTTCTAACCCAGTGCTGCCTTTTAGACTGGAGTGACTGAAGAAGCTGTGACTGGATGTAGGCTAAAAGCTTGATGAAAGAAATCTATAGTCTTTTCACTGACAGGGCTAAAGGAACAGAACAGATCAGATACTGGTTCATACATTAAACCCAACGTAAATGATTGCATGGTTCTACTTTTTAAACAGATTTTTGAGAGGATGTAAGTTTAACAAAAATGTGATCCCATAGGAATGATACAAATACATCCAGCCAACCACATAGAGTACCACAGCAATCACTTGTAAATGCCCTAATAACCAGCATTGATATCTTCTACAACCACAAATGTGCCTGGCACAAAAATACTCTAAAGCTTAAGTCCTTAATGGGCTCTCTGTTCCCATTAAAGATCTTACAAAGTGATAAAACCAAGCTCTGTAAAGTTTTAATGGTCTTCAAACGCAAACAAAAAAATAGAAAGTAGGATCTTTTGATATTTTTCTGATGGTTTCAGATAACCTCCTGTGGGCCCACCACCCACAGAGGAAACCATTGGGGTTGGGTGCCTTGTGGATTGGGTGGCGGTCGAGGGCGGGGTCCTTGGCAGCCCGATCCTGGGACACAGTGGTTGGCTGTTGGGACGTGGAATGTCACCTCGCTGGGAGGGGAGGAGCCTGAGCTTGTGCGGGAAGTTGAGAGGTACCGGCTAGAGATAGTCAGGCTCACTTCCATGCACAGCTTGGGCTCTGAAAACCCAACTCCTTGAGAAGTGTTGGACCCTCCACTACTCTGGAGTTGCCCAGGTGGAGAGATGTCGGGCTGGTGTGGGCTTGCTTATAGCTTCCTAGCTCAGCCGTCTCGTGTTGGAGTTTACCCCAGTGAACGAGAGGGTCGCCTCTCTGCGCCTTCGGGTAGGAGAGAGGACTCTGACTGTAGTTTGTGCCTACGGGCCGAACGGCATTGCAGAGTAGCAGATCTTCTTGGGGTCCTTAGGTGGGGTACTGGAAAGTGCCCCAACTGGGGACTCCATTGTTCTGCTGGGGGACTTCAACGCCCAAGTGGTGATGACAGTGACACCTGAAGAGGGGTGATTGAGAGGCATGCAGAGTTTCTCACACCTAACTGAGGAGGCTGGGGACATTGAGTCTGAGTGGTCTGGGGTCTCTTCCTCCATCATTGACGTGGCCGTCCGGAGCTGTGGGCATAAGGTCGCCGGTGACTGCTGTGGCGGCAATCCCCGAACCCGGTGGTGGACACCTGAAGTAAGGGATGCTATCAAGCTAAAGAAGAAGACCTCATCCTGGCTGAGGAACACTGGACCAGATCTACTCCCTCCAGAGGGTGCTCGAGGGTTCATGGGAGTTCGCTCAACCAGTCCACATGTGTTTTGTGGATTTGGAGAAGGCATTCAACCGTGTCCCTCAGGGTATTCTGTGGTGGGTGCTCCGGGAATACAGGGCCTGGGGCCCTCTCTTAAGGGCTGTCAGGTCCTTGTACGACCGGAGCAGGAGCTTGGTTCACATTGCCATCAATAAATCAGGCCTGTTCCCAGTGAATGTTGGAGTCTGGCAGGGCTGCCCTTTGTCACCGGTTCTGTTCATAATCTTTATGGACAGAATTTGTTGGTGCAGCCAGGGGCCGGAGGGGGTCAGGATATCATATACCACAGGATATCATCTCTGCTTTTTGCAGATGATGTTGTCCTGATGGCTTCTTCGAGCCAGGACCTTCACTGGGGGAGGGAGGTCTGGGCATCCCTGCTCAGACTGCTGCCCCCGCGACCCAGCCCCGGATAAGCAGAAGAAGACGGAGGGACGGACGAACGGTTTCAAATGAAAATGTTAACTCTAAATCATTAACAATAACTGGTTAAGGCTTATTCTGCATTGTAATTGGGTATTGGACACTTACACCTTCTATGGGTTCAGTACAAACTCAATTAAATGATTCAGTGTTTCCTTTCTTCAAACACACACCACAGCAAGAAAGAAGAACCCTATAGAAAAGTAGCTTAGTGTTTTAACATCAGCGTTTTCAGCCTCTGCTCAAGAGGGACCGGCCAACCAGAGTGGAGAGACCATTACAGCGGCTCCATCATCCGGTTTGTTTCTTAAGGCTGAATGGCAGTGATTGTTTTTCCCCCACACTGAACATCTCAACAATGCCTTCATGAAAGCTTTCAGCCTAGCTAGGCCTGAGTTAGTCTCCACAGTTCCAGTCCACAGTGAAGGGGTGTGCTGTGATTGAACAGTGGGGTGGCGAAGCAGACCGAGGCTTTCATTCCAGCTCAGCAGAACGGATACTGTGGGAATTCGAGAACGATCCAAACCCTCTAACACTCCTGACTGTGTTGCTTATCCAGCTCAGGAACTGATGTCGCAAAAACAAATGAATTTACAATATACACTTTTCAGCCTACAGCAGATTGTACATTATTATATATAGAAAATCAGCATTTAATCAGACACAGTACAGCAGTACATTAACTAAAGCAGCAAATCTATGGGATAAAAGGGGAAAATGCTAAATGAACCGTAACATTCATCTGTTACAGTATGACTCCCTCCGTGTTTCTACATTTGCTGTCCAGTTTATCAGTTCTTACCATACAGAAGCACTTGTATAATCACAGACTGTCCATCTGTTTCTTTGCATACTTTATTCTCCTCCTTTCACCCTGATCTTCAGTGGTCAGGACCCCACTGGACCACCACAGAGCAGCTGTTTTGTGGGTGATGGGTCACTCTCAGCACTGCAGTGATACTGACATGGTGGTGGTGTGTTAGTGTGTGGCTTGAATCAATTGAAGCAATGGGCAATGCTTAGATACTTGTGCCATCCAGCTTTTACCTGAAGTTCCTAATATGTGCTGACCAACAAATAATGCACAACCTTAACAATAAATTAGGTCATTCTGCACCTTTACTTGAAACCTGAGGCCTGTGGTCAGACTCACTGCATTCAGGCTCCTTCATCTCCTGAATAACTTGCCTTCTGTTGCAGTGGTTGGCTTTAGTGAGTCTGGTAATGTTGTTTGTGTGTGTGCGTGTGTGTGTGTGTGTGTTTTCCAGAGACAAAGAGAGTGAGAGATTGCACAGGTGTGGGCTGATGGAAGCAAAAAGAGATGAACATTATGAGAAACACACAAACTCAATATTGAGGAACAGCAGAAGACAATTTAATCATGCTGTGCAGAGAGAGGTTTTTCGATGTGTGTGAAAGAAAGACAGACAATTTGTATAAACCCAGAAGTTCCGGTGTGTGTGTGTATAGTCTACTGAGAGCCTCCTCCACTCATTCTGTAATAAAACATCCAAAACAAAGCAATAACCTGCATTACTGTCTGAGTGTGTGTCAGCTATGGGAGAGATGGCAGCAGCATCAGCTTTTACTACTTTTACTGAATGTGTATGACACAGCACTGAGATCACTCTGGAACAGTGTTCCATATAGTGTTGACCTTGTCAACTTATTATGTATCCAAAAAGAACAAGATGACAAACTGTCTCTATAATGATGTTAAAATAATTTATATTGGTCATAAAATATGACAAAAACAGAAAAGCAGCAACTTTACAGCAGAAACAAAAAATCTGCAGTAATGTTGAACAATCAGCAGTCAGCAGCAGTAATGTAGGACAATCAGCACTCAGCAGCAGTAATGTTTAACAATCAGCACTCAGCAGCAGTAATGTAGGACAATCAGCACTCAGCAGCAGTAATGTTTAACAATCAGCACTCAGCTGCAGTAATGTTGGACAATCAGCACTCAGCAGCAGTAATGTTTAACAATCAGAAGTCAGCAGCAGTAATGTCGAACAATCAGCAGTCAGCAGCAGTAATGTTAAACAATCAGCAGTCAGCAGCAGTAATGTCGAACAATCAGCACTCAGCAGCAGTAATGTAGGACAATCAGCACTCAGCAGCAGTAATGTAGGACAATCAGCACTCAGCAGCAGTAATGTTTAACAATCAGCACTCAGCAGCAGTAATGTTTAACAATCAGCAGTCAGCAGCAGTAATGTTTAACAATCAGCAGTCAGCAGCAGTAATGTCGAACAATCCCAGGTTTGTTTGTGAATGAAGAAAAAAACT
Source organism: Acestrorhynchus altus (assembly GCA_034509495.1). Classification (NCBI taxonomy): domain Eukaryota; kingdom Metazoa; phylum Chordata; class Actinopteri; order Characiformes; family Acestrorhynchidae; genus Acestrorhynchus; species Acestrorhynchus altus. The sequence continues at coordinate 5,858,734 of CM067516.1, read as the reverse complement.
ACTTAAAGTAGTGGTAACTTGTAGGACCACAGTATTTTTTGTGTGAGAGTAAGAGGGAGTTAAATACAGCAACGGAAAGAGGACACCTGGTCTGAGAGTCTTGAAGCAGTCTCTTCAAGCACCAGATACACTTGTCTCATTTACTTTTGGGGGTACTGGATGTGCAAGTTGCCACCTCTGAAAGAGCTGGTGGATCTGCAGGAACGACTTAGTATCACAGGACACATTCAGTGGTCTTGTGTAGGGAGCTGTTCTGATGGCCCACAAATGACTATCTTAATGGTGGTCTTACTGTTTTGACACACATTTCTGCAAAGAAAACATTTTATAACAAGGCCCCTGACTGACATGCCACAAAGCTCCAACCAGAACCAGTCTGCCTTTGTTCTGACAGCGAAAACAAAAAAGCTTTGGCTCACTGAGAGTTTTTATATCTATTGTTCATTCTATCGACTGATTGCTCAGGAGACAATGTTGTCCATTCAGAGCGCAGAGCTGCAGTGGAATCTGTTTCAGACACAGTGGGTTCTGCTCACACAAGTGAATCACTGTGGACAGGGACTGCAGAGACTGACTTGGGTCTATGACTGCGGAGTCTGGTGGGTTTTACTGCTCAATGCAGCCCAAGAAAAACATTAGAGTTCAGGCAGGAGGAGAGTCCAGAAGACAGGTTTTCTTCTAAATACAAATCCCAAAGTACATCATTAGTGTGGAAATATGACACAAAACAAAACCAGTTTTACTGCAAGGTCTGTAAGAACCAGAGGTGTAGCAGATGTGGAGGTCAGGGGTAACAATGCTGCTGCACTACTAATGTACATGGCTTTGGGAATTATGACCCTTTCACGCACCTCAAATATGTAAGTTCTTAACTCATTTTGTATTTATATTAATGGGTATATGTCAGTTTATTGTCTACATAAAAAGGCAAAGCATGTCACAACCAACATGCCACATGGGATACCAAAGCCAATCACTAAGCAACACCATAGGAGCCACCTTAGATACAGTGCAACACTTGCAATACCATAGCAACCTATCTCAAATACCATAGCATCCACTCTAGCAAACACCAAGAAACCTTGCCTTAGCTGCCACCTGAAATACCATAGGTACCAACCTAACAACAGTCTGGAACACCTTAGCAACCACCTGTGTCACCTTAGAAATGACTTAAAACATCATATCCAATAGCAATCCAGTCCCAACAGCATTGCAATAGCAATCAACTGGAACACCCTAGCAATCATTCGAAGTACCATAGCAACCACCTGAAGTAGTATATCATTCATCCTTGTAACGAGCAGTCAACACCAACACCGTAACACCCACATTGCAACATCTTAACAAGCACCTGAAATAAAATCTAAACTAATAAGAAACACTGAACCACTGAATCACAAATGAACCCATTTGGTAATACCTTAGCAACCAACAAGAACACATGAACAACCACCTGAAATACAACAGCAATTGCCATAGCTACCATCAAGAAGCACCTTTGCACCTTAGCACTCCAGAAACCACCTGAATTACTATGCCAACTACAATTGCAATAAACTGGAAAACCCTACCTGCAGTACCATAGCCACCACCCCAGCAACCACCTTTAGTTGAACAGCGACCAACCCAGCATTGACCAAGAAACATCAGAACACCCACTTCAAAAAACCTTAGCAACCACCTAACATACCATTGCAGTGATCAATAAGCACATTAGCAGCACTGTCACAAGATCAAGTACAATGATGTGATACAAATCCCAAGTTTATTGGTAACAGAATGCCACAAAGAAATCCAGACCCACATATAACTTTTCTACCGCACACTCGTAGTACCGGTAACCATGCGTCACTTCCTGATCACACAGGCCGGCTTGTACGGCAATACCATGTAGCCAAACCATGTAGTAGCACAACTGTCTACATCCCCCTTTATAACTTAATTCTGACATGAACAGAAATAACTGACAGTAAACTACTTTTTGAACTTGTCACTAGACCTTGAAAATCAAGGCTGAGTATATTAAGACAAACAAAGTTTAAGTTAGTGTCAGTATGATTGAGCTATTTTTGATACTTCAGCTAGGATTGATGTTCTTTTGGCTATGATTGGTCTAGTTTCAGCTGTGACATATCATTTTGGCTTTGCCTAATGCTGTTCCAGCTTTAACAGATGTAGTTTCTGCAAAGACTGATGTAGTTCCATATATGACTGTGGCGATTAAAGCTTTGATTGAGACTCTTTTGGGTATGATTCCCCAGTGGGACGTTAATCTACTTGTTGAGGCAGCTTTCACTTCATGTAGCTGTGATCTCCTGGTGATGTCCCACTATGTTCCCTTCAAAGGCTCCAGCAGTCCTTCAACTGAGGAATGTAGATCAGTTTCGTTTAGGAAAGCCAACTCCAGTTAAAGCATTTAATTTGCTGCCTGCTTCGGAATGACTTTGGGACTCTTCTGGGTTTTCTAACTTGTATTTACTGTCCTTTTTGAATTATGATTACACTGTTAAGACACACGCTGAGTTGATAACGCCAACAAAAGCAAACCAGTCAAACTTGAAGCCTGACCACAGTTCAGGCCTTCCTATAGTTCAAATATTTGTGGTTGGTGAGAGAGCCTCCACTGCAGCTGTGCAAATGGTCTGTCGGTCAAACCAAACTCCTGCTGTGTCCACTGGCACCATGAGCCTTTCGACCAATCAGATCCCCCCCTGCACTGTTTTAAGAGCCCGGTGGAGCCAATCACAGTTCGCTTCAAAGACTAAATGAAATATATGAAATGACATCAAAGAATCAAAAGGACTTTGAACCTTGAGATTAAAGTTCCTGATACAGTTGTGTTTGAACTGGAGCACGGAGAAATGGAAGCCTTGTTGTTTCATTTTTTGATCTCTGTGGGTCGCATAATTAAAATGATTAGAAGTTTATTATTAAACCTGTTTCCATTCTGGGTTTTGAATGCTAATCTGTGTAATTCAAAGCTGTCCTTGTTGCAGAGCAGCTTGGGGGCTATGACATGGGGGCTGGAGGTGCTGTAAGATATTACTCTCCTACTTGTTTAATAACTCTGACATGGTAACTGATCCCCAGGCCTCGGGGTCAGTTTCACTGTGAGTCATGGGGCAGGGTCTTGCACTAGTAGTTAAAAAATAATAGAGCAGCATCCAACATGCCACACAGGCCCATAGAAGATGGACCTCTGTACCTGTTATAAGTTCAGCTTCCCCAAATGACCCTGTCAGAATTAAACTGGCAGTGATGCTTTCTACAGAAGCCCCTTCTTGCCAGGTAGAGAAGAGGAATTATGGAGTATATAGTTAATATCTCAAAATCCTGATTCATTTTCTTAGAAAACTGATATAGTGCCTCACAGTTTTGACTTATCGCTTATTGTATTTACTAATTTAGTACAAAATTTGGACTTAGAGTTAATATATTTAAATAAGAATCTTTTTTAATTACAGTTTTAAATGATCTTGAATTCTTGTGTGTGAATTCTATTTTCAAATAACTTCTTATTTTCTGGATAAATTTCTTACTGATTATATTTTTCATGACTTTCACGGTATCTTAAAATAATTTTTTACATTTAACATTTTTGACCAACTATTTCAACTGTTTCTGGATATTTTAAACAGTATTTATAATAATTTCAGATTTCCTGGAACTCAAAATACTGTATTTTCCGGACTATAAGCCACACCGGAATAACATATGTAAGAAGAAAAAGCTGCACCTCATTATAAGCTGCATGGTTTAAAGCGTGGGAAAAAAAGTAGTGGCTTGTAGTCCAGAAAATACGGTAATTACTTATTTTATTTCATACCTGTAATAAACTTGACTCACTCAAAAAAAATTGTCACATATCTTAATGTTTTCAAAACAGTTTACATAGTATCTAATATTTCCTTTTCTCAAAATGGATAACATATTCAAATAATTACACTATTCTTTAAACAATTATCTTCTTTAGTGAAATGGATTTATTATTAACTATAGGATGTCAGAATTGAAGTGGTAATAGACACAATCAAACATTACAATACAAGTCACCACATGGATGGATTGAGATGTGCTGCAGTCTAAACATCTGGATGGACAGTAAGTGGAAGCAGAAGAGAGGTGTTTCTGATAAAGTGGCCTGGGGAGTGTCAGGGTTCAGTAGATCTCGGGTGGTGGGATATTCAGTCACTGCAGAGTGAGTTTAACCCTTAGTGTTCACTCTGTCCTCAGGCGTGGTGTTTGTGTATTCGGGTGTGTTTTGGATCTATTTGGTCTCAGTGGGGAGTGTGTGTCGTTATGGTGAATGAACCTCTCAGCCTGCGTTGCCACGGGGACCGCAGCAGTGTTTCATAAAAGCTTTTCATTACAGATTTATGACTTTTCCCTTCTCCTCCTCATTTCGGCTTCGCTTTCTACACTGAAGCTGATCTCCAGAGCAAAAGACCCCTCTGAATAAAACATGACCACCACCCCCCAGTTCTCCCTTTCTTGCTCTCACTCATTGCTTCAGGGAGAAATAGAGAGAGAGAGAGAGAGAGAGAGAGAGAGAGAGAGAGAGAGAGAGAGAGAAGAGAGAGAGAGAGAGAGAGAGAGACACTCTGCCACACCTGTAACATACAGGTGTGATATGGTATGATATACATTTATGAGTTATTTACTGTTTTATTATTGTTATTACACATATTATTATGATTATGACTATATAATACACAACAACATCACTAATAATAATAATAATAATAATAATAATAATAATAATAAAACTAATAACAGTAATCTATTGTTCTTCTTAAGAATAGTATTATTATCAAGAGAATAAATTTAATCAAATAAAGCAGCTTTAAATTAGATTTTAGTGAGAGAGAGAGAGAGAGAGAGAGAGAGAGGTGGAGAGGAACATGCAAGTGAAACTATTCATTATTCTTTGACTTTGTCTTGTGTGTAAGAGGGGAGTGAGAGAGAGAGAGAGAGAGAGAGAGAGCAGGAAACAGTTCTCTACCAAGACAGAAAGTGTAGTAGTGTAAAGAGAATGGAGGTGTGTGTGTGTGTGTGTGTGATGCTGCACCCTGTCACCTCTCTGACACCTACTGCTGACTCTGTCCCAACAAAATGCTTACTGCCTTCCTCCCTAATGAGAAAGAGACAGACAGTGAGATAGAGAGAGAGGGGAGAGAGACAGCAAGCACACATGCACACACACACACACACACACACACACACACACACACACACACACACACACACACACACACTTTCTCAGAAAGAGGAGAGAGAGAGAGAGAGAGAGAGAGAGAGAGAGAGAGAGAGAGAGAGACTCAAGCTTTGGCAATGCAGATGTAAATCTATTTGTCATGCCAATGAAGTGTCCTGAAATGAATTGAATTGAATTTAGGTAGACAGTGACACATATACATACAGAGATCTGAGAGAGAGAGAGAGAGAGAGAGAGAGAGAGAGAGAGAGAGAGAGAGAGAGAGAGAGAGAGAGAGAGATGACCACCGCTCAGGTATAAACTTCTTGGCTACCCAGAGAGTGAGTGTTTGGTCAGTGTGAGAGTGGAGAGGTTGCGACAGAGATGCTCTTCCTTTGGTGCCCAGAATTCAAACTAACTCAGCAAAATTTCACACAAAGATTTAATCATCTGATCCCAGATTATTAAACATGAAAATTATGGGGAATTGTGGGAGAGGGCGACTAAAGCCCCCACGCTGCACAGTATAAAGGCCAGCATGTCTCCACCTGAGAGAGTGGAAAACCTACCTCACATAATCACTGTTCACTGTTTACAGAAACTCTTAAATATGTATAGTATCGGACTATGTGTATGTAGGAGTATGTAAACAAGGTACTAATGCCTATAGTTTTTGTAAATTTACAGAAAATGAATTTTATTCAGTACTGTTGTCACTTTAATCTCTCAGATTAGATGCAAACAGGTTTTTGCTTTTAATATATCTCAGGTGAAACTGCATCATTTTCATGAATTGTTAGTAATAATTAGGATTTCGACACGGATAACTATATTAAGTTCTTTCAAAATACTTCACAGTAGTCTGAATAAAATAAAAATGTCCTTATTTTTATTTATGCATGCATTGCATTTTCCTCTGTAATCCAATATCTGTGTCTGTGACATCATTAACCCTGCCCCTCTCTGATCAGTCAGGAGTCTGTATGCAGGTTGAGCATCAGCCCCGCCCCCTCTCTCTGATCAGTCAGAGTCTGTATGCAGGCTGAGCATCAGCCCATCAGCTCACTGATGCTACAAGTGTATTGCGTATGTAAATTACTCTGATCCTGAGATTTGAAGCCTATAAAATGATATGTAAGTGCCTTACAAAGTGGGTCTTCTGGCTCTAAGAGTTAAGCAAAATCTCAGATGGTTGTTGTGTGTTGCTAGGTGGTTGTCCATAAAATAAAAGCAGAAACCTTTCTTGGAGTGACCACGCCAACAGTCTGGTGCCATCTTTAAAAAGAAGGAATGCACAGAGCTCAGGAACACCAAAGATCCAGAAGACCATAGATGACAGTGAAGGAAGATGAATGCGGAATTCCTGCTTTGGTGAAGAGAGAAGTCTCTACATTTATTGAAGTCAAGAACAATCTTGAGGAGCTAGGCAAGTGGTCTGCGTTCCTACAGGACTCCATGGGACAAGTGGAGTCCCTTCACAATATCTTGCACAGGACTAAAAATCAGTGTCTCGTGTGGGAGTGGACACACAAGACAATCAATCCACAGAGTGCACGAGTGAGACAAACTGTACATTCATAGGACAATTCTGTAATTGAACAACTAGACCAATAACTATGAGAGCGAACTGGGTCCTTCAGTTTGGTGTCCACGATGAAGTCCAGTCTCAATCGTTCCTCCTCATTCTCCTCCTCTCTGGAAGCAAATGTGGGCTGCTCTGCTCTGATCACCTTCAGCTGGTCCATCATCACGGCTGGGGCTGGCCAGCCTGCAATGCCACAGAAATGAAGTAAGTTTGCAAAGCAACCAATCACAACACATGAACTTCACATGAGCTGTAGATTCTTTCACTATTGTAGTGTAGGCGGCCTTGACTGTAGTGCCTAAAGAAAGTTGAATCTGCCACAATTAATGAAAGTCCACCGGACTTGTGTCATGTTGCAGGAAGGAAATGAGAGGAAAGTAGGAACAGGGATGGTCATTGGGAGAATCAGAAAATTCCTTTCAGGCTGCTTCTAGACAGTGAAGGACTGGTTGAACCTATGAAATGAGACCTCAACTTCCCCCTGGTCATTCAAACCAATCAAAAGGCAACATTTATTGCCAGTCCAGCCCTGCAGAAGGGCACGAATTCTAGCAGGAGTTGGATTAAAATTAGGTAGGCTCATAGTTTCTTGGTCAGTGTTGACAATGAAGGGATGTGTTACTGTTTGTTGCTATGCTGGATTTGGGTAGACAAACTAACAGTCTTGAGGGTCATTATCCATTCTTAGATGTTTAATGGCCCAAACCTACTACAAAAGGCAACCAAACAAGTTTTAATTCAGTTTCCTGTTTTTGCAAGGGCTGTTACTATGTGGTTGTTATGCTGTTCTGCTATTTGAAAATGTTAAAAGTTTCCATTTATAACAAAATAAACTGCAGGGGGATCATTCTGCAAAAGCAAACCAAGAGCTTCTGGGCAATTCCTAGCAGGGTTGTCGGTGCTGTTAGGTGGTTGCTAGGGCTGTTCCACTTGCTTAAACAGTTTCACTGTTTTCACTGTGGGGACCTGGAAAGGTTCCTGGCTTCAGAACACTTGACAACCCCTGTACACACACACACACACACACACACACACACACACACACACACACACACACACACACACACACACACACACACCTTTCCTTTCCTGTGACCTATTTTCAGACTAACCTGTTAAAAAAATAGAATTGTCTCAAATGCTCCTCTGTGGCCATCTGCACTGTCCTACTTTATTTTGTGTGCTGTAGCCAAGAGAGAGGGAAGAGAGAGAGAGAGAGAGAGAGAGAGAGAGAGAGAGAGTAGAGAGTATATAAACTGTTTATATTGTTTGTATCTGCATTTGCAGTGTCCTTAGCATGTAGTTCGCATCTTCCCCGGGAGCTTCTGGATAATCTGGCTTGCCCAAGCAGTGTCTCTGTCCCGAATGGCCTCAGGGTCTTCGAAGTGGAGAAGAGCGCGTGACTCCTGGCTGAAATAGATTTGAATGGCACACGAAGGGATCCCACAGTTTGAACAGATTGAAGTAGGCCTGTTGCCAGCCATGCTCAAGCCAGACAGATACGGGTCAGCAGCACTTGGGGTGGCATGTGTGTATGTCCAAGTGTGTGCCTGACATGCATTACTGCTCAAAGAAGTGGAGGTCAGTGAAGTGTTGGGACTCCAGTTTGCATAGAATTGATGATAAAGGATGCTGATATTTCATTGGTTTTGGTGGCTGACATATTGGACATAAAATACCAACATTTAATAGTGAGGTATGGTGAGTAAAACCTAACATCTACTTAACATATAATGTTAACATCCACACAATGTGGGATTTATTGTTGATGTTGATATGTTGCTGATTTAAGCTGTGGTACAACTAAACGCCAACGCAAAACCCAACGTAATAATGTTAATGTGCACACAGCATGAAATTCTAAAATGTTGAGACACTGCTGTTAAACCAATAGAACACAAGAGGACACATTCAACACATTAAACCCACTCACCACTGCACAGCCTGCAGCCCTCCAGCTCCTCACACACACCAACACATTAAACTCCACTCACTCACTGCACAGCCTGCAGCTCCTTCTCCAGCCCTTACAGACCAACACATTAAACTCCACTCACTCACTGCACAGCCTTCCAGCTCCTCTCCAGCTTTTACACACACCAACACATTAAACTCCACTCACCACTGCACACACCTGCAGCTCCTTCTCCAGCCCTCACAGGACCAACACATTAAACTCCACTCACTCACTGCACAGCCTTTCAGCTCCTTCTCCAGCTTTTACACAATTCAACACATTAAACTCCACTCACTCACTGCACAGCCTGCAGCCCTTCCAGCTCCTACACACACCAACACATTAAACTCCACTCACTCACTGCACAGCCTGCAGCCTTTCTCCAGCTCCTACACACCAACACATTAAACTCCACTCACCACTGCAACAGCCTGCAGCTCTTCTCCAGCCCTTACACACACCAACACATTAAACTCCACTCCACTCACTGCACAGCCTGCAGCTCCTTCTCCAGCTCCTTACACACACCGACACATTAAACTCCACTCACTCACTGCACAGTCTGCAGCTCCTTCTCCAGCTCCTCAAACACGAACAGATTAAACTCCACTCACACACTGCACAGCCTGCAGCTCCTTCTCCAGCTCCTTACAGACCAACACATTAAACTCCACTCACTCACTGCACAGCCTGCAGCTCCTTCTCCAGCTCCTTACACACACCGACACATTAAACTCCACTCACTCACTGCACAGCCTGCAGCTCCTTCTCCTGGTCCTTACACAGACCACGCCACAAAAAACAGTGCACTTATTCACAAGCAGTTTCCTCTCATCCATTCATAAAGTTGTAAGAGGTGTTTCAGTTTCTGCATCACAGCCAGAAATACTATGGAAAAAAATATTATGGAAAATAGTAGGATGTTCTTATTATCTATTGCTTTGATGTAGTTGGGAAATTTCCACCAACTGCAAACTTTAAGGCATTTTTTTCTACATTTCTGTGTTGTTGATAGATCTAGGTCTCAGTGGCCCAAAGTGGCCCACAAGGAAATGTTCTGGTTGTCCCAATCAACAGTCTATCACAGCCTTAGAGTATATATATATATATATATATATATATATAATGTTAGTAGTATTAGTTTAGAACTCAAAGTAAGTCTATTATTTGAAGTCCTACTGAACAATGGTGGAGACACTACTGAGTGATACAGATTCACACAGCGATGGTGAGACTGCGGATGAGTGGCAGCCAGAGGAAGAAGAATCCACACATCCTAGAAATGGTGGTAGTGTCAGTGGGGAAAGTGGAAGTGATAATGAGGGGCTGCTGTACAGAAGCTGGAATGTCTGTTTTTTTGGTTTTTCAATCAGTTTGAGGGAAACTTACCTTCTTTTCTTTCTTTTTTTTGAGTACTTTTCTTTTATTTTATTTATTTTTTCTTTTGCTGCCACAAGCACTCCTGATTCAACTCACCATTTCATTACCAGGTGTAGTTGGTATGTTGAAGTAGGGAAATCAGCAAACTGTGTTCCCCACCTGTTTCAAATACTTTGAATTGATGAAGGTGGACTGTTAAAGAAAACGTCAACTGAGGTCAGTTGGAACTTGAACAAGATGTTGTGTGTAGAATGTTTATTGGAGCTTTCACCTTGATACTTCACTGTGCAGCAAAGTTTGTGTGTGACGGCCTTTGGTGTCTGGAATGGCGATGCACGGATCTACTGTGCAGAAACGCGTGCACTAATAAAACCTTCATTATAAAGTCATTAAATGAACGAAAACATTTCCTGCCAAGGGGACATCTAAACAAGCTTGTAAAATCACTGCACAAATTGGTTCTGCAGGCAGCTCTACTTCCAAGGCAGAACAAATGCAATTGGTTCAGACAATAACCAGTTAATATAACCAGTAGTTAGTATTTCACTGCTTCTATCCAATCTTTTCTTTACTGATGGTCTGGCTGTTGTAGAACCCCACAAAAAAATGTTTGACAAAACAAAAATCAAAAATGTACATGTTTCTAAAGCTTTACCTACTGGTTATTTTAACTGGTTATTGTTTGAACCAATTGCGTTTGTTCAAAATTGGCATTTTGAGGTCATGTTCAAAATCAAAACTGCACACACAAGCAGTTCTCACTGTTTGAAGGTGGAAAATGATTGTTTACAGTCCTCAGGGTGGACATATTCCACATCACCAAGCTGCTATGTTTAAAATAATGTACAGTCTTTAGTTCGATTTGACCTTGATTCAGTTGAAGGAATGCATTCTCTCATGCAGTTTACATTTGATTTAGTCGGGATCAGGCCTCAGTTTCTTGCAGACCACTTCTAGTACTTCTATTGGTTTTCACCGAACATGCTTGTGTTGAAATGCTAATGCACTTACAGAAAGTTTTTGACAGCAGCTTAACACTGTGAGCCAAATTAGCTTGACGTTTCAAAAGTCCTATGTCTGCCCAGATGTCAAACCCTGGAATATGTTTTTTTGGTAGTAGCAGGATGAGTGAACAGGTCAGACAAGAAAATGTGAAATGAAAGAGAAGTCAGAAGAGTTCAGCTCATTGAGAAACTGTAGCAAAGTCTGGAATTAAAAATCATATTGCTTTGTTGGTTCTAGTAAATAACACCTATAGCCTTGGAACAGAGTGGAGGAGGAGGGTGTGATTAGCATGAGGGGAAAGTCAGAAGATTGGTCAGCATGGGGTTTGTTTCAGTACTGCCTAAAGAAACAGAACATGAAAAAGTCTCTCTTTCAAGTCAAACAAGACAGGAATTGTTGCTTTTCTCCTTTGATGTGGTACAAGTGACCAATCTGACCAGTTTCCTCAACACTGCAGTTAAAGTCTAGATGTTATACTATAAGCAGACTCCAGGATCTCTTTGATGTAGCTACATTAGTACATCAACACATATACAACATATATTCATTCATAGGAATGTCCAGATCAAATTATTTTGCCCCCCTCATTTCAATCTGAGTGCTGACCGTAATCCAATACCTGTTCATTTGTACTTTAGTACACACTCTGGACTGATACCTGTTGTTGTTTGTCCACAACTGGTTTTGAAACAGAGAAAGGTGCTTTATTCTCCTGCAGGTAAAACAGCACTGGTTCTGCGGTGGCTTTGAACAGTTTCAGATATTATGTATCTGATGTATCAGATATATATGTTCCGCTGTAAAACTGCTCCACCCTGTGAGTCTAAACTCACAACCATGAATTTCCTCATGGTTGCTGGCTGTCCATTGTCTGTTTATGGAGTCTTGAGGCCATCAAAATGTTACTCTGAACACTATGACTGAGAAATTAATTGAGATTAATCTAGATAATACCCAACATTTTTTACCCATTTAAAACATTTAAATGGATTGCTACTCGTTTTCCAAGACTAACAAACAACCTTAGCAGCATGCATGTCCAAATACATTTTTACAGTTTTTACTATGACAGTGATCTGATTATTGATTTGGACACTGATCTAAAACCTTGTATTTTGCAGAATTTGCATTGCTTCAGAATTTGAAGATGATTGTCCTTTATTGTTTTTATTAAATATGTATCATGACATTCATTCTGAAATTTGAACATTGCATGAACAAAGAAAGAGAGCAAACAGACCCTCCCTACTTATGTTCCTCTATAGTAAAATATCTGGGTCAGTGACATTATCAGCCTGCATGCAGGTTGAGCATGAACATGTGGACAGAGCAGTAAACATGCACTGGAAGCTGCTTTAGTGTTTAAGCTAGAATTTAATTCAGTTGGAAATGAGTGAACTTTAGCTGCTTTCTGAGCTGTGACACAATGATGAATTGAACTCCCAAAATCCAACTCAAGGAGAATACTGACAGTTCTGCTGAGTACAAGACCAATAGGATGCAACACCTGTCCCTCATTCAATTGCACACCTGCTTGCATTCTCATTCTCTCTCTCTCTCTCTCTCTCTCTCTCTCTCTCTCTCTCTATCTCTCTCTCTCTCTCTCTCTCTCTCTCTCTCTCTCTCTCTCTCTCTGAAGCTGTAATACACAAAATCTTCAGAATGCATTTCAAACTTCACTTATCTGATTCCAACAGAAAACTCTGATAGCTTTGGAGAAGAGACATTTGCTAAAATTGGAATCTCCCTGTATTGTACAAGTGTGTGCTTGACAACCACCTACCCTCCCCATCTCCAACCCAGAGTCTAACCCAGTTCTGTCCAAGAGAACAAGCTCAGTGACGGCATTCCTTAATTGGCTTTCTGCAGCCTCTTCAAGGAAAACCAGCAAAGGAGCGAACCAGGCAATGAACTAAGAGAAGAGTGTGGGAAGGAAACAAACAGGAGAGGACAGAGAGCAAGAGATCACAGGCGCTTGGTAGCATAATTCATGCATAGAGTTTCAATGCTATGTATATTAACGTCTCAGCAACTGCAATATAGTTGAGAGGTGATCCTTTTTATCCAGCGAGGCCTCATGATATTCAGCCGTCTCTCTGAATTACCAGCATTCTTCACACTCGCAACAGCAGGACATGTTGAACAGGACAGAATAAGAAGATAATTGACCTACAGCATTTAGATACAAATCTGGTTCTGCAGATGCTGTGGCCTTAGAAAGGCCTCTGAATTAAAACAGAAGGAGAAGAAGACTAGGTCAAAATTCCTCCACAAGGAGGTGAAAGCATTTAAGCTCCAGTTGAATTAAACTCCAGGGAAACAGAAATCAATCTAGAAGGTCTTTCTCATTCCATACATAGAAAGAAACTCGGAAAATGATATCCATCATGAAACACCTTGATGAATGCCAGGCCTTATGGATTTATGGGTTTGGAGGACTGGCGAGTCAAAAATCAAACTATTACAATGGAAGTATTTTTGTAACATGTAACTCATACCAGCTTTCAAACATGGTGGTGGTTGTGCTATGATGTGGGGGTGCTTTAATGCTTTTGTCAGTTCATCAGATAGTGGGATTATGCAGTTGGGATATAGGAGGAGTGTGATCACCATCACATCCATATACGATCTCTAGACTGGTTCTCACAGAGTTCACTGCTTTATAGTGCCAGAGCTTCATTGCCTGTTCACATGAACAAGAAGGCATTAAGTAAGTAAGTAATTATACTCATTTGACCCACTGTATTGTGCACACACAGGAATTAGACCTCTGCATTTTACCCATCCACACACAGCGATACATACATACACACTTGTGAATTCAGACACCAGGGGACAATGAGCACATGTGCCCGGAGCGGTGGGCATCCCTATCCTCAGCACCTTGGGAACAGCTGGAGAGTTCAGTGCCTTGCTCAAGGGCTCTTCACACATGTCCTGCCAGTTCAGGGATTCAAACCTTCCAGTCACAAAGCTGGTTCCCCAACCACCAGACCACTGCTGTCAGGAGATATATAGATATATAATGTTTAATTTGGAGTATATAGAAACTGAGTTGCAGCACATGAATTACACTCCTTCACTGTTTAAGGTGAATCAATTATGCTTACTGGATTTTTCAACACCCATTCAAAACTCCCATTAAATTGACACAGTTTATTAGTCTAACAACTGAACAGAGTAAATATTTAATAAGACAATTCTGTGATTTTCCTGCTGAACACTTTTTATTTTTTAACAATGGACTGTCCCAGATTTGGTAGAAGCAACTTAAGCTATAAGCGGTGGGTTTCTGTTTTGGAAGATCTTCAGTGTTCTTCCTGCAGAGCTGCTCCACATTCTTCTGGTTGGTTGGATGCCATTTCCAGTACCACAGGTTCTCAGAGAGATATGGAGATATGGACTCATGCACACACACTGTGCTGTGTACATATGTTATACCTCTATTAATTCTATGTCATATGCTTATTTCTGTAGCTACCTCATAAGCTACTGTCTCACCTGACACCCTCACAAGCACCTGATGCATTCGCTTTGTCGGAGTTTCATAACTCAGCCACTTCACTGGAAAAGGTCTTGGTTTCCCCTCCAAAACAAGGTAAGACATGGATGTAATTAGTTGCATCAGTTGGTGTGGATTAAGCTTGAATCTAAAGTCGGCAGGTTGGTGACACCTGGCCTGGTGTCATGGTGCGGGGTGCAATTACGTACAATGCCAGATCACCTTTGGTCTTCATTACAGGCACCTTGACAGCTCAATGTTATGTTAATGATGTCCTGCAATTCCAACACTCTGGTGAACCCGGTGCACTATTCCAACAGGAGAAAGCTCATCCACAAACTGCTGTCTCAAGAGATCGCCTTGAAGACACAGATACAATGCTGTGTCCAGTCCTATCCTTGATTGAAAATGTGTGGGATGCTATTGGACATGCAATTAATACTCCACCCCTACTGCACTATCTGCAGGAACCGAGTGAAAATAAGCTGCATGAGATGGATTATCACAGGACACCATTAACAACTCCATTCTGAGATGTTTGGCATGCTGACCGCATACTGAGAGACACTGGAGACACTCTGGTCCATTTTCAGCTTATGCAGTGAGCTATGATGTTTACTATAAATGACCAGTGAATTGTGGGAGATCATATTGCCCTCAAAATCACCTTAAAATTCCACTTTACGATTCAAACACTCAATAAATAGGAATAAATAGGGATCCATTGAGGTCACAGACACAGTCTGACCAGTGGTTTTGGAAGTTTTTTTTTAAGAAAAGGGGCACTGAAGTTGTCTCAGCTAAGCAGTATTTTTCACCTGTGAGAATGTAGAGAGTCCACAGCACTGTGTGTTTGTATTGGATATTAAACACTCTTATAAACAAACTGTTTATTAAATCTCTCTAAAGGAAAATAAATTCTCTCATCTTGTTCTGACATTAGTTCCAGGCAGGAGCAGAATATCTGCTTATTATTTTATGAGACCTGTTCTCAGGTATTGATCTCAGGACTGATTAAACGTTTATGGAATACTTTAAATAATTTAATGGCAGGAGAGCAGAGCCTTTAATTTAAAAGCCCTTTTACCCATGAAAACACAGACCTACTATGAATCATTCTGTTATTGCAGAGGACTGATCCCAAGACGTAGTCCATCAGCATGCTCGGTAGTTTTAAACTAGAGTTATGATAACATTGTTGTGTATGTCCCCCTCATATCTCACAGCTCTGACCCATCAAGGCATGGACTCTGCAAGACCTCTGAAGGTGACTTGTGGTATCTGGAACACCAAGAAGTTACAGCAGGATCTGAGAGGGTCCAGACATTACAAGACCTGGTCCAACAACAACAAACACTTTAACGCATAAATATGAACCTTCAAATCAATCATTTTTGTTTACAATGAAACATTTCTATATACCCCTCGTCTCGTTGAACTGGTCGATCACTAACTAACTCTTCTGTTGATGCCCAGTTTGTGTTGGACATCCTCCAGGCCATCACCAGTCAGTGGACAATATTGGTTGTATGGTCAGAAGTTGATCAATGATATGTTGGGTACAGGGGGTGGATGATGGGTGATGATGGGTGTAATCAGACCTGCTCCTGTTCCTAATCAATCTTATTAATTAGATACTGGATTTATGAGGCCCTAAAATAATCATTACATGGATTCTTAAGACCTGTACTGCTAGGTCTGGTTGATTGGATTGTTGGTTGTCCAGCATGGGGTTGAATCTGTCTCATAACTGCAGACGTCTGAAGTTATTGACTCGATCTCCATGACCTGCAGCATGGGACTTCATTAATTCTATCACTGACTCAGACTAACACAACAACATTTATGGTTATATTGGGCTCTATAGTGTGTTTCTCTCTTTTTTGTTTCTCTCAACACAATAAGTATTGTGTCATTTATTGTTCTAAAACATAGTTTGTTAAAAATAGTTTAAACAAGTTTAGAGGCGTTCATAAGACTTTCTAATTTCTACTAGATTGATTTGATTGCACTCCGTTAATGAGGTTTAAATGCTGAATGATCACCACCCACCTCATCCCCAACTCCTCAACTCATCCTAAAAGTATTGGATGGAGCATCATCGTTCCAGTGAACACAGTTACTCTCTCTCTCTCTCTCTCTCTCTCTCTCTCTCTCTCTGCATTGCTGTACTAATATCTGAACTCAAATTCACAGAAAGGTCTGCAAGTGAAGAGGAGAAATGTGTGCATGCTTTTAAAATGTAAGAACACACCAGTCATACTTGAGCAGGTTATTTCTGACTGTGCATAGTTTTGTACAAGAGCAAAGTCGGTCTGAGTGAGAGCATGTTAAATTTGAGAGAGCACATTTATAATTGTGAACAGAGGAAATCTGTGAGTGCAGCATGAAGTGTGCTCTCACATAAAAAAGGCTATTGATGTTTGGCAGTAAAATAACGCCATAGCATTGTGGTCTGTGTGTAAAGGCCTTAAATTACTCATTGTGTTTGTACTGTCACAGCAGAGGCCGTGAAGGGGTTTTTGCTTTATTTAAATCCAAAAACTCTGTTGTTTGTTTGTGAATGTAGAGTATGTGTACCCATTAAAGGACCTGCGCATATGGAGAGCTTCTCAGCATGTTCTCTTAGGGCATAATGATGCTGGTAGTTATAAGAGGAGACTGGAACTGCACAGCACTTTTTACAATTGACAGGAATGAACCACATAGTCACACTAGTGAGACGCTTGCAAACTTGGTCTGTGAGGGCAATTTGGTATATATATGGAGGGATGGGAATGAGGAAGTGAGGCAGTACACATGGCCAAAAATAGATGAATGTAGAGTTATTGGGGCTAAGCTGAATAGACTATAGATGTTACCTGTAGTATTTTCTGATCATCATCTGCTGACTATGGACACTCAAATAACATTAACAGCCCCTTAAACTGAGACAATTAGTATTTTGGATATGAGGAGGGCTCAGATGTCCTCCTTTGAAAACCTCAGTCAGTAGTGGGATCTGGGGAAAGCACAGAACAGAATATTCAGGAAGATGTATTCTTCTAATGTGGCCTGTTCAGCCTGCTGAGCTGTTAAAAGATTGCATTAAGACTCTGAGCTTTTGGAAAACCACTGTGGGGAACAACAGTGAGGAGCTTTACAAAAATCTGATGGTATCATACAAGCTAGGGTTAAATGTGCACTGATATGGGCAAGGGTCAGCTGGATGAATGATTGAGAAGCTCCTTTTGTAACCTGGAGAGGAAAACTGTACAGTCAAAGCAAATGATCTTCCTACAACGGACAGATGGGACGTCAGATCTGGCTGAGATGAGGAGGATGGCAGTGCAGTTCTACACAGAACCCAATGCTTTGTAGGACTGTGATTCGAAGGAGCTCACAGTGACCATGAAACAGCTGACTACTGGCTTCTCTACAGGACTAGATGGACTACCTGCTGAATGTCATAAGCACTTCTAGACAGTGTTAGGGATGGGTTTTAATGAGGTCCTGTTTAAGTGCCTATAGACTTATAGGAGGCCTATGCACACATGCGATTGGAACCTTCACACCATGTCCTACACATTATTTGCTCTCTGGGCTCTGGAAATGTGACTAGAACCACCATAGTTCTTGTTCATTTCCATTTTTTTCTCTGCTTCCAGTCTGCTTTCGCTCTCTTTAATTTCCCTCCTCCACATAAGTGCTCATTAATGAGGGAAGCTGTAGTTTGCTGGTTGTAGCCATGAACAGCCCAGGATGCACCTAGACAAACCTAGACTACATCAACATCATCATCATTTTTGAGCTCTGCTCTGCTCTGTTGGGTGTGCAACCATGACAACAGAAGTCTGATTGGTCAGCCTGGGTATCGAACAGACTCCTAGTTACCATATATTTTTTAATGAATAATTTTAGCCCAATTTTCCACTAGTTTGGAAGTGCCAATTATTAGGACTCTCTATCACATACAATGCTCCTGATACTAGGAGGGTGAAGACAAGCACATGCCACCTCTGATACGTGTGAAGACAGCCACCACTTCTTTTCACCATTGCATCATTGCTAGGAAGCCAAAGCACTTGGATCACATCCAGCTCCAATGCAATGGCTAATAGATGCCTGTGCCAACTAGCATTGCACTGGATATGAAGTGGAGAGAGAGCGCTAGCTACCCAGAGACAGCATGTCCAGTTTTGGTGTTTCAAACTCCAGCAGCCAATGGCAATTCTTGTACCATAGTGCTAGCTCATTAGATTACTGAGCTAGTCTGTGTTAGAAACGTCAGGCTCCTGCAGATGTCATTGCATATCGGCACGTGGCCATGGTGTGAAGGAAGCTGAATTTTCAGGTGTATCAAAGAATACGGGCAGGACATTCTGATACCCTGCAGATATTTATAGTCCAATCACCCTGCAATGTCCTCTGCAGAAGATGTCATCAAAGGTTACTACCCTCTTAAACGTGCGGGTTATTCATTATTGTCTGGGGAGCTTATGTGTTAGTTTATTTTTTGTCCATTAAAATCAGACTGACCATGAACAAACTTTAAGGAAAGAAATTTGGAAGACTGGTTTCCTAGCTGTGATTGGATGAAAAGATACTGTCACAATGTCTGGCTAACAGATTGAAATGTTATTTGGATGCTATCATTTGTGAAGACTAAACATACTGTGTGCCAGAGAGGACAAATATGGAAAATCTGACTCCATTAAGGGATATGATTTTAGCATAATGAATGATGGTAATCTGGGGCTTTTATCAATTGATCAAGAGAAAGTTTTTGATAGAGCACACCATGGGAACTTTTTAAGAATGACTGCATTTGGGTGTCAGGATGAGTTTGTATTGTGGTTTAAGTGTTTATATTCAGATACATCTGTTATGGTGGAGACTGGTGGGGCTTTGAGTGGGAACTAGCCAGTACAGAGTGGTATAAGACAAGACTGTCCACTGTCAGGACAGTTATATAGCATTGCAATTGAACAGTTATATCAACTTGCATTTCTCTGTCCATTTAGGCAGGGGATTGAACTCTGTTTGACACCAGTCAAGAGGATGTGGTGAGATTTCTGAAAGATTGTTGTCCAATCTGGACCCCAATTTGGTGTGGGGAAGCAATGAGTGTTTTATTTTGGTAAAAGAACTGTGAGGACATGCAGAGTAAAGTGTTGGCCTGATTTTCTAGGTGGAACTGGCTTTCATCGGGTTTTTCATATGGGGGAGAATGCTGGTAGCGAATATCCTAGCTGCCTCAATGATTGATGTTCCTGGAGCCTCCCGAGGCAGTGCCTAAAAAATTGGTGGAATTCTTTTGGACTGGACAGCCCTGTAGTACTTTATCTACTGATTGAGGGAGGAGGACAAGACCTGGTGTACATACAAAGCTGAGTCAGGGCCTTTGGACTGCAATTGGCACCTGTTTTACCAGAGGATCTTTCATGATCTCATATAGCCAACAGAATCCTACAGGGAGCACGGCACCTGAAATATGATCTTTAACTTTTCTGGATAAGTTGGGCTATAGTCAGTTTGTCTGGCCTTACTCCCTTTCACTGCTCACTGCTCCTGGCCTGGAGTTAAGGCTTTGCAGGAGCGTGGATACTGCAAGAAACACTCTTTTTACCCCATTGACACAGATCAGTCTGTTATCCTCTGCCAGCTTGAGAGTATACCTCTTGAGAAATGAGTGCAAAAAGTTGAAGCACTGCTTAGATATCAGTGGTTGGAAGTCAGCTACAAACATTAGAGAGGCAACTGGACTGCAGTGCTTCAGAGAAGTGGTTGCAAGTGAGGCTTATAGAGCCAGCAAGAAGGAAGACTTTGCACTTCCATCAAAGCTGATTTGGCAATTCAGGAGGATCCATATAGAGAAGGAGTCCCAGGAGCAACGCTGTTCCTCATCCCAGAGCTGGGCAATCTTTCAGTCTTTAAAGCCTCTCTCTACTCATTTTCATAATCTAACCACTTTTTATTGTTTTGCAATTTTACTGTGAACTGAAAGAGAAAAATGATGGTGTGGAGATTTTTTTTCCAGATTTAAGTTAGGCAGGAATAACCTGACATCAGATCAGCCAAAGAACCAATCAGATTTAGCAATATTTTTACTTAACCTAGATTCCATCTAAACTGCTCCCCCCAGAAAACAGCTTGTCTCTAAGTTTACCAGTCATACCTGCCACATGCTTGCCTGTTTAAGCTCTGTGTACTAATTTAAACTAGCTTTGTGCTCAACATACACTCCTGTGTCATTTCCTTATTATTCACTAAAAGTGCCTGGAAAGGTTCTGTTTGGAATATTACGACATACACAGCTGCACCAGCAGGAATAGTTATTTTCCATCTCAGCTCTTAGCATTTTCCATTCCACTTTAAGTGGTGCAGAGCTGGAAGCAGAATATAATTGTTTTTAAAACACCACTATGGACATGGTGGTGATGCCACTGCCAAATATTATGCAAACTGATGCTCTGCTCTCAAAGCTCTCAGTGGATTGCAGGTTGTTAGCTTTTAGAGCATTTAACTCTGGTTAAACCACATTAATGTAAGAAACAGTGTTGGACTGCAGCGCAATTTATCATGCAGGTATGTCAGAGATATGTAAATTATTACATTATATGCTGGATCTTGGCACAGGACTTCCTTTGCTGCCCTATAAAAAGCTTTTTGGTCTTCACCAGACATGCCTCTACGACACACTCAAGACATTTTGCCCAGTTGACAGACTTTAAGACGGAACACATCATTGGTGTTTGAGAAGTAGGATGGTCATTTTGAAAAATTGCCCTCTAGACCAGTCTTACCAAGCCACCGTCATCCCTATTTTCTATCGAGAAACCTGGACTGCTACTGACGTGGAAGTGTATCATATTTACTGACAAATCCAGGTTCTCTTTGGCATCTGACAGTGGTTAGGATTGAGTATGAAGGTCTCATGTGGAGCAATTCAATCCCGCCTTTGGAGTAACACATGGCCCCAACCACTGGTGTGATTGTAGCTGGCTTGTGTGTGTGTGTGTCCCTCTCTGCTCAAGTTGACCTGGCCACACCCCTTGATCTTTAATACCCCCTGCGTTGTGAATGGAGGAATGGAAAGACTGGACACACACTGCCATACACTGGGAATTTATTCTTGCTCCTGTGCATGAGAGTAAAACATAGCATGGAATTCTCTCTGTCTCACACACACAACCAGCTCTCCTCAGTGATATTAGGCGTGAACTGAGGAGAGAAAAGCCCACGCTGATTCAGAGCACTCGCTTGATTTCAAAGTAAAGGTCTGTTTCACAGTTCAAATTATACACAAACTTTCACTGTGAAATTGCCCACAAAAATCACAAATATAAAATAAATAAAACTAAAAAAAAAAACCAGTAACAAAAATAACAAAGATGATGATAATAGGGAAATAAAAATGTGAAAT
Organism: Acestrorhynchus altus; assembly: GCA_034509495.1. NCBI lineage: Eukaryota > Metazoa > Chordata > Actinopteri > Characiformes > Acestrorhynchidae > Acestrorhynchus > Acestrorhynchus altus. Next base: position 5,836,703 of record CM067516.1, on the reverse strand, counting down.
AAAAATAATAACACATCTCTTTTCTCATCCGCTACATTCACCCCCCCTTGAATTTCACTAAAATCCTGATCAGGTGGCTCTAACAATGTATTTCTGTTAACCACAACCAATCATAACTGGCACAGGCTACTGAAAAATCTAATTCTTCAATAATTCATATATAAATTCGATATGAGCTACCTGATAAACAGGTCAAGATAAACCCAAGGTTGATTAGGCCTTAGATTTCCCCTGGAACTATATGATGCCTTGTACACCATATGCAAATGTGGCCTTACTTATGTAATACTAAACTCAGGATTACAATGAAACCAAATAGTTCTTCAGCTCTACAAAATAAACTGTTTTATAAAACATTAAGAATTGACTGATATTTCTTATTGGCTGTAACAACAAAACTCTCAACATTAAAAGCTTTTTGAGCCATAGATTCAATCGGACGGCTGACTCTTTTTTCTATATCTGGGAATCTGAACTTTGACCAGAAGAATCTGCACAAGTGCTATGTGAGGTGCCACTGTCTATTTCATCCTCTGTATGCTCTTGAACACTGGGTTCATCATTATCTTGATTCAAATCATCAACTTCTTTTGCTATGTCATCAGAAGACATGAGATTCTGTGCATCAGCAGAATCATCAGATATCCATCAATCAAATTTTATTTATATAGTGCTTTTTACAACAAGAAATTGTCACAAAGCAGCTTTACAAAGATCTAGGTCCAAGCCTCAAATGAGCAGCCAGTGGGCAAACAGTGGCAAGAAAAACTCCCTCAGTCTTGGAGGAAAAAACCTTGAGAGGAACCAAGACTCAAGAGAGGAACCCCTTGTCCTCTGGTCGACACCGGAGAGCATAAACAACAGCACAATACATTGGTATGGAGAAGCAGAAAAGAAATGAAATAAAATAAAATACAGGCCTTAGCAATTGCCAGGTTCAGAGGTTTCCAAGGGGTTCAAAGAGAAGGATCCATCCTCAGGATGCTCAGTACTGAACTGGTCGTCATCCACCGCTTCATTAACTGATCTCACAGGCAGAAAGCTAATGTCAAAGACCAGATTGCGATGAACGACTCTATGATTTCCAGCTTCATCTGTCAGCTTGTACACATTAGTCTGAAGATTCCTGTCTTTCACTGTGTACACTTTAGGGTCCATTACAGTTGTCAGCTAGTTTCCTTTTCCCATGCTCTCCCTTGTTTGCGATAAGTACCCTGTCCCCTAGGTTAAGATGTGTTCCTATGACCCTTCTGTTGTAACCCTCAGTTTGTTTCCGTTGCTCTTTAGCAGTGTGCTTCTGTGCGATACTAGCAGCTTTGTTTAGGTATGACATGAGTGACTTGGCATAACTGCCATGGTCATCAACCACAGGATCGTGCAACACCTGCTTGAACATTACATCAACAGGGAGTCTCGGGATGTGGCCAAACATTAGCTGGAATGGGGCATACCCTGTTGTCTCATGCACTGTCGCATTGTATGCAAATGTTAGAGTCTGGACCTATTCAGGCCACTTCTGCTTCTCTTGAAGTGGGAGTGCTCTCAACATGTTACCTAGTGTACAGTTGAACCTTTCAGTTCCTCTGTTCCCCATGGGATGGTACACAGTGGTGTGGGACTTGGAGACTCCTGATAGTTTCAAAAGTTCAGCAAGGAGAGCACTTTCGTAATGTGGAATGTCCTGGTTTGTCCCTGATGGCCGGCAAAGTCATGTATTCCCTTCAGGGCCTTTTCTCTGAGACTTATGGGCATGATAACCTGGTGCCTTTTCTGTCTACTAAGGGGATCTTTTGTGACTGTAGAGTACACCGTCTTGAACTCGCAGTTTTTCCAACTGCTTGAGTAGTACCAAGGCCATCGCACTTAGGTCTTTCTTTTCTCACCTTGAATGCTTTCTCTTCTGGTTGACAAATTGCATGATTTTTGAAATACTGGCATCAGACTCTTGACTTTGTCGAAGCTCCTCTAAGGTAACACCAAAGGACTCATCATATCCAGAACATGCGAAGCCTTGCAGATATTGGATTGCTTGTGATGCTCTTAGCTCCGCTGTCACTTCCCATTGGTCATGTGTATCCAACCAAGCTTTGATAGTTGCACTATCACAAGGAGAATTAAAAGGCTTTGGCATAGTTATGGGTCAATGGCATTGTACCTTAAGGTGAAAGGTGTCTTGAATCCCATCTTCACTCATTCCCTCTGCCTCTGCAAGCAAGCAGTTGTAGGATTCAGTAATGAGTCTGGTGAGTGACAGTTTGTGTGAAAGGGTCTCTGCTCAGAGCGTCAGCTGCCGTATTCTGGCTACCAGGAATGTGCTTCAGATCGAAGGTGTATGGTACCAGCTTGGATACCCATTGCTGTTTGCAAGCATCTAGTTTGAGCTTGGTCAATATATAAGTCAGGGGATTGTTATCAGTCCACACTGTAAATGTATGACCCTTTAACCAGTGACTAAACTTCTCACAAATGCTCCACTTAAGTGCCAAGAACTCGAGTCGGTGAGCTAGATATCGTTTCTGGGAATTGGTCAGTGCTTGCAAACGCAATGGGACAAGCTTTTTCTTCACCAGCTGGCACCTGTGAGAGTAAGGCTCCAAGACCATCTAAAGAAGCATCAATCAACAGAATGGGCGTGAGAAATCTGGATGTGCAAGAACCACACTGTGCAGACTCTCTTTCAGGTTGGACAGAGCAATATCACATTCCGGTCAGTAGGCTGCAATCTGCGAAATGTCCCTGCTTTCAGGTCTGGTTTGGCCTTGCCTCTCCTTTTTTGTCCTGCAGTGAGTGCAAAAAGTGGCTTAGCCATGGAAGAGCAATTAGGGATAAAATGTTGGTAATAGAGTACCATCCCAATAAATGACTTGATCCTTTTCACTGAAGGAGTGCATTCATCTTCCTCCATCAAATCAGCTCTAGACATCTTAGTAATGACTTCAACTTTTGCTGGGTCTAACAAAACTCCATTGGTGTCTATGTAATGGTCAAGAAAGCATACTGAAGCTTGCATTAGATGGTACTTCTTTGGACTCAGTTTCAGATTATGTAGCTGCAGACACTGGAACACAACCTCCAGGCTTTTCAATGATTCTTCCTCACTTGAAGCATAAACAAGCAAATCATCCATGTAGCATAACAAACTACTGAAGTTGAGATAACCAAAGATGCTGAGCATCATGCACATAAATGAAGCTGGACTGTTTGAGAGTCCCTGTGGCATTCTGTTATATTCATGTAGGCCAAGGGGGGTTGTGAATGCTGTGTACTTTTTGTTTTCTTCAGCCATGGGGATGTTGTATAAACCTGATGTCAAGTCCATGGTACTGAAGAAAGCATTCCTGGCCAGTCTGCTTGGTGCGAAAGTGGATGTGCATCTTTTATGGGTCTGGCATTTAACCATCTAAAATCTGTACAGATTCTCAAACTACCATCTTTTTTTCCATACCAGAACTAAGGGAGAAGCATATTCACTCACAGACTTTTGAATAATGCCTTGTTCTTCCATTTCTGACTTGGCGTAGTTTCTGATAATGAGCAGGGGGTACACAGCGGTAAGGGAGTCCCCACAGTCTAGAGAGTGTTTGGAAAAGACGTCATTAAACTTCTCAAGCAACTGGATAAGGTCTCTTCTTACCAACTATGTCAGTGGAGCATGACTCGATATCAATATCGCCAAGCTCAATGTCTTGCAACCGCTGCTTGAGGTCAGCAGGACAATATGTAATGGTTGTTGCCCCAACAAAGATGCTACAATATGATTGACATCTTGGTAGATGTGGGCTCCACAACAACTGTACTTCCAGGGGACATAGGAATGTTGCTTGGCAGTTTTCCCCAAAGGAGGTATTCTTGCTTTGCCAGGAGAGTAACTGATTGCTGGAATTTAATGTTTCCCACCTTTCTTGGTAGCTCATCACCTCTCCATCTGCATGTGTTTGCCATCTAGTCCAAACATTTCTCACACTCGACAGAGGACTGTGAACCCCCACTGGAAATGAGACGCCAATAGTCATTGCTGACTTTCATTTGATGCATGAGGAATTTTATGACATTGGTGCCCAATATGAATTCATCCTTCTGACCTGGCATGACAAGAACAGGGACCATGCATGTCTGTCCATACACTTTTAGTTCAATGTTATACATGCACTTTGGCTTGGTCAGTTTACCTCCACATCCAATAAGATTAGGGTCAGTGATTTTGGCTCTGACAAGGCATTTTCATCTAGCATTCTGGTCTCTGCCTCCTCACTAAGAGTACATGCCATGGATCAATCAATCATTCCCCGTGACTGGAATTTGTTATTTACATGAACTGGTGCATAGAATACCTCATCAAAAGGTTCAATTCTTTGTGTATTCTGTGTATTATGACCTTAGAACCTGCTGACGCTTGGGTGCACGCTGTCATGTAACATTGTTCAAGGTCATCACTTGTGAGGGGTTGTTCATTTCTGCTCACACTTTCTCCTCTTGAATGTTAGCTGACTAGTTTAAAGGCTGAGAGTCTGGAGAGGACTGTAGTGAAGCTCAATTGAAAGTAACACTTGGGCAGTGTTTCTTCATGTGCACCTGCTGAAAGCAATTGAAACACAGTCGCTGTCATCTGCAATGAGCAAGAGTGGAATGATCATCAGATTTACATACTCTACACTGTTTTGGTGATGACTGAGCTACAGGGAATGACCTGCTTGCAATCTGATTGTTCTGCGAAAGTACACGATCCAGAAGACTCACAAGAGCTTTCATGCAGTTATCGTTGACATAAGAGACATGAGGAACAGGTGCAACAGCATTGTCTGGCTTTACAGAAGTTTCTGCTGGTTGATTGCTGACCATCTCCACAGCTGATCCAAATCCCTCAGCTTGAGCTGCAGCATGTCTCATATAACTGGGTCATTTGGGTTTGGCAAGAACCTGCTGTCTCAGCTCAGACTGATAATGGTCAAGATGTTTTTGTATCTCACTAGCCATCCACTTGTCTGGTGCCTTAAACTTGAAAACAGCAGTAAGAGAAAGGTCAGGGCAATACTTCACAAACATCATGGCCACCTCATGACATGGGTCCTCAATTTGTATGCCTCGCCTTCTCAAGCCTTCTTCTGCTGCACTAACAGCCTTGTTCAGACAAACCCAGTATTCAAAAAGATTCTCTCCTGACATTGGTAATGTACCATAAAAATCAGCTAAAGGTATGCATGAATACCTGAGTTCACCATAGTGTTGCTTGAACACATCATAGATAACTTTCGGGTTATCAGTGGGTCTCAAACTAGGATTACTGTGAATGTGATCTTAACTATGTCTTTAGCTTTGCCCATTAATTTAGCAAGGATCTCTGTGCACTGTTCGGAAAGTACTACACCCCGTTTCCATAAATAAGTTTCCATGACCTCTTCCCACTCATGTACAGTAAGTCTGTCTGAATCATCCCCACGGAAGACTGGGGGTTCTTTTACGTCAGACTGTAAAACCAGCAGATTTATCACCATTTGAGCATTTATGGGACCAACTGGTCCAACTGCAATATTCCACAGTGTGACAAATCTACAGGCCTAATATTATAATCATATATATCATCAATATATTCAGAAAACTGCTCTCTTCAGGCAAGAGATGCCAAGTAGTTTTCATTATCCTGAGGGGATCCGATTTGGTCACAAAAAATCCCAGAAGATTATGGATCCAAGACTGAGAAGTAATGGAGGTATTGTAACTGTCAACAGTTACTGTTCTCCAAAAAGGCATTGTGGTGCTTCTAGTTTTCTTGGTTTTATCAAGAAAACTAACTGGACCAGGGGGTCTGTAGTAAATATCATAGATAACTTTTGGGTTATCAGTGGGTCTCAAACTAGGATTACTGTTTGGCCTACTCGATGAGAAATGTGTGTCATGCAATGCTGGATCATTCAGATCTGGGACAACTGAAACGACTGACTGGGGACTTGGTCGGTAGATTTGTTGAGAACCCGAGTAGAGCAAAATGCCTATTTAAATACCTCTACGTGTCCTACGCTTGAAAGTGGTGTGAACGGTGACTCATTAAAAAAATCTACCTCTGCCAAACCCAGAATCAGACATGTCTTTACTTGTGGGATAATCTTTGTCTTTCCCCAAATTAAATGTCATCTTGAATATTTCACTTACCAAATATTAACACTGGTTACTTGAAATAAATTAAAAAGCATGAAAAATAACAATAGTACTGTATAAATTGACCCTTTTTTAATTCCTTAATTGTCCTTATGTGTAATGTGTTGTGTCAATAAACACCTAGCTGTCACAGTCTTTAAGAAGACAAACAAAGAGCAATGAGCAAGCTCCCAGCGACCACGCAAACACTGATCCACTGTGCGAAGATCCACTCTAAACTGTTCTCGAGCACCAGGATCCGGGTCACGGCACCATTGTAGACGGCTTGTGTGTGTGTGTCCCTCTCTGCTCAAGTTGACCTGGCCACGCCCCTTGATTTTTAATACCCTCTGCGTTGTGAATGGAGGAATGGAAAGACTGGAGACACACTGCTGTACACTGGGAATGTAGTCTCGTTCCTGTGCATGAGAGTAGCAAAACAGCAAAACACAGCATTGTCTCACACACACAACCAGCAAGTTCTCAGAATCAGTGCCGGCTTTTCTCTCCTCAGTTCGTGTTAATTTCACTGAGGAGAGAAAAGCCGGCAGTGATTCTGAGAACTTGCGTGATTTCAAAGTAAAGGTCTGTTTCACAGTTCAAATTATACACAATATTCACTGTGGTATTGCCCACAAAAAAAATCACAAATATAAAATAAATAAAACTAAATAAACAATAACAAAAATAACAAAGATAGTGAGAGGGATTTTAGGTGAAATAAAAATAATAAAACATCTCCTCTTTTCCGCTACATGATGATGATCTGGAGAGCCAATGCATACAACATTCAACAGCAGATTTATCACCATTTGAGCATTTATGGGACCAACTGGTCCATCTGCAATATTGCACAGTGTGACAAATCTACAGGCCTAATATTATAATCATATATATCATCAATATATTCAGAAAACTGCTCTCTTTGGGCTAGAGAGCAACAATGACACGTAGTTTTCATTATCCTGAGGGGATCCGATTTGGTCACAAAAAATCCCAGAAGATTATGGATCCAAGACTGAGAAGTAATGGTAGGTATTGTAACTGTCAACAAAACCCAGGTAAACTGGATGAAATGTATAAATGTGAAGAGTGAAAATGATGTGTTCAATGAGATCTGATTATTACATGATACTGGAACTCAACTCCTGTTCTCCAAAAACGTATTGTGGTGTTTCTAGTTTTCTTGGTTTTATCAAGAAAACTAACTGGACCAGGGGGTCTGTAGTAAATATTTGGTATTTAATAAAGTATCTCTCTCTCTCTCTCTCTCTCTCTCTCTCTCTCTCTCTCTCTCTCTCTCTCTCTCTCTCTCGCTCCTTCTCTGTGTGTCTTAGAATCTCTATATGCCTTCTGTCTCTCATGTGTACTTAGGCGCCTGTGTGTGTGTGTGTGTGTGTGTGTGTGTGTGTGTGTAGTCTGAGCTGGTATAAATAAATTATGTATTCTATTATGTTCTCCTTTAAACTCTGATTCAGACTCAGCTAGTCTCTCTCTCTGATCCACTGTTCTGTGTGTGTGTGTGTAGGCTCTTTCCCTCCCACCTCATAAAAATCTGGATGTGTTTAGGCCCCGGACAGCTCAGGGAATGCGAAACGCATGTCTCCACCATTTCTCCTCTCTCCTTCTCCCAGCACTCGCTCTCTCTAGGGATGAGGGGGGCACAACAGCACAAATGAGTTTGACAGCAGCCATGCCGAAAAATGGGTCAGGAGGGTGACATCCAAGAGACGGCGGGGGGGAGGAGGTGGTGCATAAAGAAAGGAAAGTGCTGCTGGCATCCAGGGGCCATGCCAGTAACCTGAGGTTTCTTGGTAGTTTCCCTGACAAATTACAGAAAAAATACCGTAAGGTTTCCTTTGGCCTGACTTGGGGAAAGTTCTGGCAAGCCTGCAGCAGAAAGGCTGGGTGTTGCTCTTGCCATATGCTAAGTCTCTCTCTCTCTCTCTCTCTTTCTCTCTCTCTCTCTCTCTCTCTCTCTCTCTCTCTCTCTCTCTCTCTCTCTGGGAATTTAAATAATAAATGTATTTGTGAAAAGAAAATCTTAAGTTAATGTAAAAATCAAGAGATCAGTTATATGGCCTGGTTAAGCAAACCCCCATGTCCTCTAGGACCCTTGCAAGGGAAAAGAGCTGGTCTAGTGTTCCACAGATTTGCATTGTTCCTCTTGAATCTGAGATTTAACCATCAGCCAAAGTCTCTACTGAGAGGCTGAGGAGTGGAATCCTCCTACAGTTGGAGCACACCTTCTGGTCCCCCTTCTTAAAAAGAGGAACCATCTCTGCCAAGGTAACGCCCCTGATGTCCTTGTGATGTTGCAAAGACGTGTCAGCCAGGACAGCCCCACAACATTGGACAAGTCCCCACCCAAGTCCCCAAGCTCCACTTCCTCTGTGGGAGATAAGCTGGTGGGATTGAGAAGATCCTCAAGTATTCCTTCCACCATCTGATGAAGTCCACATTCGAGGTCAGCAGCCCCCCATCCCTACCATAAACCTGAGCCACCTGACAGTTTGCCAGAATCTTTATGGAGCCCAATAAAAGTCACTTTCCATAGCCTCACTGATCTCCTCCCACACCCATGTTTCCAACAGCTGGAGCAGCAGCCTGCTTGGCCCTTTGATACCTATCAGCTGCCTCCAGAGTCGCACAAGCCACCCAGGCTCAATAGAACTCTTTCACCAGCTTGACCACCTCTGCCTCCACGACAGGCACCAACAACCTTGCAACCACAGCTCCGATTTGCAGATTTTGCCAAGAGAAGAGAACATCATCTCAAGTCTTAGATCCTTACACTGGTAAGGCAGTATGATCATTAGGAGCTAGCCTGTTAATCTGGCCTAAGTTAAAGACTAAACACAGAGAAATAGCAGCAATTAGCACTTAAATCTGGTGCTCTTAAATGGAACCAGCTTTGCCTTCCCTTCTCTCTCGCTCCATCCCCAGTGAGGCACTTATACACACTATGTCCCATATGGACACTCAGGCCATCTGCCCTTTTTAGGAATGCCAGCAATTTCCCTCTCCCTATCACAGTTTCTCTATTTTCCCAGTTTGTCTAAGTGATGTTCTACAGAATTTAACTGATTTTCTCTAATTTATGACTTCTTCTAGATTTTGTCCAATGTTTGGACCATAACCACCCCACCTAGAAGAAGAATGCTCCTCCACTCTCTGAATCAAAAGCCCATGGACCACTCCATGTTCCCCATGCAAATTGTCCAAATGCATGCAGTGATGGGTTAAACAAGCTTCACAGGGTTTTATTCAGCTGCCAGAAATCCCACTGAAAATCCCTCTGAACCTAATGAGAACTTGAGTACACCCTGTAAATCAGTGTTGACCACTTTTGTCTAAATGGTTTCTGAATATTTTTATAAGTTTTATAAAAATGGGGATTTATTGTCTCTTGATTGTCTGAGCTATGTTGGACTAATGGCCACTGCTGGAAACCAAATCTGAACAGATCTGTATCCTGTAATGTTAACAGCTCATTTATAAAGCATGTGATTCAGCCAGGTCACTAAAGCGTCCTCTAGAGTTACAAGACAAATGCTCTTCTGGCAACTCTTCAGGGTTAAATATGGTTAAAACGAGATCAGATACCCCTTGCACATATGATGCTCTGGACACCTCCTGCAGTACATGTGAAGCCAATCACTGCCTCTTTCTGAACTGCCATCACTGCATCATTTCTGGGCAGTCAGAAATGTCACACTTGGATGAAAGCGCTGGGTCCCCTGCTCCAATACAACGGCACGTATGTCAGACAGACACGTATGTCAGCAAGCATCACACTGTAATGTGGAGAGTATAATTTACCCAAACACAGAGAGCATGGCCAGTTCTGCTCTCTTGGACTCTGGCTGCCGACGGCAAGCAGCAAAACCCAGGATTTGAACCTGCTGAGTCACTTGGATCCCCTGATATTGAGAGTCCCTCAATGAGCCGAAAAGGTTGCAATCAGGAATATTCCTCTGTATGCCATCCCTACATGCCAGTGTCCCAATGTGAGCCATTTGCAGTAGCAAAACTGAGTTCAGGTGTCCATGGACAGAAGTACATACACCTGGGGCACAATGATGAATGGGCAGGGTTACAAAGGAGACACATCTGGGAATGGGTGGAGCAAGGGAGGAGACACCAAAACAAAAACACAACCCATGTGCTCAGAAGTACATGGGGGAAAGGCAAAACAAAGACAAGACGGGAACACAGGAGAGTAAAAAGACTGGTACGTGACAAACCCCTCCACACACACACACACACACACACACACACACACACACACACACAGTTTCTTGGCATTACCGTTGCATTTTATCCCTCCATATTGATGAGAGACGGGGTGCTCTGGACTTATGGACTTTTCACTCACAGAGACGTACAATAACTTGGTCCAGATGCCCCACAGAGATGATGTCAGGGCATGAGTCAGTCAGCATGGCAGAAGAGAAAACCCACAGGTGGCAATATGTTAGAAGAGCAACATACTGTGTGTGTGTGTGTGTGTGTGTGTGTGTGTGTCCATTTTGTGGTTGTTTTATTGGTTTAACTTTGTTTTAATCCTGGGAAAATGTAGGGGAAGGATTAGGATTATATTTAGGGATAAATACATATTACATAGAGATACATACACATACACGTACATACACGTATGTACAGTCTGTAATTGTAGAACTACAAAGTGCTCCTGTTTGGAAAGTGGAGCTGAAATAGTGGATAGTAAGTGTAGACACAAAGAGGTGGTTTTAATGTTATGGCTGACGCTCATCTGTTTCTGCACAGTTTGTGTGGGTCATCCTTTAGTCCTTCATCAGTGCTCACTGGATGCTGCCCACAGTCCACTGGTTGGTGGACTGTTCTTAGCCCATCAGTGACACGGATGAATTTAAACACTCCAGCAGCACATAACACCCTCTCTGTGGTGGTCTCCTGACTATAGAAGAACAGACTAAAGGAGGAAAGAATGTCTGCATTATAGAACTACGGTGCTTAATATGGTAAGTGAAGCTGATGAAGTGGACAATGAGTGTTGAAACAAGGAGGTGTGTCATTGTATATAATGTGATATAATACTAATGCATATATAGAAACACACGAACAGTATATAATTAGAGTTCTGTTTATAATAAAGTAATAATCCTGGCTGTTTGTTTTTGTTTGTTTATTGTAGCCTCACCTTACAACAACTTATAGCCCCAGGTGAAGAATCCCAGCAGTGAGGTGCTTTGATCTGTTTATCATTTCTCCAAACAGTTTTTTTCCCTACCACCTGGGAACTGACAGCGGCAGAAATCGTGACCTCAAAAACTTCTCAAGGCATTTATGAATTTCCATAAGCACGGGTAATAATAAGCAAGGTCATTCCACTGGAGTTGGGGGTTGCCTACAGCTTTGATCACTAGCATTCTGTAAGAAAAAAAACAAATTCACAACCTTGAGCCCGAGATAAACATAGGAGAGAGAGAGAGAGACATAGGGGAGTTAATTCATACTATTCTAATCCTTCAGTCAGATTCAAAATACACTCATTTATCATTTTATTAATCCAGTGTGTCTCATGTACACTGGTCAAGAGGTCTCAAGAGGAATGTGCATGTAACTAAAATGGAATTTAAGAAATATTACGATGTGTACTAAATGTAGGTCTGCTCTTGTGCATATGTACAAATTACTGACATAAAATACAGAGAAATCAAATGAATCAAATTTCAAAGCAACCAGTGGAAGTTTATTTCCTGGATCCACAACTCAAACCCAAACACTAACCCTACCTTTGACCTAAACTTCACCTAAACCTAAGCTTAACGGAAGGTAAACTCTACCTAAACCATAAACCAAGACACTAACATATACGATGTTAAATTCTTACTGGTTCTGCTGGAGTTTCTGTTCATTACTTCCATTTTTAGAAGCTCATAAAAGGTAAAAGCAGCCTGGTCTGTATATTGGAGGCTGGTTTGTGTGCATTTTGCAAAACAGTGCCACCAGTTGATGAGATACACATTTTATAAATATGTATATACATATTTTTGGAGATCTTCTTGCACCTGTAACTACAGTTGGGACATAACAGAATACATGGAACGCTGTTATGAAGTCACATAATTCATTCACATTCATAATATTCCGATTCATTACGGTGATTACGGAATTAAGAACATGAATGTATTCTTTCAGAATAGTGATACGAGAATGCACCTGAGCATGAAAAGGGTTAAAATGATTTCAGGACTGATTTTTTATCTATAGGTTTTAAAACTGTGGTAAAAATATAATTTAGTGTTGCTTATGGGGGATTATATGGAGTTCCTATCAGTGGTGTCACAAAACTGTCAAAAGAAACGAATGTGCTAACTGTTTCTGTCTTTATGGCTTTTAATTAATTCAGTGAATTTATGTGGCTGGTTTACACTTTCATAATTCATTATAAAGGACAGTTTTCCAATCACTCTTCATCCTTTATATTAAACCAGCTGTATTTGTCACAGAGCACTATAAAGATTCAGTGTTTTGCATGAACTTCATTTTTTCTATAATATGAGGATAATAATGGCCTTGATTGTCAGTTTAACATAATCTAATAGCAAAAATCTGTCAAAATAGTTTCTGATTCTTTTTTGACAAAGATGAAAGCCACACAAAAGTCTTTAAACCAGTGCAATGTTCTTTTCCGCTGTTCCTGAAATGAAAGATAGTGGGTTCGTGTCAGTTTCCTTCCTTTCAACTATGCAAACAAAAGCTGACTGAATTGGACGAGCTCTCCCTTGTGAGGAATCTTACAGGAAAGGAAATGCCTGTTAAGATATAAAAGTAGGTGTTTGAAGTGTGTGCTGTTGGGGGTTGAGATTGGGGGGGTTGGGTGCAGCGCAGTTTACCGCTTTTTATTTTGTCTTTTCTTTAAATAAATGGCTTTAAAATCCATAACTAACAATCAGAATCTCTTACTTTCAGATGGTGATTTTGGACACATCCTCACCACCTCTTCCACACCTCACCTCATCAGACATTCATCCTCATGTCCTCTGTCTGCTTAGCGAAGCACAAGCTGCAATCCAGAGGAGCATTCTGAGCTAGTTCTGGCCATTATATCACACAGCGGCTCACAGAAATGAGATCAGACACAATCCACTTAAACAACCGGTTTCTACTTCAGCTGGCTGGCAGCTTCTCAGGCTGATAGAACCCTCCTCTACTTCTCTTCAATGAGCAGAAGCTTCTCAGCCGGTCCTCCGGGACCCCCAACCACTTCACTGTTTTTTTCCAGCTCCCGAAACACTTGAGCCACTTTTTCTTTTCTTCACGTGTGCTAGGATTTTACACTTCCATTTCAAAAACTGAAAACACTTTTAACATAACATTTCATATTATTGTTTATCTTATTCAATAATGACAATGTAGACATAGATTTTATGAACTATTTAAAATATACAGTGGCACAGAAAAGATATTTGAGCTCTCAGATACCTCTCAGGCCTTAATTAGCTTGTGAGGCCTAAGGCTTCCCAGTCATCATTAGGAAAGACAAGCTGATGCAATGTTCACATCTTTAGCTGCGTTTCCATTCCACCGGGTCCCTGAGCAGTGCCCTTTATTCCCTACATAGTAGTCACGTGATATCAACTAAGGGACCTAGTTAGTTAAATCCTTTCATTTGGTGTGCCCCGCAGCACCGTTGCATACACAACGTGTGTCACATTTACAGCAATCTTTGAACACTTGTGTGCAAAATCACTACTTAAAATGGTTCTAGAGGCAACTCTGCCTCTGAGGCAGACGAACCACCATTGGTTCTGAGAATAACCAATTAAAAGGCAGAAAGCAGAGCTTTAGAAACCTTTATATGTTGATGCATTGCATGAAAGGTGATTAAGTTAAGAAACTCTTTATATGGTGTTGGTTTCTCAGAAAATAGCCTGTCTAATGGTTTCAATGTCAGGATTGCTCAGCCAGGATATTCTAATATATTATAACACTAGAGCTATACTTTAATGTCAGTAAGTACATTTCAAGCACATTATTATGTGAACTAAGTATGAAACACTTGTACTTCAGTGTACTTAATATAAGTGCATTAGTTTGCACTAATTATTAGTGCATTAAATACTAGTGTGTGCCTTCAAATTGTTGAATATATGTTACGTTGTAGTGTATTTCCATAAACCACTATCAAGTTTACTTACTGGCTACATTTTAAGAAATGCACTATTCACTATATTTTCAAGACATTATTAATGTAGCAGACTTGACCTTAAACGAACTGAACATTGACAGCATTTGCTGCACTAATGCTGCGTTTACATGATGGAAATGAGGATGTAGTGGATTTGTAAGCATTGGCAGCAGCAATGGGAGCTGTGGTCGATCTCTGCACCTAAATCACCATTGCTCATATGTTATGCTTATTATGGTACTGTATTACAAATGCATTCCACCTTCATGGCTACAGCTTCTATTAATTATAGCACTAATACTTGGGGGTACACATGACACATCATGGCATAGAGTGAAAAGCTGCCTTAGAGGCAAGCTGGCAAGTTTTCCAGGCAGTTTTCTGAGAAAATGTAACGATTAGTGTGCTGAGTAGATGAAGACAAGGGAAGCAAAGGTTCTTGCAGGGGTTGAGGATTTAATGAAAAACAACATGGAATACAAAACAAACGGAAAACGCAGACAAACACTGAGCATATATACGAAAAGGCATGGATCAAAACACATGGTAACTAACAGAGGAACCGACAGGAACTCTAACAGAAACTACAACAGCAGAAACAAAGGGGCTTAAATACAGGATGTACTTTAACCAGACCGGGACACTCTGATGACTGGGCAGGTTATGAATGAGACACAGCTGGGAATGGGCGGAGCAAGGGAGAAAAAAACACAATATATTTTCTTTCGAAGGACATAGGGAAAAACAACAACAAAGTTGAGACAGGAAGACAAAGGTAAACAGGACTGATACATGTCAGAAAACACCATATTCAAATTTTTCCTGTATTGCACATCATTCAGGAGTTGTGTCCACACATTAAACGCTGAGGAGCAGAATTTAGTTTCTAAAGTTCTGCCTACTGGTTATTTTAATTGATTATTCCCTGAACCAATTATATGCCTTCAGAATTTCTTGGAGTAGTGATTTTGTAACCAATCCCTTTAATCGCTCCTTTGCTTTCTAAACTAACTACCAAGCTGTTTATCCTGGTATGTGTATAGTGGGGAAACGGGATTTTATGGACATACATCAAGTTTGTGTTGGGTTAACATTGCGTTCTACTGCTCGTGATCAGTGCCATTTTTTACCCACAAAAGACAATGACAACTTTACGCCTTCACTCCCTTTGGAATCTACTTCAAAT
Organism: Acestrorhynchus altus; assembly: GCA_034509495.1. NCBI lineage: Eukaryota > Metazoa > Chordata > Actinopteri > Characiformes > Acestrorhynchidae > Acestrorhynchus > Acestrorhynchus altus. The sequence continues at coordinate 5,821,209 of CM067516.1, read as the reverse complement.
GTCTGAATTCTCTGCATAGTCCACTTCATTAGAACTGACTCCTCAAACCTCATTCCAACAATCTGAGCTCTCAGAACATTACAATTACTGATGCCCACAGAGCAGAAGAGACTATAAAAATATAGTCAGTTGTTTTCAGGAGCAGTGGAGGTCAAGCTGAGGTCTGGAAGATCAAGACAACGTTCAGAGAGAACTGCTGGTAGGATTGATAGGAAGCTAAAGCAGAATCCTAGTTCCACTGTAAAAGACTTCCAGGAAGATTAATCAGACTCTAGGGTCCGCCAAAGACTGTCCCAAGCCAGTTTGAAAAAGGAGGAGGGTTGGGCGTGAGGCTAGCAACCTCACCCCGTAAAAAAAAAAATCACCTTTGCTACAGAAAGAGCAAGTATATCAATTTATACGAACTAGTTTGGACCGAGATTGTTGGAGACAACTTGCTGACCGATGTTCCAGTCGGAATTGGAGGAAGAGTGGTGGTACAATGTTCTACAAATTGGACTAAAATGTACACCAACGTTTTCAAATATTTGCACAATTTACACACATATATTCTGATTCAAAATGAGCTCACATCTACTGATGGTGTGTGTTGCCAAATTCACACAAAACTGTTATGGAGCAAATCATGCAAATGTGGTAACAATCTTACGTTGGTCTATGGTTAGGTATCGGATACAGATTAGGTGAAATAGTTTACCTCGTAGTTAAGCTTAGGGTTAGCCTACGTTTAAATTAAGTTTAGATTATGGTTATGGTTATGGTTAAGGTTAGAGTGAGGTTTAAGTTTAAAAGTAAGATGAAACCAGTCTTTTAACCAGTGCCCAAACTTTTGTATGACACTGTACATACAAATAACAGATCTCATCATCTTAAAGCTGATTTTAAAAATGTTGTTCTGATTGATTTCAATAAGAAAATGTTGTCCAGAGAGCCGCACCTCCCCTGACCCCCATGCTTGGTGCTATGTGGTTTTAAAATCATGAATCTCTTTCATTATTTCAAGAATGTGAATTTCTTTACTTTGTTCACCGAACGTTCTGTCGATCTGCTGATTGGATTTAAAGATTGATCACTTCTGTTTTGATCTCTTTCATTTCTGCAGGCACATTTGAGGAGTCAATTTCTTTGGTTAGCTTATATTTAGGTGGGGAGCTTTGAGAATACAGAGGCAGTGTTTTGTGGGACTCGGAGGCCGGGGGGATGAGATTAATTTCCTCCCTTTATTGCATAGCTGGACTGAGTGTTACAGAAAGCATTGCTGCCAAAGAATTTAAATTTGCACAAAACCTAATCTGTATAGGGATGTGACCCACTTTTTACAACCAAACCCAGTGCTTTTAAATACCTATTTAGAACCAAGAAATTCAACCACTTTTCCACCACAGAATATTGTAGGTGATATCACATATTAGCGTAGTATTCTGACCTAAACACAGCATTTAATAGGCAATTAAATCTCAGCCTCATTGCTCTGACAGAATTCATAGTATAACAATAACAATACCCAAGCATGAATCACACAAATACAACTGACAGCTATTGGTAATCTCTATTCAGCCGCTGAAATTTGGGTAAATAAATACAACCACACCCAAAAATCAACCACACCTTTTGTTTTTATTCTCCCACCTTCGAGATGCATTTAAATAAATTAGAAGTGAGCTTTTCAGTCTTTATACTGAAAATCTTTTCAACAGGAGACTTTGAATCTTCATACCAGATATAGTCAAGATTACATTTATTATTTTGGCTAGACTGTCCCTGAATTTAACTCTTAGTATAATTTAACTATAAAGCACACACACACGCGCACACACACAGACACACACACACACACACACACACACACACACACACACACACACACACACACACACACACACACACACACACACACACACCAAGAAGGAGCAGATGGAATGGAATTGAACTTTCTATGTGTGATTGTAATGATATGAGGTACTAGTACCCTGTTGGGCAATCAATCAACCAACCAACCAACCAATCAACCAACCAACCAACCAGTTGCAAGGCATGAGATCACCTTTGGTCTTCATTACAGCCAGTTAGGTTAATGAAGTCTCGTCCGTATAGATCTCACCTTGAAGACACAGATATTATGCCGTGGTCGGTCTCATCTCCAGATCTATCCCTGATTGAAAATGTGTGGATGCTATTCAACACTCTATCAACACTCCATCCCTACCACACCATCTGTAGAACTGAGTGAGAACATTTAAGCTGTATGTAATGAATTATCACAGGACACCATTAGGGACAGTCCAGTCTGAGATGTCTGGTATATATCAGTCTAAATGTTTGATCAGTTATTGTTCTGGTTAACCTTCATCTTCCTGCCCAACAGCACTGCAACTGTTTTTAAAGATGTGTATTTTATTCCTTCTAAGTTAGTATTTCAGTTGTCAATAAAAAACAAACCTGTCTGTCTCATTTGACAAACATATCATGTGTCTGTTTCTGCTGTGTGTATTCTGAGGTGCTGTGCAGGTCATTATTAAGCACCTGTGGCTTTTCCTTCCACCCCACAGTGTCCTTTCCCCAGGAGATGAACACCTACGGAGAAGCCAATTGGCACTTTTCAGCACAACCAGAAGACAAAGAACATATATATATATATATATATATATATATATAATGATATTAATAATGATATTAAAATCATATATGCTAATTACAATATGTGTTAAATGGACAAAAATATTGGAACACCTTCTCGTTCATTCTGAAAATCAAGGGTATTAAAAAGAGTTTGTCCTGCTTTTGTTGGAGTATTGCTCTCTAATGTCCAGGGAAGGTTTTATTATAAGTTTGAGGAACTACTGTGAGGATTTGAACTGAAGTCTGTGTTGCATACAGAGCCTTAGGCTTGGTAACCTCAATATGGTTTATATATCCAATACTATTAAAATATACTGTATGAATGGTTTCTTGGTCTATTGGTTTTTACAGCACTGGACAGGCACATTCATTTGTAAGGTTTTCCTTTAAGGGTTGAAGAGAGAGAGGTGTGTCCAGCTTTTGAACATTTTTTTTACAAATAGAAATCTGGAAAATGTGACATGCATTTGTATTCAGCCCCCCAAAGTCCATACTTTGTAGGACCACCTTTGGGCTATGTCTCTACCAGCTTTGCACATTTAGAGGATGAATTTTCTCCCCATTTTTCTTTGCAAAATAGCTCAAGCTCAGTCACATTGAAGGGAGAGCGTCTGTGAACAGCAGTTTTCAAGACATGAACATATGGGCCAGTCTAACACATTAATATATTTTGACTTAAACCATGCCATTGTAGTTCTGTCTGTATGTTTCAGGTCATTTTCCTGCTGGTCCTGCTGTTTGTGGTCCTGCAGCCTCCTGCAGCCTCTAACACTCTAGCTTCCCCATCCCTGCTGAAGAAAAGCATCTCCACAGCATGATGCTGCCACCACCGTGTCTCATACTGGGGATGGTGTGTTCACTGTGATGTGTGGTGTTAGTTTTCTGCCACACATAGCGTTTTGCATTCAGGTCAAAGAGTTCAGCTTTGGTCTCATCTGACCAGAGCACCTTCTCCCACATGATTGCTGTGTCCCCTACATGGCTTATGGCAAACTGTATACAGGACTTAAGGCTTGCTTTCAGAAATGACTTTGTATGTCTATTAATAGAGAACTAATAGTAAAAGTAAGGGCAAATGAAAATAAACACACAATAAAGTAAAAATACAAAAGGTTTTAGTTGTAAAGTGCTAAAATAATTTGATAAATGACGACAGTAACATGAAAATGCGATTAGTAATCAAATCAAGTATTTGCTGTAGAATTGATGGGGGGAGGGGTTTAATGGGGGGGGGGGGGGGTTGAAGCCCATACATATTCTCAGTTTCAGTGTTTGGCTGTCTAGCAGGCTTTACAACGGCACTCAACAAAACTGACACATACACACCCACACTCTAACACAAGGCAGTAAAACCGTCTCACACACCCTCGCCGCACCCCGGCTCATCTTTAATGCATAGAATAGCAGCTATTCTGACAGGGCATAATTCTGCCCGCCTGGAGCAGCATAACAAAGCTACGCCCTCAACCTCCACACACTGATATCACCCAGGAGGGTGTAGCTCAGTTGAATGCCAGCACCACCACCACCCTTGTAATGACCTACAGAGTATGATACAACAGTCACAGTCTCTTATTTAAGACCCAGTGCATTTTAAACCATGTTTATGAAAAATGGCCAGCACCATTTAGAAGGCTTGTTACAAATACAGATTGATATTTGTGTCCATTGACACACGGGCTTCCTGATAGAGCCACCACATGGCAGCTTAGTTTGTAAATCATAAACAAGCTTGAAATGATCTCTGTCTATTTTCCTTATATGCTAATTAGACAATTCAGCAGGAAGAACAAAGAAGAAATAAAAAGAAAATCCTGCAGAGCCCAGAACAAAATTGCTGTCAGTTCGGAAAAATAAATCAGTTTGGATACATTGAGGAACCTGGGAATATTGCTACATCTTTTCAGAAATGCCTGGCCTGCCAAAATGTGTGAAGCAAATTATCCAGGACGTCAAGGCCAAAGATTCCAGGAGATCATCTAAAGAACATCTAAAGAACATTAAGATTCTTTCTGACTCCACATTATGTGCTAATCACTCTTTTACAAAACTTACTTGGACAACCCTCAACCCTGTTCCTTCTAATGTTCTATGGACCGGTCTGAAGTTAGAGAACACATGGAGAACCCTACAGCATTTGCATTTGCATTTTAAAACAGCAGCTTCAAAATCATGTTGATGGTACACTGACTGTAATAGAAAAAACAGCATCTCTGTCATTCCCACTCTGGAACACTGATATGGCTCTACAGGACTTTGGTGGGTCTTCACAGGACTTCCCTCCAGACCTGTGTAAGGCTGCATAACCCAAATCATATTAATGATAAAATCCTGTAATACTACTAGTGCATCTAAAAAAAGAGTTCTATGAAAAAGGTTTCTGATAATTTAATGAAAAAAAAATTATTTCTATCTATCTATCTATCTATCTATCTATCTATCTATCTATCTATCATATTCATTACATTTAAAGTGATATATTTTAAGCATTTTGTTTTAAAGTTGATACTGTAATTAGTTAACGTTCTAATAGTTATGATTTCTGGTTTTCATGAACTGTAAACCAAACTGATCAACAGTAAAACAAAAAATACATGAAATGACATAATTCACAAATTGTGAATGAGCTTTTTAATGATATTCTAATTTTTTGAAATGCACTAGGTTCTGTACCACCTCAGTCCACATGCTTCTTTCACTCAATCCATTGATCAACAAGTGCATGTTTACAGCTGCCCATTAGGAGGAACCCAAAGCATGATGTTTATTCACTGCAGCAGTGAATTAATCATCTCTAAGTGGAGCCCAGGAGCAAATGCCAAATCTCACATAAAGCTGCTTTAAATCTAATCCTGAATTTCACAGTAACACCAGGCCAACATGGTGGTGGCAGTGTTGGGGTAGAGTGTGGGGATGTTTTGCTTCCTTGGGATCTGAACAGCATCATGGGGTTATGCAGTAAGACAGTAATCCTAAGTAGAAAAGCAAATCAACATCAGAATGTCAGGAAAGGAAATGTGCGCAGGATGTCTTACAACTACATTTCACTATAAAAACAAGCCAAATTTCAAACATGGTGGTGGTAGTGTTAGAGTGTTGGGATGCTTTCTTACTCAGGATCTGAACAGCTTGCTATTACTGAAGGATATGTTGATCTGCATCAGAGAACTGCTAAGAGTAAATCAGGTTCTGCAGCAAGACAATGATGTTGCGGAACATTGGGCCTAAAGTTCTTTTTAAATTTGTTCTGAAGAAAAATAATCCACATCACACTCTCATATGTTTTTAAACCCAGAACATGATAGATATTGTTATCCTAGGCTATTTATCTTTGTTTGAGATGCAATAATGAATGTGTAATGAAAATTTAGATATTTGTATGAATTTTAACTGTGTTTTGAAAAGAAAGTAACAAAAATAGTGAAAATAGCAACAAACATTGCTTGCCTGCAAAATGTTTATTTATTATTTTATTTCTGCTTTTAAGAAGTAAAAGCATCTCAGAAACCTGCTGGCAATTGATCACCAGAGTGTTTTTTGAAGTGAAGGTTTTTTGTATTGAATAGAAGGACAAATAAAATAAAAACGACAGAATATCCTTTATTATTTCATTATTTATGTGTGAATCAATGTTATACATTCTCTTGGCTTTTATTCTGTAATGTGTTGTGATTACTCGCTGACATTTCATCACACAGTGAAGTCTTGCAGCCCGCAAATGTGGATCTCAGGTTTTAAGAAAAAAAAAAAAAAAGAGAAAAATAAAACCTTCTTAAAAGAGTTGGTGAATGAGACCCAGTGCAACTTAAATAAATAATAAAATTAAAGTTATTTAAAAGAAAATCACAGAACCATGGTTTCCGATATAAGGAATAAGCCTGATTCATGATCCTCGGCTTTGTTTTTCCAGCATGCAGCACAGCAGGGCAGGAAGGGTGAGTGAAATATTTGGAACATTTCTGGACACAGATGAGGTTCATGACTTTTCTCTTCGCCTTCTCGTCATGGCTCCCTCTCTCCCCCCTTCCTGGAGGCAGAATGAGGGATGAATTTTTCATGAATGCAGGAGGAAGGCAGAGAGAGAAAGGGAATGAGGAGAAGGAAGGGTGCAGAAATAAGAACTACACAGCTCGGTCCCTGGAGCGATCTGAAGCCCTTTTCGGAATGAAGTTAAGCTTCACGTTAGATTTGTTTATGGAAGAGAAATAATGTTCCGCTTGCAGGAGGACACGGAAGCACCCCAGAGGATTTACTTCCAGACAAAATGTGTGAAAACACACTCTCGTGGTTTTGGAAACCTTGCACGCATGCATGCGCGCGCACACACACACACACACACACACACACACACACACACACACACACACACACACACACACACACTCTGTCTCACTCTCAGTGCAGTCAGGCTGGGTCAGACCTGATGTGTGCTGGGTTATTTTAAATGACCTCTCCTTGGATAATGGCCTCCTATCACATTTGGTCAGCCTCTGTGCAGGTCTTGGTCTAGAAAGTTTGGAACAGTCAATGTTCTGGCACAGAAAACTCATCAGTCTTGGACTCTTGGGGACTATTGTGGGAAAAAATGTAAAGACATTGTATGTTATTGCAACATGGTCTGTACGATGAAACTGATCAAGTTTGTTGCTATGGTAATTGAGGTGGTTGCCTTTGCGTTGCAATGGAGATGCTTAGTGGTTGCTAAATGGTTATTATGGAGTTGGAAAGTGGTTCATATGATGGTATGGTACCTGAAGAGGTTGCTGTCAGGGTGCTAGGTGGTTGACATGGTATTGCTGGTGTTGCATGGTGTTGCCACATGGTTGCTATTCCAGGTGGTGACCACTATTACTTTGCATTTTCTTAGTGTTTGCTGTGCTGAGAAGCCCCAGACATTTCAAGCCAAAGACTTTATTTATAAGTTATTAACCTATAAATTGTAAATCTTTGGTCAGAATAAAATGTTTCTGAATCTTCTGGTAGATATGAAAATTCTTATGATGAAATGTTAAGGCACCCTGTGCCTTACTGGTATTTTCATCTTTGGCTGAAATAAGTCTACCTGTCTCTGGTCCTTTTCTGATGGTAGATACTGTACTTCATCATCAGCTGTGGCAAAAGCTACCTGTAGGTCCCTTGATGACCTGCGCTTGAACTGAATTTGCTTAGACAGTCTGACCTGGACATGTTGGCAGTTCTTTCACTTGCAAATGATTTGGATGACAATTGTTCTGAGATCTTTTAAAATCCCTTCCAACTCATATGCATATACAATCTTCTCTCTGAAGCCCCCAGAGAGCTCTTTGGATGTGGCCTGGTGATCCCACTCACTTCAACAATCAAGAGCAAACCATACTAGACAGCATCCTCCAAAGTCCTCTCCAGAGGCTTCAGCAAACTTCCTGCAAAATGAAGTTCATGGGAGTTGCAGAAAGACGAATGCTCCTTTGTGAGCTTACAAGCTCACACAATGCGGTTTTGTGTTCCCTGTCACATACACTTCATAACTGCTGGTGTCCTTGTGACCTTGTGATGTTAAGGTGACTGAAAATGCTTAACAAAGTCCTGGTATAGTTCTGCATGAAGCCAAACAGCCTGGACAGAGCTGAGAACAACACAGGGATATTGTTGCCACCAGCAACTCCTCTCCTACTCATCGTGTGTCTTTTTTTCCTTTCTTTTACAAATGTTTCCACTTCGGAATGGCAAAAATGATTCCCAGTTTCCCCTGATTTCTCTCCATGAATTTAAAACAATGTGTGTTTTTGATCCCTCTGTGACTAATCACACACCGTCTCTCGGAGCTGCTCCTCAAAGTTGTCATGATATGCCTCTTTTTATACTGACCAATCACAGGCTTTGTCACATAATGTCTTCATCCATGGAGTTTGACCAGCTGCCATGTGCACAAGCGACATCTGCGGTTCTTCGTTTTCTCCTCAGTTACATCATATTGTTTGCCAAAGCCAGGCGAATGTCATCTCTGCAAGAAGTATGCTGAGGCATGCAGTTCCATTTTACAAATGATGTCTCTTCACATGGCTGGTAAATGGAAACGTGTACAGATGTTTTAACAGCATTTACAGGTAAACTAAGAAACAAATTTATCATTTTGATGGTTGAAGTGCTGCACTCAGCTGCAGGAGCACCCCAGCTTGCTTCTCTAATGTCTTTTGAATTTTCCATTAGGAGAGCATAAATCATAGTCGGAAGTGTAAGTCATAAAAGATAGATCTGTGGCTGTTCCAAATGCAGTCTCATCACAAACGCACTCATTCGTCATCATAGTGGCCCTCTTTTTAAAAGTACATTTTTTCAAATGTTGCTTTCACTGTCTTTAGTCACACTCAGATCCCAGAGGTCCACTGGAAACTGGAGCACCGCACCAAATGACCGACAGCCTTTGTAGACTGCAAATCAGGATCCACAGTTTAGTCCACTTTATGAAACTTTTGCTTTTAGAGCTCTGAATGGACGTGGTTTGGTATTTACTAACTGAATAATGCACACAGGAGCAAAAATGACTCTACTGGGAAAGTAAGTGACAGAGCTGGGGTGACATTTAGAGTGTTTGGGCTTGCTGGGGATATTTACGCCCCTGGACAGAAGAAGGTTCAATAGTACCTAAAATACCTAAGATGTTTCACTGCTATTTTAAGAAGCTGGATGCAGAAGCCAGGGTTTGTCTCAGGACATGTTTGAGCTTCAGAGTAGTGCAGACACTTTCTCTGGTATAAATATACAGTGATGCTTGAAGTTTTAAATATAAAATTATATTTTATATCTAAAACTTCATCAGACCAAATGTGTGACCAAAGAGAGCCACACAAGTCCTAAAATTAGATAAGGAGAAACAAATGAGACAATTAAATACATAAATCCAATATTACATACCTGTGAGAGCAAACGTATGCAAACCTTTCGGATTAGCAAAAAAATTCAAGGTGAAATTTGAATCGAGTGTTATGGGAGACAACCAGGTATAAGTTGGTCTGATCTTCACAACACATGAGCTCAGAAGAAAAGTTAGAGAGAAGGTTACATATTTTGGACTCCAAATCACAGACTGTGTATGAAGGAAATTCAAGACCATTATTCATCTCTCCAGGAGTGCTTGACCAACAGAAATGTAGCCAACAGCAAGTCATGTAATAGTCTGTGAGGTCACCAAGGAACCGAAGGGAACTTCTAAACAAAGGCCTTTTTCACACTGGCTAATGTTAATGTTCATCAGTCCATCATCAGGGGAACTATCTATCTATCTATCTATCTATCTATCTATCTATCTATCTATCTATCTATCTATCTATCTATCTGTCTGTCTGTCTGTCTGTCTGTCTGTCTGTCTGTCTGTCTGTCTGTCTGTCTGTCTGTCTGTCTGTCTATTGGAAATAGAGGCAGGGTCTTGGAAAGTCTCTCTTCCCGTTAACGAATGAATATTTCATGGCAGCTAAAGGTTACTTATGGACAATACCATCTATAATTAATCCATCACGAAAAGCCTGATCCAACCCTGTGACTTTTAGATTTGTTTGCCTCTCAATAATGCATGGCTCTCTTTTAAGGTCTGTGTGTATTTGCTTTTGAATAATTCAGCTGTGTTTGGGCAGAGTGTGGATGGTAATTGGGCTTTTTTCCCCCTCTCCTGAATGAGCTTGGAATCAGAATAAATGACCACTGTGATTTGATTGTAGCAAGACTGAGGCAGTCACAGCTTCTCTAAACCCAAATTCAACTAAAGATACTCAAACTATCATCAACATCATCATTATGGTCAATATCCTTATTTGACTTTCTGTCAGTAACTGAAGATATATCATCTATGTTATCTATGCTATTTAAGATTAATTGCTAGTACTTCCATGCATTTTAATGGAGGGAGACAAAACAAGTGAATGTGTAGTGTGATACTGACTGTTTGTATCATATCTCAGTATCATTTTGATGTTCTTTTAATTCAAATCTCTAAACTCTCTCGAACCTGAGATCTGCACTTTGCATGCAGTTACATTCCATTTTCTAAGCTTCATATCTCAGGATCAGAGTAATCTACAGACAAGGCTTAACAGATTATGAACTCGGACTGATCAGTGAAAGGGGTGGGGCTAATGACATCACTGAAGCAGATATTAGGTTACAAAGGAAACTGAGAAAGGAGGTCCTGAATTAATGTCCTGAAAAGCACTAAAATAATAAAGGATATTCATGTTGTTTTCAATTTGAGATGTAAAGCCTTTACAGTCCTTATACTGTAATTTTAGTGTAATATAGTGTAATTATAGTGTAATATAGTGTAATTATAGTGTAATATACTGTAATTATAGTGTAATATAGTGTAATTATAGTGTAATATAGTGTAATTATAGTGTAATATACTGTAATTATAGTGTAATATACTGTAATTATAGTGTAATATAGTGTAATTCTTTTATCAAAACATGGTGAAATCATGATAATATTTAAATTCTTTTTACTTTTAAATCTTAACGGAAGACAAATGTCAGTAGCCCAGGATCTCTTTAAAAATATCTGGTATGTGTGAGTATCTACTATAATAAAATATTTTGGTGGACAAATATGTCAAACTACGAAACCATTCCATAAACTTTTAAGAGAGAGTTTTGGAATCAAACATGATGAAGCTTGTAAACAGAAGTTTTAATGGAGAAAATGAAAAGCCAGAGCAAATCAAACATTAGATTTTATCAACCCGATTGTTCAGTGACACGATCTCAATGTTTCCCGTCAATATCCAGTGAAAACTGAGCATGAAAAGTTAATGCTTAGGTAACTGGCAGCTGAGAGCACATTGAAGAGCCAGAAAACTGACAAATAAGTAATTGATTACAGCCCACATTCACTCTATGAGTGTGTCGCTGGCTACGCAGTATGTCACTCCTCTTTTTATTCAGGTCCTGGACACGACTGCAAAGTACAGAAAAGTGGACACTGAGAGATTTGTAAGCATTTGGAGAGTCATTTGTTGCTGGTTTCCAGCAAGAAGTCTGGCCACAAATCTGCAACTTTGACCAGTTTGGTTTTCAATCCACTGAGTCGACAGTGAACATGGGTAAGAAAGCCTCACCTCAGTGCATCAAATGAGAGCACACATCTGCTGTGGATCAAACAAAAACATCTCCTTCATATTCAACTATATTTCAACAGATAAATGGAGGGATTAAAAAGTGAAACAGGAGAAGAAACAGCCAAGAACTGAACCCAACTCTTTGTGTGTGTGTGTGTGTGTGTGTGTGTGTGTGTGTGTGTGTGTGTGAGTGAGAGAGAGAGAGAGAGAGAGAGAGAGAGAGAGAGAGTGCATTAATAAAATGTAGCCTAACTTCTGAACAGTGATGCTGTGTTTTGTGGGTGGGGCTTATTTCGTGTCAGAAAGTCACGTTTCGCATAGTGATGTCAAGTGTAGGAAAATGGAGATGTGGAAAATCTGGATGTCTTTTCCAGTAATTTTAACAGCTTGTCAGCAAAAGACAGGTTGTCTTACACTAATAAGCTCACACTTAGCAATGGGGTGAGGTTTCCTGACCTGTACTCTTTGTCGGCTCAGTGCATGGACCAAACTGGCCAAAGTTACAGTGGCCGGACTTGTATGTAAAAGACCCCAGAATGCATACGAAAGACCCTCTAAAGGCATACAGATCTCTCGATATTTACTATTCTGTGTTTGTCATCAGGTCTAGGACCTTGAACAATAAGATGACCAATGTACTGAGTAACCGGTGACAAGCACACGCTGTAGAGCACAGCTCTAGAAGATGCAGGCTGTTATCAACAAGTCATTAGAACTAAATACTTGGTAATTTGATATGAATAAAATACTTCAGAGACAAGACCTCCAGCTCATTTCATCAGTCCTGTCTGTCTAATAGTCTAATAGCCTGTTTTACCTCAAAGAACCTCTTCAACAATAGTTTTCTGTAAAAATGAAGGTTTCCTTTCTAATTCTGACGTTCAATGGTGCAACCAGACATTTCACCTCCACTATTTCTGTCAATATTTGTGTGGAGAACCTGCAGCAAAGCGAAACCAAAAGTTGTATTAGTAAAGCAGCAGCAGGAGGAAAGATGAAGCTGCAGAGATGTTTGGCTGATGGATTTTTTTTCTTGCCGACCAGCAGGTAGATATTTTTGTACGCTCTCATCTGTATGATAGAGTCCCTACTTACACAAGCCCACAAGCCCAGTCTCCAAATCTCAAACACAAACACACAAAGCAGAACTCTCTCACACACACACACTAACACACACACACACACACACACACACACACACACACACACACACACACACACACACACACACACACACACACACACACACACACACAAAATCTCTCTCTCTCCAGATTATTTTCATTTCATATCAGTCTTTTTCTCTTTTGTCCTTCTCTCTCTTCATCTCTGTCCATCTCAGTCCCTTCTCTGAGAATAGTGTTTGGTTTCAGACACTGACATTATAGCTGAAAATGAAAGTACTGTTCCATGTGTGCAGCTTCACTCGGGTAGGCAGGCATTGGTAGCTTGTGGGTGTTTTGAGTCAAGAGAGGCAGGCAGAAAGCTGGACTGGACTGGACTGGACTGGACTGGACTGCGTGGTCAGTATAAATCAGCACTGAGCCTACATGGGCTATATTTATTCACTAATGTTAACTATGTGAATACGAGCATAACCAGTGGATACTGTGGACTTCTCAACATGTTCTCTTCCTCTCTGTAGGACGTCTGCATGTATTTCATTACCAACTGTTCCCTGTGTCCAAGATATGCATTTGGAAATTTTGTTTTAAGACAAAAAGAACACTGGAGCCCTTTTTTAATTTGCCAAAGACATAAAACTCTCATCAATAAGCTGCTAATAAGCTTGAAACAAAAACGTAATGGAGCAACAGAATGGAAAAGTGTATTTTATGAAGGGTAGACAGTGTAGAGGTTATAGGAAACATCTAATTGATCTTACTTCAGTCAAAGGAGGAAATACCAGCTGTTGTGACTGGACAGCTGATCTCTGGACTCACCTGCATCTACAGCCTTCTTTCTGAAGGCCTCGGAGAGCTCTTTGGATATGGCCATGGTGATCCCACTCACAATCAAGAGCAAACCAAACGAAACTCTGAGATTTAAGTAAGAAGATGATATGCTGCACCTGATTCTAATTTTGAACATTTTAAGTAGTAATAAATGTGCGGGTCTCCTAACGTTTTCCTCACAAGAAAATTGTATTTTTAATAATCGTGTTTTACAAATGATGTTTTAAAGACATTTCTTCAGCTTTGTGTGCTGAATTATATCACCTCCATCTCTCAGAATAATTCCAATGAAGATCAAACACCCGTCTGTTGTGGTCTGCACTAACCTTTACATCACTGTACATATTTATCAAGAAAATGTTTGCTTTTTGTTACCAAATACTTTTTAGTTCAAAGGAATAGAGGTTGTTGCCTCCTCCCCCATAACACCCTTCTCCTCCCCAACCATTACAAATTAATGAGTTCATTTAAACTGGAGATTTAATTTGATTTAATAGGTGAGTAGATTTTTGCTCAACTTGGTAACCCTGCTTTTTGTGTCTGTGGGTGGGCAGTATGAATTAGGAAGCAGCGATGGAGCCGTCTGTCTGCACTCGGCCTGCTCTAACCATAAAACAAAGGACAAAGCCAGAGCGGGAGCTGCAGTATGATGATTTAAGGGTGTGTGTCGATGTGTGTGTGTTGTCTCTTCTCAATAAAACTGCCCACTCAAGTTACAGGGTGCAACCTTGGAGATCACATTAGGAGCGAAAAATTGCAGCACTTTTACAATCCACTCAGAGAGAGAGAGAGAGAGAGAGAGAGAGAGAGAGAGAGAGAGAGAGAGAGAGAGAGAGATACCGGTAATGTACATATATTAATCCAGAGATCGCATTACAGCACAATGATGGTCTGAAACTGATTTTTATATTTTACTGGTTTATAATCAACCACAACTATAGGACAACCTCCTTGTTTCTACCCTGATCAGGTCCTCTGATCTTACAGGAGCACTTTGAGGTTCTTTAATTACAGTCTGTAGATCATCTGTTTCTCTACATCCTTTATTCTCCTCATTTCACCATGATCTTCAATGATCAGGACCACCACAGAGCAGCTATTATGTGGGTGGTGGGTCATTCTCAGCACTGCAGTCACACTGACATGGTAGCAATGGTGTATGGCACTGCCATGTCTGATCCACTCACACCAGCACTAACACACACTAGCACACCACCACCATGTCAGGGTCATTGCAGAGAGAGAGAGAGAGAGAGAGAGAGAGAGAGAGAGAGAGAGAGAGAGAGCGAGAGAGAGTGAGAGAGAGAGAGAGAGTGAGAGAAGATGGACAGGAAAAGGAAAATAAAGAGAGGCCTAAGGAGAAAAGGCATTGAAGCTGGAGGAATGAAAGGACAGAAAAGATAAAGGGTAGATGCTTAAAAAAAGAAAAATGGAACAACAAAAATCAGGAAAAACTGAGAGAGATGACATCTTTGTCTCCGACTCTCTGAGGGATGAGAAATGGCTGTCTGGCACTTTCAAAATGGCTGTATGTAATCTCCATTGCACCTCTTTCCCTCGCTCTCACGCTCTTCTCTCTCCCTCGCTCTCGCACTCTCTCTCTCTCAGGTATAGAGGTGACAGCTTTATGTGGGTTTTAACCCCCTGTAGATGACAATCAGAGGGAGGTGAGATATTATTAGTTAGACCACACGCTGAAAGACCCCCCTCTTCAAACACACACACACACACACACACACACACACACACACACACACACACACACACACACACACACACACACACACACACAGTGGTAGTGAATTGCCCATTTGCAGCTGCATTTTGTGTCACATCAAAAGAAAGAAAGATATAAACAGTGGAAACCATGTACACAGACCTACTCTGTGCTTTTTTGTGCTTTGTTGTCTGCTGTTGTAGAAATGCAATAAACAGGCAACTCCCCAGACTATTACATAACAGTCTTGCTTATTTACATAAACTCCACCCACCAGAGACAGCTCTAGTCAAAGCTGGAGACACTAACTAACAAAATATACAAACAAAAACAACAACAAAAATGCCGCAGCATCCTCGGGAAAATGATGTTGATACTGGAGAGCAGCACATCATCTCCTAGATGTGGGAACAGCCATTGTTGCTGGAACCAGTGGATGCCAGTGTCCAAGCTAAAGCTGTGGAACTGACCTACACTATACCTGACTACCAAGGCTCACCAGGCTCTTCTGCCGTCTAACTGCACACTGGGCCACCAAGCTAACACAGAGAGGACATTGTACTAATTGTAAATCAGCCAATCTGAGCAGAACTCAAATCAAGCCCTCTGTAAAAGGATAATCAACACGTTTTATTTCATTTCAATCAAATAAAAAACAATTATCATGTTAATCAAAACAATATTCCATAAATACCTGGGAAATAGTATTTCTCCAGATGCATCCATGGCTTTTTTGTATTAATACCATGTCTTATGTAATATGAAAATCATTAATAATCTCTACATTCTTTAAACCCTTCAGAATAGTTCATTTAGAATTCTACTTTTATAATGTATATTACTTTATTGTACTGATGTGCACTTATATTCTTTATACTCTATATATTCTATACATCCTATTGTCATCTTATATTTTGTAGGTGACTTGTTTCATATTTATTCATATATTATTATTGTTATTATTATTATTATTATTATTATTATTATTATTATTAGTAGTAGTAGTAGTAGTAGTAGTAAAATAGTAATAGTAAAATAATAAAAATATTATGCATCTTACATAGTTCTTTAATATATGAAGAAAATAATTATTTGATCCTTTGCTGATTTTGTTTGTTAGTTTTGTTTTGTTAGTTTGTTTGCCCACTGACATAGAAATGAACAATCTATAATTTTAAGGGTAGGTTAATTTTAACAGTGAGAGATAAAATATCTTATATATAAAATTATATATATTATATACATTTATTATATACTGGCTAGGCCACTCCATGACCTTAATGTGATTCTTTTTCAGCCACTCCTCCAAAGAGCTCAATTTTTGTCTCATCTGACCACAACACCTTCTCCCAGTCACTCTCAGAATCATCCAGGTGTTCACTGGCAAACATCAGGCAGGCCTGCGCATGTGTCTTCTTGAGCAGGGGAACCTTGTGGGCACTGCAGGATATTAATCCTTTACAGTGTGATGTGTTACCAGTGGTTTTCTTGGTGACTGTGGTCCCAGCTGCCTGATCATTAACAAGTTCCCCCATGTAGTTTTAGGCTGATCTCTCACCTTCCTCATGATCAAGGAGACCCCACAAGGTGAGATTTTGCATGGACCTCGAGATAGATGTCGATTGACAGTCATTTTCAATTTTTCACTTTCATTTTCACTTTCATTTTTTTTACTATTGCACCAGCAGTTGTCTCCTTCTTACCCAGCATCTTACTTATGGTTTTGTAGCCCATCATGTTCCTGACATCCTCAGAAATCTCTTTGGTCTTGCCCATGTTGTAGAGGTTAGAGTCTGACTGATTAATTGAGTCTGTGGACAGAAGTCTTTTATACAGGTGATAATTTAAGACAGCTGTCTTTAATGTGGGCAAAGAGTTGATTAGGAGCATCTAACTGGTCTGTAGGTGCCAGAACTCTTAATGGTTGGTAGGGGATCAAATACTTATTTATCTCTACAAAATGCTAATACATTTATATAAGTTATACAATGTGATTGGATTTTATTTTTGATATTCTATCTGTCAAAATTAAGCTACGTTTAAAATTATAGACTGTGCATGTTTTTGAATATGAGGCAACAACTGCAGCATTCCTAATATCAAGCCCCTCCAGCAAGCAGAGACAGCATCACAAGCACCTTATCTGTGCTAAGGATGAACGGAACTGGCCTGGTTCTTGACTGCTGGTGTTGGTCCATGTGTTTTATTAAGTCAATGCTGCTTCTACCAGGAAGTTTTAGAGTACTTTGTGCTTCCATTTGCTGACAAGCTTAAAGGAGATGGTGATTTGTTTTTCCAGGAGGACTCAGCTCTTGCACACAGAGCCAGAACTACTATTAACTAGCATGATATTACTGTATTAGATTCTCCAGTGAACTATATGGACTTGAAAACCATAGAGAATCTATGGAGAATGGTCAAGTGGAAGATGAGAAAGAGAAAAACAGGCCCAAACCATGATACTACCACCACCGTGTTTCACAGATGGGATAAGGTTTTTATGACTGAATGGAATGCTTCTCATTTAAACCAAAAGACATATTTTGGTCTCACAGTGGGTTGGTGGAGTCTTTAGACATGGTTTTATGATCTTTTCCAGCCTGATGAGCATCAACAGCTCTTCTTCTGAGCTCCTCAAATATCTCCTTTGTTCATGCCATGTTACACTTCCACAAATGTGCGTTACGTTTTGCCACTCACATGTATGTGATATTGTATCATTTTCCTCAATAAATAAATGAGCATGTTTATACACCTTATTTGTTTGGCTTTGTTCTCCTTATCTACGTTTAGGATATATCTGAACTATATGACGAAATAATACTAATGCACGAATACTAGTGTATTTCAGAAAATTAGCATATTGTGAAATTTTTTTTTTTTTTATTTGCATTCATTTCCTACAAAAAGCCAGATTGTATTCATTATACAATGAATTCAGGTTTGACTAAATTACAAATCAGTATCAAATTAATACAAAATCTTGAAAAGATTCAGTGTTCAAGTTGTCTTTGTATATTTTATTAAGGTCAGACGCAAACTGTGACAAATGACCTCAGAATGAGAGATGCGTCATGATATTCCTGATATGGGATCATATCATTTACTTAAAAGTCAAGTGCACACTGGGGGGGGAAGGGACAAATACAGGACCAGGTCAAAAAATCAAGGTGGTGGATTAAAGGAACTGGGTCTGGGCAAGACCAGAAAGTAGTCCAGTGGGACCAGAAAGTAGTCCTCTGCTTGTGAGCTGAGAGTGAGAGAATAATGAATATGAATACTACAGCTTTTGTTATAGACAGTGAATCCTGAGGTTCCAATGCGATACATGTTAACATTGGCTAAAGCATTACAAGCTCGCCACAACAAGCTGTGACTCATAGTGGCTCCTCTCTCTCCATCTGTGGGCCAACTGTGCTGAATCTGCTGTTTAAAGAAGTGTCTCAAAGTTATGAATAAGCCATCAAAACTTCAAAGCCCTGCAGATTCGCTCTGATATTGATCAGCCTTTTGACGGATTCTTCCGAGGAGTTCCGCACAGTCATAAATCATTAGTGGATAATCACGCGGCCGCAATACAATGATCACAGCTGCCATCGATTTCCACGTACAAACACAATGAAGGGGTGTTTCATCTCCTTGGGCAGAGACATGTGTGCTTTTCAAAATTCATTTGCCACCCTGATCAGATTTAAGTTCCCTAAGTAAAGTTCAGGAGCTGGGAGGACTGGAGATAGGGATTTGCTCCAACAGCCAGTGAAGAGAAAACAAGAAGGGGACTTTCTTTAGAAGATAAGAAAAAGAACATGACTTCTCAGGGCCTGTCTCCAAGTTACGGCCATGACAGCCAGTCTCATTTTCCATCTCTCTTTAGCATGTGTTTGTACTCTTTTCAACACTTTAAATGTGATTAGTGTACTTTTGATATTGTCTCACACCCTTATTAGCTTGTTAGTGCTACAGAGTCATTGACAGGAAAGGTCAGGTGATGCAAACTTCAGCATGGGGCTGGATGGATCAAGGTTTAGGATTGTGCAGCAGCACAGAAAACATTTCACATGTAGAGGGATGAATGGATTCAGTTAAATGCCAACAAATTCTGGAATCAAACCTCAAACATCTCTCCATCTGTAAAAGAGAGGAGCAGGCTGAAGGTTTTGCCATGGTTCCTCTAGTTCCCTGTGGACAGACATCAGGAGAACAAGACAAACCTCACAGAACTAGAAACATCTACTGGAAGAATGAGAGATACTAACAGGAATGGCTGCCTATTTATTTCTAAAAGATTAAAATAAACAGTAATCCTACTGAAATTATTAAAGACATTTTTCATGTTTAACTTCATGCATTTTGGAGATCAGTTAATCTTCTCTTTGCTTCATTATTCACAGTAACAGATATTCAGACCAGAAGGTTTTGCTCCAGTGATCGGTTTGTTATTTTAAAAAGCCTAATTCACAGACATATTAAATATCCTTTATTTCATTTTAAACAAGAGTGTTTGTAAGCGGTCTTCAGAAACTCAAGGCCACATACTTCTAAAACAGCCCGGCTTTAATAGGCAATAAAAAAAGCATCCTGTAGATTGTGTTCTTTCCAACGGTGTCTTTCATTACTGATTCACATTTAATGGCTCTTTTACGGCTCTTTACAAACTGAGACATTTTTCTGGTTAAAAAAGTTTGCAGGTTGTCAAAAGTTGGGAGAAGAAAATCACCCACATGGCTTTATTTGAAAGTCTTCCAGGGTCAGAGTTATTCAGCTGAGCTGACTCCGATCCAGCATTATTATTCTCCCTCCCAGTTACTTTATATCTTCATTTGTCTCAAACATAATAGGAAACTTTTTACATTTTTACTGAAATTTACAAAGACCTGCATTCATGCTCTCAGCTACTTACAAACATTAGAAATATACTCAAGACTAAGAAAAACCACATAAGTGAAGCCTGAGACAGGTAAAGCTCTGACCAATGTGTAAGATTTTGGCAGGTACACACACACACTGCATGTGACATGGAAGTACGGGCCTTGTCACTGTACCTGACTGACTCTATAAAGTCCCATTATGCACAATTTCCATTCTGACTCATGCTGTTGTGTTGGTCACATCATTTGCAAGTAAAGTATGCCTCAGACAAGAGGGGTCGTGTTCTGGGGCTATGAGATGCAGGATGGTCTCATCGATGCATTGGGTGCCATACTGGTCCTGCGGATATTACCTGTGGACATTCATTGAGCAGTGTTGCCTTCCATGACTCATTTCATTAGTGCGAGCACCATTGACTGCATGAAACAGGATGACGTGCATGCAGACTATTATGATGACTACCCTTAACACCACATCAGCATCGCAGTGACTGTCACGGTGTCACTCAGAATGGCAGTGGGTCTGTAGGTGTAGCTCGATAAATATTACCCATATCATTTTAATCGTTTATTGTTCCTGCTAACCTTTATCTTCCCTCTCAATAGCTTTGCAACCCCACCTTCCTTTTGGTGCGGCTGTTTGTTTGTTTTTTGACAATGAGTGTTTAAATAAGGTATTGCTCATAATATTATATTTAATAAACCAAATAAATAAAATATTTTTAAATTTAATATACATGAGTATTACAAAAACAAACAAACAAACAAACAAACAAACAAACAAACAAACAAACAAAAAACCTAACAATACTACAGAAACATGTTCAATATGCCTAGTGCCTATGAGTGGTTTGCATGGGGAGGTGGAGTAATATAATTTTACTGTAGGATAAGAAATGTCAGCATAGAAGGAATTTAATAAAATTCCAATCCTACATGTCCATAATATGTATGCCAGCTATAGACATATCTAAAGCTGCCAAAAAGCATTTGGCCTTTGAGTAATGTCCTACTAGTCCAGGCCACAGATTCCCTCTTCTGGACTGAGGTTTGCCAGAGACTCAAACAAGCCCATGACTCCTAATAATCTTTAATACAAAAGATAAAAATCTCCTTTTCCATAGAATATGACAATATGACAATTGAACAACCAGCGGGTAACATCCTAATGAGTTTCTCTAAGAAACTCATATTAATTATACTACCCATCTCCCCTAAAACTTATCCAAATAGGGTTCATGACACCATAACCAGAAAAGCTGCTGTGAACCTCTGGAGGTTTACTAATGACAGATTGACATATTACCTGTCAGCTGCTATGCTGTTAGTTCATCTTTGCCATTATCATTACTCACATTGCCCCTGGGGGATGCTGCATGGTGCAAGCATCACAGAAAATAATAGGGTTAATATTAGACTATGACATTATAATATGAGCTTTAATATTTAGAAATAATAGTGTAAATATTCAAAAAAGAAAAAGCTTACTAAGGGTGGACGGCACTCCTAGCATTCACCTATACCGCCTATATCATGGGCTGAATCTGGAGGGACACCTGCTCATTCATTCATTAGTTTATTTTTTTGATGGAGTGAGTATCTCTATTGTTCAGGGAAGACTGAAAAATGCTGTGAGGATTTGATTGCATCACCAAAGAAGTGTTAATGAGGTTAGGATGTTGGATGAGCACCACTCCTGGATGGAGCTCCATCCTTCCTGCTCCCAGACACACAGAGACAAAGTAGTTTTACTTTGGGTTGCGTTTTGCTCTGCTTTTAGACATGTGGCAAAAAGAAGTAAGTTTTCTCTCCATCAGCACACAACACACACACACACACACACACACACACACACACACACACACACACACACACACACTGCTGTGTGTGTTGATGCTATTGTCCCTCAGGTGAGTGCGGTGGCTCAGCTCTATATCTCTTCCAATCGATCACACCACAGCTCTGCGACGAGGTCAGGGTAAAGTTGCGTCCTGACCCATCGATCAATAAAGCAGTGGATTTGGATGAAATGGGATGTAGGAATGGTTGCAGGCTGCTCCATCTGCAGGTGGCTATGAACTCAATCAAGATCAAATACATCACCTGAAAGGCAAAGTTAGAAATGCTAAACAGTCAGTAAATGCCAGAAACCCTCCAGTGGGCTTCAACAGTACTGCTGGGGTCACAGTTTAGTGATTTCATAGCTCCAACATACCTTACTCAACCACTCAACTCATTAAAAAGTCCATACTGAGTGGAAGTAGGTGTGTCAGCAGGAGAAACTCCAACATATGGCTTGTGAACCTATGAAAATAAGTAAACCCACTACATTTTTCATGTAAGTAAAAAGTGAACCCTTTGTTATATTTATAGACAAATTCTATCTAACTAAAATAATACTTATAATACAGAGTTTCACTCCAATTCTTTTGATCTTTTGATACTATGATCCTGTGATCATGGTATCAATACTATGATACTCCCTCCACCACGCTTCCCAACTGGGATGAGGTTTTGGAATTGGTGTGCAGTGATGTTTGAGCATTTGTATTGAAATATTCCACTTTTATCTCATCTGTCCAGAGAACATTTTCTAAAAGCCCTGTGGAACAGTGTAGACTTTGAGCAAACTTTGAGGCATAAAACAAGGCTAATATGTCCAGCAGCATTGCATGTATTTCCAAAAACATAATTTTCAATATTAACCTTTATTGACTGTTATCAAAGTAATAAACAGTGACAGCAATATAGTATTAACAGCATTTTTAATGACATTAAAACATTTAACTACTTTTGCCCCAGAGGAAAGAAAAGATGGAAAGTCAGAGGAGACTTGTTAGTCTCCTGCTGCTTATTTGTGTCTCCTTCAAGATGACAGTAATCTCATGTGTCCTCGTGTTTTAGGGCATACTGTTGCCTTCCTGATTCAGTTACAGAGGCCTTCATCACTGAACTGCCTTCTAAAACATTGACTTGTGACACAGCGTGACAGGGAGGCATCAAAACAGATCAGACACAGTGCACCGCTTTTTGGTTCTGACCTTCGCTTGTATATTGCTTTATCTTTATGCCTAGTCCCACATTATACATCTGTTGTTACAGTGTTTCCCTCTAAAACTACAGGCATCTCCTTTGTTTTGTTCACAAACATCTGACCAGAGCACAACAGCTCGGGTGCTTACTGGGACCAAAACAAGGGAGAATGTTATGCCAGTATTGGCTTTTGTGATAAGTTTGGTGTCTTATTGTCTTTTTTATTCATTTTTTCATCATGTCCAATCACCTGTGGTACATTCAGTTGATTGGACATGATTTGGGAAGGCACCACCAGGTCCTGTAGTAGACAGTTCATGTCAGAGCACAAACCAAGCCATGGAGTCTAAGGAATTGTCTGTAGACCTCCGAGACAGGATTGTACTGAGTCATAGATCTGGGGGAGGGTACAGAAAAACTTGTTCTCCATCATCTGTAAAGGAAAGTTGTTGGGAACCACCAGGGCTCTTCATAGAGCTTGATGCCTAACCAAACTGAGTGATCATGGTAGAAGGACCTTAGTCAGGGAGGTGACCAAGAACCCAGTGGTCAGTCTGACAGAGCTCCAATGTTGCTCTGTGGAGAGAGGAGAACCTTACAATCCTTTATGCAGCACTCCACCACCATGCGTGTTAGAGTGGCCAGTCGGAAGCCACTCCTCAGTAAAAGGTGCATGACAGCCCATCTTGAGTTTGGCAAAAGGCACCTAAAGGACTCTCAGACCATGAGAAATAAAAAGATTGAACTTTGTGAACTGAAAGCCAAGCATCATGTCTGGAGTAAACAAGGCACTGCTCATCACCTAGCCAATACCATTCCTACAGTGAAACATGGTGGTGGCAGCATTATGCTGTGGGGATGCTTTTCTGCAGCAGGAACTGGAGACTAGCCAGGGTACAGAGACATCCTTGATAACCTGCTCCAGAGAGCTCTGGACCTCAGACTGGGATGAAGGTTGATCTTCCAACAGGACAGTGACCCTAAACACACAGCACAAGATAACAAAGGAATGGCTTCGGGATAGCTCTGTGAATATCCTTGAGTGGCCCAGCCAGAGCCCTGAAGGGTGATTGAACATCTCTGGAGATATCTAAAAATGACTGTACATCAACGCTCCCCATCCAATGTTTCTGCAAAGAAGAATGAGAACTTCCCAAAAATAGGTGCCAAGCTTGTAGCATCATACTCAAAAAGACCTGAGGCTGTAATAGCTGTCTTGTATTGAGCATAGTTGTGAATACATACATTGTATATTTTTATTTTTTTTATACATTTGCAAAATACAAAACACACTTTTCTATTGTGTGTAGGCCGTGAGTCAGCTGGACAAGCACCTTCCTGAACAGAGTGTCAGTGACTTTGACCAGTCCAGTTTGTCATCCAGCTCCAGTCTGAGATACTTATATGTGCTAACCACTTCCACATCAATCCCCTCAATGGAAACCGGCTGTGGGGGAAGACCAGACCTATGAAAGTTCACCATCATCTCTTGAGTCCTGGATGTCTTGGATTAATATGCTTTGATATAATACCCTGCGATAGACTGGCACCCTGTCAGGGAATGTTGGTGCCTTGAACCCACTGATTCCAGGTGGGATCTGGATCCACTGTGACCCTATTCAGGATGAAGTGGATAAGATAATGACTGAGTGACCAAATGTGCCCAATATAATTACATCATAATAGATTTAACTTTATTATTATTGTTCAGTGCAAACAATCAAATGCAATAAGCAGATAACAGTGTAAATTTGAGCAGATTCCTGGTCTGCTTTTCAATTAATCATAATGCAAGAACGGATAACCACCAATACCAGCTAACAGTGCATGCTGCCATTCTTGGCCAAAGCATCTCTTTCTCTGTCTTCAGTTTAAGTCAGGAAATGACCCAGAAACTTTCAAGAGTAGCTCAAAGCACTGTGGCAGTTTCTGAACTTGCACTGAATTAAATATTAATGGGATGTCCTGAGACTGATATAGCTTAATGTGTCACAAATAGAGCCTGTTTTAAATTTAGCTTCACATTAATGTAATGAGAATTGATTCTTAAACCCGTTTGGTGATGCAGGAACGGGAATTTGCCTGATTTATATGTTAAAGTGTCTCATCCTGATTTGGAGTGAATATAAATGATTCATTTGGTGATGGAGGTCGATGATGGAAGGGAATCATGTCTGGAAGTTCAATTAGTTCCTATCTGAAGTTATGGGAATGTCTCTTAATAGGCAGACATTTCCTTTCTGTTTTCATCCAAATGATTTCCAATCTTACGAGTTAGTTAATCAGGCATGTTAATTAAATACCTCACCGAAACACTGCTCTTAAATTGCTTTGTTTACTTCAGTAGGGGTAACTGATTGGCTTCCAGCCAGGTTTTTGTCAGATCACTTCTTATTCAAGTCATGAAATCATGAAACAGGAGAACCAAATCAAACAAATGAGACAAATATATTACACTTGCTCATTTATTTATAGATCATTTATAAAATGATCCAATATTACACATCTGTATGTGAACCTTCACATTCACAGCAGTGCTGCTGAAGTGTTAAACCCCACAGTGTGAGTTGAAAATGACACAGCAGTGCTGCTGGAGTGTTTAAACCCCACAGTGTGAGTGGAAAAAGTATATGAACCTTTGATTTCTGTATCTGGTTTGAGCCCCTTGTAAACATTTCCAGTAACTGTTGATTAGTTCTGCACATCAGCCTGAAGGAATTTTAACACATTCCTCAAACAAAACAGTTTCCTCCCATGAACTGCTTGCCTCAGGTGTGATTGTTTGACC
This sequence comes from Acestrorhynchus altus, assembly GCA_034509495.1. NCBI lineage: Eukaryota > Metazoa > Chordata > Actinopteri > Characiformes > Acestrorhynchidae > Acestrorhynchus > Acestrorhynchus altus. The sequence goes on along the minus strand of CM067516.1, from coordinate 5,795,144 downwards.
TAAAGTTTCACAGTTAATTTGAAAATGCCAGTGTAATTTGTATGCATCACTTGGCCTCATCAATGTGACTGAACACACAAATGTATGTCTTGTATTGTTTTTTCTTCATATTTGAATCCTCTGCAATACCCAGCACATGCACACACACACACACACACACAAACAAAAACCTGCAAGCAGATGTGTTAAACCTGAATTAACAGAGGTCAGTGTTATTTGTGGAACTGTGAAAATCAAGGCAAAATCTGAAATAACAAATGAAAAATAAATATACACCGATATGGCATTATGACCACCTCCTTGTTCCTACATTCACTGTCCATTTTCTCAGCTCCATCAACCATACAGCAGTAGTATCCAACACATCAGTCCTGTCCACTCACACTCCTACCTGGCTGCTCCTCGTTGTAGATGCAGTTGTGAAAGTGAGTGGTTTGAACACTCCAGCAGCACTGCTGTGCCTGATCTACTCATACCAGTGCAACATAAACTAACCCACCACCATCACGTCAGCCTGACTGCAGTGCTGAGAATAATCCAATTGATAAATAATACCTTCTCTGTGGTGGTCTTGTAGGGTTCTGACCACTGAAGATGAGGAGGGGGTTGTGACAAAATTTGCAGAGAAACAGACTGTAATTACAAAATTACAAAGAGCTACAAAGATTGGTTTATGTACTGCAACTGGCTGAGACACATTTTAGAGTTAATCAATTTATTTGAAATATATCTCACATATTTAGAAATACATACCCATGCTGTGTCATGTCTGTCTCTTGTCAGCCCTGTCTTCCCTGTCAGTTTCCACATGTGCTCCTTAGCACATGGTTTGTGTTTGTTTTGTCATAATCTCCTCCCTTGTTCCACCCATTACCACCTGTGTCTAATCTGTTTACCTGCCCTCTCCTTAGTTTATCCCAGCTGTTACCCTTTGTCAGTCCACTGTTATGTTACCTGTGAATGAAGTCAGCGTTTCTTTGTTTCTGTTTGGTACTGTTTTACTTTGTTCAGCCCTGTAGTTTGGATTTGCTTGGTGTAAATTTAGTTCGTCTTGTGCTTTGTGTTTTCACTATTAAATCATCAACCCCTGCATTTGCTTTCGAACCCTTCATCATCACTTCTGCCTGTCCATTTCTGACATGCTGACAGTGATGTGCAGGAATGCATTCGGTGAACAGTGTTCACTAAACAGGTTCATGTGTATTTTACTTTAAACTCACTCAAAAAATCTGTTTAAAATTAATAATCATTTTGTAAGACATTGCAGCTTGTTTGCATCAGGCCACGACACCTCCTAAACACGTGAGTCAGCTTTATGAACACACAAGAATGTGGACACAGATGGAAAAATAAGTTTCAGTTGTTTTGAAAAAACAAGTCTGAATATCAGTTACATGTACATCGATTCAATGCAACGAATATAAAATGGTAAACTGGTTTGAAGCACTGAAGCAGTCTTGTGGAATACATGCAACTTAATGATGAGCACACAAAACCATTCATGTTTATGATGCAACAACCACAAAGTTCACTCACCCAGATAACGTCCATTACATTTTGTAAACCTTTGAACCTGCTGCCTTCATTTTCCAGCAAGTAGAAAAGCTTGTACTGGAATACATTATAGCAGTTCTGCAGCTTTTGAGGTTAAAAAGCCATCGCTCATCAAATTGGTGAGTGATCCAGAGGTGTGCCCTCAAGAAAGCAAGTACAGAAAATGTTGAACAGTCCATTCAATTCACACACACTTGTATAACTGTGTCACACACACAGTTATACAAGTACAACATGCAGTGAAATGCTTATTATGACTGTAAAGCATCCATGATGGCAGCAGACTCAGCAGCGCAACCTTGTATCGAAAAACAAAAGCAATATACATGAGGTAAGATGGAAGAAAAAAAACACACACCCAGACCATGTTCCAAGAGGAGGATAGATTAGGTAGATTAAAAAACATCCGAGCACTGAACAGCACACATAAATCAACATAGACTAGGTAATTCGGGACAGGATTCGGGATGGGGAGGGGCAAAGGTAGCAGGGAGGAGGGTCAGGTAAGAGTTCAAAAAGCAGTTCCCGCCCGGTTGCCAGCTCAATCCAGTGCCAATGTGCAGACACCACTTGCCACAGAGGGATATAAGCTGTGAAGGCTTTGGGGTCTCTTGAAGAAATCATCCTGCCCAGGAGCCAAAGCTGAAGTCCGGCAGTCGCCATGGAGAAAATCTCAGGTCACAGATAACAAAGCTCAGCAAACTCCTGAAAACAGCATTGAGGTGCAGCCAGAGTCTACAATCAACAGGTGGTAGGGAGAAGGGGGGAGCATCCCAGAGCGTCATCCTCCAGGAGAGATTTCCAGCATCTGCCAAGGCCAGAGCTGATAGAGGAGCCGAATAGCTAATAACAAGAATATTTTGGCTGGGAGAGAGTAGTGTCCATTTTGACTCATCTCCTGGTCCAGTGTGATCTCCCAAACAATCTATAGTTCGTTGCAAATCTGACAGTTTCTCCTGACCATACAGGAGCACTTTGTAGTTCTATAATATATAATATACAGACTTTAGATCATATGTTTCTCTGCATACTTTATTCTCCTCCTTTCACCCTGATCTTCAATGCTCAGGACTCCACAGGACCATCACAGAGCAGCTATTATGTGGGTGGTGGGTCATTCTCAGCACTGCAGTGGCACTGACATGGTGGTGGTGTGTTAGTGTGTGTTACACTGGCTAAATTGGATCAGACACAGCAGTGCTGCTGGAGTGCTTAAACCCCTTCAGTGTCACTGCTGGACTTAGAACAGTCCACCGACTAGAAATATCCAGCTGGCAGTATCCTGTGGGCAGCATTTTGTGAGCACTGATCAAGGACTAGAAGATGACCAACACAAACTATGCAGAAATCAATGAAACAACTAGAAAGGAGTGTCTAATAGAGTGGACAGTAAGTGGACACAGTGTTTGAACACTCTGGCAACACTGCCCCTGAGGATAAAGCACCATGCCATAGTGCATTTGATAATGGTTTGAGATAAAGAATCCAGTCCATTTCACAGAGACCCTACCTTCAACATACAGTACAGGATCTGCTGTAATGTCTTGGTGCCAGATTCTACAGGAAACCTCCTTGAGGGCATGTCAATGTCTATTACGGGCCAAGAGCTGGCAGTGTTCCCTGTCTAATACAATTTATAACAGAGCAGTGTTTTATAGAGATCTAATTACCTTTGCATGTTTGGTGTATAAACAGACTGCCATAGTTATTTATCTCTGTTTACTTCTTGTTTCACCAAGCTAATCACTCCTAATCACTAAGTTATCAATTATGCATTTAGTGCCAGTGAGCTGATTGATGCTCTGTGTAACAATGAAATGACTTATTTCATTGACATGTTTTCATAAAGTTTGTGTGTGTGTGTGTGTGTGTGTGTGTGTGTGTGTGTGTGTGTGTGTGTGTGTGTGTGTGTGTGTGTGTGTGTGTGTGTGTGTGTGAATTTAGACCTACTTTTTTCAGATACAAGTGCTACAGTTAAGCTGTACTTCCTCACACAGGCCCTGCTACTCTCCACTAGATGTTATCACTCTAGGATTGCATTCAGCTCCACAAAAAACATCAGTAAGGTACTGACATTTGATGATTAGTTTTTCCACTCTTACTTATCCCAAAGGTACAAGATGAAACTCCATCCATCATTCCAGAGAACCCCACAGCCCAATGCTGGGAGGCTTCATTCTACTGGTAAAGCTTTATTTTTTTAAGATCTTCTCTCAAACCAGTCAGAATTAGGACATGCAAGAAACTGTGCATAAAACACCTTAAGTGAAATTTTCCCTTTAGATTGCCCTTAAACATCATTAAAAGTTAAATGTGTTAAAAAATGTCTTAAATGTTGCCTAAGCCATCATAAACCCTTAAATATTTCCCTTAAGGATTGAATGCCCCTTAAGTAACAGCTTAATCATTAAGTGTTGCATAAAGTTCCTTAAGGGTCAGTTCCCTTATATTTTTAAGGGACATAAACCCTACTTTTAACCCTCTGGAGTCGCTCACACTGGTGGGAGACTACAGAAATTAAACACTTAAATAACTCCAGGGTCTTCATAGGAACATCAGAACTCTGTAGCATACATAATGAGCTTGGAGCTTCGAGCTCCACGGTAACAATACTTTGCTGAACCTATTAAACTATGATGCATCTAAACTCATGGCGCACACAGCACAATAGCGCCACCTTCTGGAGAAAACTGCCAAAGCAGAGTGGCTTCAAAATGAAAACATCTCGCTCGACAGTTTTCTACAGAAGGAGGCGCTGCTGTGCGGTGTGAGCTCTGAGGTGGTAGCTGGGTCTATGGCCTTTGGGGTCATTTTGTAATGAACAGCATGAATGATGCTGATTAGCTTATCCCTTTCCCTGAATTAAGTGAATTGTCTGAGGAACTGTAGCAGCACACTTTAGTAATTATCTTAGGTAAGGGAAAATCTTCCATTAAGATGTTTTATGCAATTAGACCAGCACACGCTCATGTTTTTTTGAACAATTTCTCAAAGGTCATATTCACCGAGTCATAGGTATACTTTAGCAAACTACTGCTCTCAGACAAAAAAAATTAGTCCATTTATTTGGATTTGTTGAAGAACACCTGGCAGACGCGTGAAAAAGTGCAGAAAAGTGAAATATTATATAATGTTTTTGTCAGACAGCGACACAATGATTGCAGTGTTTTTAGGGTTGGCATATTTCTGCTAACGTAATATGACAGAGCTGCCATGCCCCAGCTGCTCCGCGATGGAGCCAGACCACCCGTTTCCACTTTCGCCACTGCGATAGCAGCATAAACGCCGTCCCTAACAGGCACTCAACAGGTTGATTCTTGGGGGATAGAAAACCCCTACAAATGACTAATAAGTTGGTATTGGCATGGAAATAAAACTATTTCAGTGTGCCATGTTTTTGCCCGTCCAGTGCTTTCTCTTTGTGTTAGGTCTTGTGGCCACACCCAGGGCCAGACTGGCAACTTAATTCAGCCATGTTTTTTGTGTCAACCAGCCCTCGTTCATTTAGTTGCAGGGAAGGGGTCAGTTTGGGGTGGTTTCATTTTGTCAACCCGGGTGGCCAAGAGGGTTGAATCTGTTTCATTTTTTCAACTGAGGGTGTCATTTTGGATCGGTTTCCTTTTGTCGATGAGGGGTGGTGATCGGCCTCTTCATGCTCTCTGCAGCTCACACCCATAACAGCCCACTGGGATTTTACCCAGTTCTCAGGATGGCCAGTCCATCCCTGGCCATACCCCTGTTCCGAGGCCATGGTTCTCAGTAATGTATCTGTACTTGTAATACAACAGAGTTTCAATATCTGATTTTTGTCAGAAAATACAGAAAAAAGCCTGATGTAGAGGGGTCATTTACTTGTCCTCTCTGGACCCATCACATCAGGTTTCGCACACTTGCAAATGTCTGAGAACCTCAAATTATGTTGCCACCTATTGCACAGATCCACGAAACCACCTAGACACACTCTTTCACCTGCGCTACTGCTTTGTTTTTTCTCTCTCCTTATTGATTATATCTTGGCTTTTGCATTGCTAATGGATAAAGTTAAAAGAAAAGGTCATTTTCAGTGATCGATTGTTCTGCTTTAATTGTTGTGTGGCTACCTTGAATTTAAGATCAGTAAAGGGTGGCGTTTAAATTTTCCCAATTTTTCTCTCTGATTCTTTTTTAAATGGTGGGATAAACATGCAAACAATCCATCTTCAGAGCATCCACCAGCAGGTCCCGGTTCTGTGCTATTGATTAGACCATCTGGAGCTCTACTAGAAAAAAGTATTACAAAGTCTTAACATTGTGAATTTGTACATGAGACCATCTGAAAAAATGTAAGAGAAAAACTTCTAAAAGTACAGAAAAGTTCAAAACACAAAACACCATTAAAAACCAAAAGAGGGACCATGTTGAAGCAACTGCCTTGGCCTGCTCTCCTTCTTTTTTAATCAGCATCTCTCTCTTAAAGCAGTCCACAATGCCATGTTTGTCTGGATTTGGTCTGTTGCAGCATAGACACGCTGACCTCAACATCCTGGCCACTAACGCTGGATGTCAGCATTCTCAGGGGATTGGGGTCAATCTCCTTCACTGTGATCTCGGAAAGCACCCGTGATGTTGGGACAACAGAAGTTGAACTATGACGCAGCTAATACTGGATCTCCCATGTTTCTGGGCTGGGCGTGACACTTGAGTTACTCTGTGTGCAATCCTTGTCCAACAACCAACCTACCTTTTCTCTGGAACCCGAGGCCTCTTCTTCTAACTATTAGAACCCGAGATCTGCATTTCATAGACAATTACAGTTATGGCTATTTTCTATGCTTCATAGTTCAGGATCAGCGTAACCTACAGATATGATACACATATCATAAACTATCAGTCCCCACTCTAACCATCAGTCTCATCATTGTGGGATTAATTATCAGTGAGCAATCCATCTTAGAAATTTCGTTTCTGATGGAATGAAATCCCAGTTTAAATACCAAAGGAGCTTCCAGTGCATATTCCAGTGCAGTGCAGTCAGACTCTGACTGATCAGAGAGAGGCGGCGGGGCTGATGCTCAACCTGCATACAGACCCTGACTGATCAGAGAGAGGGGGCGGGGCTGATGCTCAACCTGCATACAGACTCTGACTGATCAGAGAGAGGGGGCGGGGCTGATGCTCAACCTGCATACAGACCCTGACTGATCAGAGAGAATGGGCGGGGCTAATTACATCACTGACCAAGATATTGGGAGGTTATAGAAGAAAATGAGAAGGGAGGGGATGTTTGCTCTTGCTGTTTTTAAAATAAAGTCCTGAGAAAGGCTAATATTGATATATACATAAAAACAGTCATTTCATTTTTTTTATTTCTTGTTTTTCTTTTTACTTTATTTAGACCACGGTCAAGTATTTTGAAGATGCAAAATTAAAAATCCTCAGACCACATCCAAAGCAAAAAATGTAGGAATTAGTCATTTTCTTATCCAAACATGGTCAAATTCATACAAATGTTAATACTCAAATGAAGACAAATTTGAATACCTAAGATCTCTTGAAAACAAACACAGCCTGTATGTGAGACACTCCTATGAATACTTATCAATTTTTTGGTGAATAAAAGTACGTCAAACTACAAATACATTCCACAAATTTGGCCTAAGGTTAATTGTTTTTTCCCTTCTTTTTCATTTCCTAAAATAAAACCCAAAGCAACTGTGTGAAATGTTCTTTTCATGGTACATGGATACAAGTCAAGCCACTACAGTGTTTGGTAATTAGCCCTGTGCAAATTTCCCTACTTATTGCACGAGGCTACATCATTCTTTGGAACGCTGTGTCCAGCACACTAATGTTAAACTAAACATGTTTAACGGTGCACTGCAGTGCTCTTCAGTGCTCTTCAGTGTGAAACCTGGGCTTGTTCAGATGAACTTACACTATACAGCTATACAGTGCAATAGAAAGAGCCCATCTGATTAGCCACACAAATGACTTAATATCTGTTTATCCACGAGTGTAGTGAGTTTCACTATGTAATTAATACATGCAGGTTGAAGTTATACAATTATATTATACAAATAATATCTAAAATGAACCTCTAATGAAATGTATATTTAGAACACGCCTAATTAAATAAATAATCAGAAAAAATTCAGTTTATTTTTATATTTCTATCCACATTTTTGTCTTTATTAAAGGAATATCTGGACAATAAATGTTAGTGTTTGTTTGTGTGTGTGCATGTGTGTGTGTGTGTGTGTGTGTGTGTGTGTGTGTGTGTGTGTGTGTGTGTGTGTGGTAGAGAGAGAGACAGAGAGAGATAGAGAGAGAGAGAGAGAGAGAGGAGAGAGAGAGAGAGAGAGAGAGAGAGAGAGAGAGAGAGAGATCAATAGTCATTGTGTAATAAGCCATTAGTGAATGGCTGCAGGGAAGGAGCAGAGAACCACCTGCCATTATAGCACCACACACACACACACACACACACACACACACACACACACACACACACACACACACACACACACACACACAGAAATCTACTTTATAACAGCATACATGAAATATACACTCATACATCACACTGAAATTCAGACTAACAATACAATACATCCCCCGTGGCTCCAGACTGGCCCTGACACTTTAGTTCAGCTGCACCCCATGTTGCCCATCCACTTAAAGGGACAAGAGATGATCTTACCCTGGGTCACCTGCAGCATTCCTCCCAACACAGTGATCATGAGCATGACTGAAATTGACATTGTTGAAGACATCCCGCCTCTCTCCATCTTTCTCTGTCTCTTCCTTACACAGACAGAGGTGCCCCTTGTCAGGCCAACATTGCTCCTTGGTCATAGAACATTTACTGTTTGGCTGAGATGAGAATTTCAGGATAATGGGAGTTTCAGGTTTTTGTATCAGTCTATGCTGATGATATTATTATAACGGGGAAAGATAAGAAGGATGTACAGCAGACTACCTTGATTATTATGACAAGGCATTGTCAGGCAGGGTTAACCAGAGGAGGGGTGAGGTTTATGTTCTGGAAGGAGCTGCACAATCCCTAATTTACCTGAGGGCCTAGGATGGGAGACATGTGAATTGAAAGGAAATTCTCCTTTGTCTGGAGGAAATGGCCAGAAAAACTGGGAAGCTGTTTTACAACAGATCACTAAATAAATAAATAGTGAAGTATAAGTGCCTGCTCCCTCAAGAGTCTTATAGGAGCAGGGTGTTGGTCATTAACCTTGCAGCCACCTTGAGGTACCGTTTAATGGGATTAAATGCTCCACTCTGGCTTCTGTCTGAGATCCAGAGGACAGTGATGGATTTCTTTTGATTTGGATACCACTGGGCTAGAGCCACAATGCTCCACTTACCCACTCATAAAGGTGAGCAAGATCTAGACCTAAAGCTTGTTGTGTGCTAAAAAGTGTGCGTTTCAGGTTGGAGGTTGTGCAGAGACAATTAGACCATAATGATGCAAAATGAAGGAAGACTGCATGTGTGCTCTGCAGAGGAGAGCTGACTGCATGGGGCTGGAGTTCTTTTTCACAAGCCAAAGTGAAAAGCTATGGCTCACAAACTCCTCAGTGTCCACTTATCTACTATGTATGAGTAGTTTGACCAGATGAGCAGGGGTCCCTCCTTGTGAGCCTTATAAGTTTTTTCCTCCAGGTCTGAGGGAGTTCTTTTGGCTATTGAGGTGTGCTGTGTACCTCCCAAGTTAAAGCTATGACTGGAGGGCAAACGGGCCTCACAGCATAACAGAATCAACAATTCAGACAATTGTTGCTTCAATCAAATTAACAAATATTTCTCAACCCATTTCCTGCCTCACTTTAAAAAGCAGACATAGGTGTTCCATTTATTTAAAATGTGAGCACCCAGTTGTGGGCCTGACCAGTGTTTTCTGTATGGCATTAACACTAAATGCTATACCAGCGATGCCTACGTGGTTTTCAGGCCATGAAAGAAAAAAAACATCTGGGTACTTGTAACAGTTTTGGTTACTGCATTCTTGAGTATTGGAATGCAGCTTTGGTAGTGGAAAATGACCTTTGGCAAGATAACAAAGATGGTAGAACACATATTGAGAACCATACAGAGACTTTACACAGAGCAAGGCAAACAGAAATGTTTAAAATGTCCCAGTCAGTCATAACAAGATCTGCAGCTGTGGCTGATGGGATGAGCCTCGAGTGTGGGGCAGACACTGAAGTGCACCGTGCAAGATTCTCCATGTATGTTCTTTCAGGGCATGGAGAATGGATGGGCACCGGGTACTGAAGGCCACACTATTGAAATCTAAAAGCCTTTTGGGCCAGGATGTGTTGCATTTTCTTTGGACCAGTGTGAGGGCAGGGATCCATTTGAGTTGTTGGAGAGACATCCTGACATTGCTGCCCAAGAAGGGTGACTTAAGGGAGATGAAAAGGATGTGGTCTGAGGGCATTTTCACACCTGTAGTTTGTTTGCTTTGTTCCAAATCAAAATGGTTTGGAAAATGTGGAGCACTTTCCCAGGTGGCTTGGATTGTTTTCACACAAAGAAAAGTCTTAGTGCACCAAAATTCATCACCACAAATCATGTGAAAATGTTCTCTCTGCTTATTGGTCAGACCTGTTGATGGGAAACAAGAAAGTAAATACAGGAATAAGGTGCTGTGTTCTAGACCAGTGTAAATTAACATTTAGCAGCAGAGATGGCATTTGTTCATAACTGTGGTGATTAGCTGACCAATATACCAGCATAAACCACTACAATATACCATTTTAACTACATCTAATCCACTCAAACTTGTGGATTACACTTAATATTTACGTCAGATTATATTTTCACCAAAAATGAATGTTTGGAACCGGAATAAGTCCTCATCCTATAAAGGGTGCAGTTGTTTTGGTCAATCTCCACGTGTGATTATTGTTTTCACACCTGCCCAAACGAATGGCACCAAGTTAGACAACAAACAAGAGTAAAGTCTACATTTCACCTTATTATCGCTAACTTACTCTTGGCCAGAGAACACTGTGGGTTCTGTCATATTTCTTTTAGTCTGGAAACCAGTGTTACCATGACAACGAGTGTGCAAAGTTGGGGGGAGTTTCTGAAGGAGCGCTGAAGGGAGGGTGTATGGAGACAATAAAGTTTCAAAAAGATTTTGAGATTGTAAAACAGTAGTCACAGATATACTGAAATTTGTACACATAAAAATGAAACATGCAAATGTGAAACACATAATAAATAATATTATTATTAATAATAATCATTTCAACTCACAAATTTGGAGACAAAATATGTATAAAAATCTGTATAAAAATCTGCTGCTTGTGCGAAATTGATGGGCCAATAGGAAGGTTTTACCTCATCCAAACAGGTTTTATTTAACCCATCACAACACTGATTTTTTGATTGTGGAACACACCCACAGTAACATAAACATTTTGCTAAAATTAAACATCAACTAGTGTTGTTTACTCACCTGGGTTCTGTCCATTTCTCACTTGAAGAGCCATGACAGAGCATTGTGGGCATGTTCCGCGTTCAACACACAAAAAACCCACCTTTACAACATCAGAAGTTCCATTTTATGGTCTGACAGTTTAATCCAGGAATGTCCAATCTGATCCAGGAAGGGCTGGTGTAGCTGTAGGTTCTCACCTGATTCCACTCATTTAATCAACTGGCCAGTTTTCAAACAACTGATCCATTTGGCTCGGCTGAAAACCTGCAGTCACACGGGCCAGATTGGACACCCCTGGTATAAGCCGTTTGAGCAGTAGTGATTCACACATTCACAACATTTGATTAACAGATGCTAATCTATTCTGCACATTTAAAAACATTATATATTATATATATATTTAAATGTGTATGTGTGAATTTAAAATGTTTATTATTATTATTATTTATTTATTTTTTTTCAAACTTGCATTTTCCAGTTCATTTGTGGATTTGGATTTTATGTGTATACAGTTCCTAAAATGCATTTTGGTGACAATCGTTTTGCAAGCTCAAAATCTTTTTGACCCTTATGGCTGTGGTGATAAATTCAAATAACAATTGTTGTTCAGCAGTAGTTTTGTAGAATTCTGCTCTTCTCCTTTAACAGTTTTGTAAACTGTACACTTTCAATGTTACAAATAGCATCATACTGCAATGTAACGGGGCTTTCTCTGCCTCCAAAGCACCCAGCCATGACTTGCGTAATGTGCAGTTACTCAAAGAAACAAGCTGGACACAGTCTGCTGGTTCAGACTGGTTATTTCTCTTCAGTAATGCTCCAAATGGGCTGACTAAAACGAATTAAATGCAGTTAATCAAGTTGATCAAAGCCCCTTGAGTCCATAGTCCAAGCAGACTGACTGAAACGGAATTACACACCTTTCATGCAAAGCTTCCACATATAATAGTCTGAGGAACAGATACATGTCTTTAAATCTTCGCCCTCTGGTTATTTTAATTGGCTATTATATAAATCATTTGGGTTAGTTCTGCCTCAGAGGCAGAGCTGCCTTCAGAACTGTTTTGAGTAGTGATTTTGCACAAAAGCGTATTTGTACTCAGTTTCTTCTATTTATTGTTTTATAATTAGCTGGTTTGTTTGGGAGCATTTTTATTGGATATAAACATAAATGCATTCACTGCTTAATCAATCTCTGAGATTCAGTAACTTGAATATATGCTTTTTGCAGACTTTGTATGCATTTGTATTGTTTGTTTCTTCACTATGACAACATTTTCACATGCTCTGTACATTTAAAGTAGCATGTATTAGTTTTAGTAACTCTAGTGGCAGTTAATATTGGATTAGTAAAATTATTTCATTGCTCAGAACTAATACAAAATCTGCGATAAGCATATATTAAAGTGCATGAATTTATTATTTATATCCACTCAAAATTCCCCTAAACACACCAGCTAATTATAAAACAATTAAAATAATACATTGAGTACAAAGACCCTCATTCAAAATACACTTGTGTGCAAAATCACTACTCAAAACTGTTCCAAAAGCAGGTCTGCCTCTGAGGCAGAACTAACTCAAATGGTTTATGTAATAGCCAATTAAAATAACCAGAGGGTGTAGATTTAAAGACATATGACATCTGCTGCTCAGACCATTATATGTGGAAGCTTTGCATGAAAGGTGTGTAATTTGGAGTGTGCTTGGAGTGTGGACTTGTGGCGTTGATCAAATCTCACGTTCTGAACATTTCTGAAATGGATGCCCTGCCACAGTACTACTTTTGGACTGGAAAATAATAATGGCCTCAGGTCTTTCATTATCTCCATTTTGCTGATGGCTGAAAGCTAATGGACCCAGTGGAGGTTCACAAAGGAGCTGTGGAAGCGTATTCATATGTAGAGTATATGTAGGGTCAGTTGGCAAGGCGATCGTTTTGAGAGGCGTTACCTGAGGGTAATGAGACACTGGTGCAGGCTGTGTCCATGCAGAAGCTGCAGCTCCAGGTGTTGAAGGTCTCCCAGTTGACAATTTTTTAAAGTCTTTCAGGGAGGTTATAGGGAGGACCTACATGATATGATAGCAGCTCTCACAGATTAGACTAGACTGAGCTGCAGGAGATTGGTTCTCACCCTTCTGCTGAAAAAGGGGACCTGATTTCAGACACCCTTGCAGTCAGTGCACAGCTGGCTTTCCAGCCTTTTGATCACAAAGTACTTGCGAGTCGTCTTACGGAGGTGATTGTGGAGAGCATACATAGGGATCAGGCCTACTGTGTCCCGGGCACATCCATTTTTGATAACGTTCCCTTGTCAGAGATATGCTGAAAGTGTCTGGGTGGGATCTACATTTTGGGCTGGTTTCCCTGGACCAGGAGAAAGCTTTTGATTGAGTGGAACAGAAATATTAAAGTGCTCCGCAGTGACATTGAGAGTGTATTGAAGGTCAGTGGTGCTTTGTGTGCTCCTTTTAATGTTGGGATGGCTGTAAGACAGGGCTGTTCCATATCAGGCATGCTGTATTCTATAGCCAATAAACTTTGCTGCCTCCAGCAAGAGCTATAGGGGTCCTTTTAACTATCCCATGTTTTTAAAATTGGCATATACGTAGTGATGACATGGATGGTTGCAATCACTGGAAAATGGAATATAAAGATTTGTAGGTATTATTGGAGATTTTAGCTAAATTTTTTTTTTTTATGCAAAGGTGATCTGGGTTAAAAGTACAGCAAGCCAACTGACCAACATTGCCAAAGAGATGTTTATTGGGTATTTTCAAGTGATTAAGAAATTGTGAAGAAACATTGGGATTGGGTTCGTCAAACATTACAGGATAGGTTATGGCAACAAACCCTGCTCCAACCTACATCTAACACCACCATCTAAGGTCTAGAAATGGGGTAAGCAGCCTTGGTCCTGGAGTGCCAGCTTCCTGCACAGTTTGCTTATTTCCCTGCTCTAACAGACCTGCTAAACCTGCCAATTACAGATGAGTTGAATCAGGTGTGCTTCGGTAGAAGGAGCACAAAATTGTGAAGGAGTTGGGCACTCTTGGACCAGAGTCCCATTGCCTGGGTGGTGAAAAATGATTATGGCATTGGTTGGCAGTTCCCAGAACCCCAGAGGTTCTTGTAACTGCCATTCAGGATGTTGTTGTCTTCTTTCTTTAGAAAGGTTTGGTTTTTATCATGGGATGAGGAGGGACAGGGTTTCATCCATCTTGTGAGATGAAAGGCAACTTTATGCTTTTTAAAATGGTTCTCATATGGCTCTTTTAATGCTTGGAGGAGACATTTGGTAGTGACAATGTGGGGAAGCAGAGCCCAGATGACTTTACAATTAACTGCTGCAGAAGTCATTAATCCATGGTTCTCAACTAGCTCTTTTGGAGAGTTGGCCTCAGGGATTCTTCTTGAGGTTGACAGCAGCAGGAGCACTGTGGAGCACTTGGTTGAGACTGCAGGGGTTGCTGTGGACTGGAACCTCCAACTCACTATCAGAGTTGGTAAGTCAAGAGGTCATTTAGTTTTATCGAGCATGACAGAGATACATTGGGTCCTTCAAGTCTGTGGCAAACTCTCATACCTGCTGTGGACACCGCCAAGAGTGTGGATGTAAAGCTATGTACGTTTGAGGGATGTGTGTGTGGGTTATGAGACTTTTCAGTGGTTAAGACACATACTGCAGTAGGTTTTCTGGACGTGGCAGTGCAAATCAAGCAGCCACTTCCATCTCAGTCATTTATGGTGAGAATTCTAATGCAAGAATCCTGTGCAAATCAGACATAAATTTCACAGATGACCTGTAGTGAAATGACATTACATCAGCAGGTAAAACTGATGCTGTTGAAATGGGGCTTAATCAGCATGAGATTAACAGTTTATGCTTTTACATGGGATAGTAGCTGTGAATGCATTTTAGTCCGTTTTAAACCCTGCAGTGACCTCAGAAGAAGAAACGTCATTTACACCATTAAAAGCTAGCAATTTCTTTCAGCAGCAAGGAAAAACAGGAATCGGGTCATGACTGTAGATTATATATTTTACAATGTGATCCCAAAATTGTTGGTACTATTGATTACAGCCATGGCCAGTGAAGCACACAGACGACCCATCCATTGCAGCCATGGTGGGTCAAGTTGCATAAGGATCCGGCTGTTGATCAACCTGCATCTGACCACACGCATGGCTGCAGAAATCTGTGTTGAAAATATGCCTTTACTTTCTTACCATAGCCTCTCTCTCCCTCTCTCTCTCTCTCTCTCTCTCTCTCTCTCTCTCTCTCTCTCTCTCTCTCTCTCCTGCTGCCGACGGAACTCCTTCAAAATGTGTGTGTGTGTGTGTGTGTGTGTGTGTGTGTATACAGTGTGTGTGGAGGATGGTTTGAGTATGTAAGGCATATGTTACAAACAAAGGAAAGAGCGAGACAAGGCAAGAGACAGAAAGAGAGAGAGAGAGAGAGAGTAATAGAGGGATAGAGCAAGTGAGAAAGAGAACAATGGAGAATATGGCACAGATAGAGGCTGATAATATAAATGTTTATAAATAGTATTGAAGTACACGCTAGGTTTTCATGTGTGTCCTACCTGATGTATTGATGAGTAGAGGACAGATAGCTCTCCCACACATGTCAAACAAAGGCAGTTCTCAGATGGAGAGAAAATAAAAGAGAGATGAAAAGGCATGTTCTGTCCATCTGGGACAGCCAGATTGCTCACTTTCTCCCGAGATCCATCATCACACCTGTTTTACTGTGTGTGTGTGTGTGTGTGTGTGTGTGTGTGTGTGTGTGTGTGTGTGTGTGTGTGTGTGTGTGTGTGTGTGTGTGTGTGGAATGTAATAAAGATGAAGGTGTCAGGTAACATAGGGTCTGATCATACGCTGTTGTCCTCCTGTCTCCTCCATATAAAAGCACTGGGAAATAGAACAGGATGTAGGAGCAGCCCATGAGTTCTCCCTACCCAATGCCATGCATGGGCTAGAGGGGTATAAAGTCCCCCAGCAGTGAGCTGTGTGGTTCTTAGGAGTGATGGAGCTCTATCCAATACCTTTAGAATGGGTTGGAGTGACAGAACCTGAAAGCCCACATCAGGAAAGCCCACAATTCACTGCGCACATGAGATTAGAGATGGAAGTACAACACAAATGATAAATGAAAATGTCATTTTGACAATAACGGAATGTGGCTCAGTGGTCTCAAATGCTAGCACTGTGATCTGAGGATCACAGGTTCAAATCCCGGTTCATGTGAGATCTCTGAGAGAGCTGCAAAACAGGTGGTGGCTGGCTTCACATGTATCGGATGAGGCATGTACTTGTCTTCACTGTTGTACTGTTGGGAGCATTGTATGTGATAGGATAAGAGTCCTAACGGGGTTCCAAACTGAAGGGAAAACTGGAATAAAATGAAATAAAAAAGAAATACGGGATGTCTGGCTATGACGCACTTCTGATAATAATGATTGGTAATGCCAAAAATGTTAGTGCTATCACGCATCCCTAAATGACACTTGGTGGAGTAAGAGCTCTTGAGGAACTCTGTCTTACTGACTGGGAATTACAACCTTGTTACATGCCCCAACCTAACCCTGACCAAAAAATTCTACAAGTGACACCTGTCCCTGACCTAATGTGTCTATGCAATAATAAGAGAGAGGTTACACATTTAAAACATAGTAACACAACCTGTGACACTGCTGCTTAACAAAAGACTCCTCTGCCCCCCTCAGCCCTGACTGGACCTTTATATTCCAAGGCCCACACAACATGCCCACACAACATGATAACATGCGTCCCGGTAAATCTGATCATGAACGATAGCCAAACACATTGTTGGGTGCAAGGCAGGAATACTGTCTGGACAGGACACCAGTCCACTGCAGGAAGGTGTTGACCTCCAACCATCATGGCCCTGTTTAAACCTGGCATTTTAAATTCATCTCCTTTGAGCGCTTGTGATCAGAAATTTCAAAAATGTTTCATCTGAAAAGGGACATGATGTAAGTTATTTCAAATAAGATGAGGCAGCTATTTTTCCTTCTCTCCAGTCTCTCCTTTATTCATTCATTTGTGTTCATTGTGTTTGTGTTGTTATTGTGTATTTGATGACTGGGGCAGTGACACAGTTGATGCAGATGATGCTCTGCTGTTGTGGATGCATTGAGACAGTTGGTCAAATGTGTCTCTGACCACCTCCAAATGTGGTTTGAGTGATCAGATTTAAATTCACCCTCAAAACACAATGTACCCTGTTCACACCTGTACTTTGTACCACTTATGATCAGGTCACCCTAGAGGTGTGAATGGGGCCAAAGATGGATTGAGGTTAAAACCTTCCTGAAGGAATACCAGGCCAGGGCAGGTATTCCTGCCTTGCACCCGAAGATTCCAGGCAGGCTCAGAAACCATGACAGGCCTGACATAGAAGATGAGGGGTTGGTGGATGGACCAGTACTTTGTTTAGAGCTTATTCCAGCCTTGTGCCAGTTGGTTCCAGGTAGGCTCCAGACCCATTATAACCCTGTCTGGGAAAAAGTGGATAAGAAAATAAATGGATGGATGGGTGGTAGTCAAAAGCTTCTTGCAATGGACTGGCACCTTGTCCAGTAGGTATTTCTTCTTCGTGCCAGTTGATTCTGGGCAGGATCTGATTACACCACTGAGGACAAGAAAATGGCTGGATGGATGGATGGATGGAAGTTGTGAAAACACCCTGTGATGGACTAGTGCCATGTCTCAGAGGAATACCTGCCTAACGGCCAAAGATTCTGGATATGCTCCAAACCCACCATGAACCTGACAAGGAAGAAACAGATAAGAAGATGAATTAATGGATGGATGGAAGTTAAAAGTATCTTAGAACACATTCTGTCATGAACCTAACATTTTACATACAGATCCTGACTGACAGGAGAGAAGCAGACATGTCTCATTCTGATGACTGTTCTTGACTGTTGGGGGGTAGACCTCATTTGTTTATGCCTCCTGCTTACTAAGCCTGGGGCAGTGATGGGGACCAGGTTCTTTCCTCTGTCAGCATTTGGAACGTGAAGAGAATTCTGCCAATCACAAGCTGTAGTGATCCCACTGATTCCACTACAGTTACGTTTAAACGGCATCTCTGAGAGTGATAAAGATGGATGGATGGATAAATAATGTGAAACTACAGATAGGAGACCAACACTATCAATGGAAGTAATAGTTCGTATGGCATAAGCTGCTTTGTTAGTGCTGTATTCTCTCAAATTACACATTTTTATATATCTATGATTACAATAGAATGGCAGTTAAAAGGCAGCCCAATCTCTGTCACTTGCACACGCACACGCACACGCACACGCACACACACACACACACACACACACACACACACACACATACGCGCATTGCACATTCCCAGACGCTGCTGCCAGTTTTCTAATTACTGTGATTAATTTTCAGGGCATGATTAAACGAGGCATGTGATTAGACTCCTGCGATAAGGGACAAGTAGATGTGTGTGGATGTGTGGAAATGTGGAAGGGTGTTTGTGTAGGTGTGTGGGTAGGTGGCTGTTTGAGTGTGTGTGGGTGAGAGACAAAGTGAGGTGTGGGACAGACTTTTGAAATGGTCTTTTTTAAGGCTTTGAGATTCATATTGATTTCAAATAGAACTCTCTGCCTCAGACTGTGTCTGTAAAGAGAGAAAGACCATCTAACTGCCTGACTGCATTTGATTGTAGAAAATCTGCTGCCGTTTCAGCACCACGGACAGCACTAGGCAAGCCATATATATGAAAATGTGATGTGATGTGCATACAATACTCAAATAGCACTGAATGTTTGGCCCAAATATGGCCCATGTCTGAGCCCTAAGAGCCAAAACTTGGCCCAGATGTGTCTCCTATCTGGAGTTCTTGTGATGCATCTGAGACTTATGAAGTAGGACTAAGTAAAGTCTAGTGTCTCTGTGTTATTAAGTCCACCAAGCCACTGTCGGAAGGTTTTGATCCCCCTCCAACACTGACCGTGTTGTCGTTGTTTGCATGCTCAGTTAAGTCGTACAGACAGTGGACAGTGTGGTCTAGCAGTTATTATACTTTGCTGCCTGGAGCAGTGATGAAGTTGATGTGGGCGGTGTTTTACTGTCATGGATGCATCAAGTCAGTTTCAGTTCACACTACAAGAATAATGTCATTAGTGTCTCTGATCGCCTCAGAATGTGTTTTGAGTGATTGGATGCATTCAATGCATTGTTTAAATGTTAGAGTCTTGAGAATTTGTGATGCAAGTGCAGTCACAAGTCTTTAGGGTGTGAGCCACAGTCATCTAGAGTCCATGTGGAGTCTCAAGAACCTTGGATTCAAGTCTCTTTGTGCATGTTTTGTCTGTTATAGTGTGAGTCTGAACTGAGTCTCAAGTCTCTGGTGTTGAAGACAGAGTTGAATCTTGAGGTGCAAGTTTGAATTAAGTAGAGTCTCTGAGATGAGATCCGAAGTTGAATCTCTGGTGTGTCTGGTGAGTCTGAGTCACGTCTCTCTGTTGAAGGTCAGAGGTAAGTCTTGAGTCTCGAGGGTGTGAGCCAAGTTTCTGGGGTGCAAGTCGAAGTTGAGTCTTAGATCTCTGGGATGTTAATCTGAATCTGAGTCATGAATCAATGGTGTGTGAGTTTAAGCCAAGTCTTGAGACTCTGAAGGTGCTTTCACATCTACCTTGTTTGGTCTGGACTGTTGGACCTTTCAGTTTGGTCCAAACCAAATTTGCAGGTGTGAAAGTTGTTGTGGAGCACAGTCTGGACAAAAGGACAAGGTCCAACCTAAAGAGATTGTCTCAGTCTGGATGAACTGGACCATGGTCAAGGTTTATTTGCAGTGTTAAGACACTTTTTGGATTGTTCAGACTTTCTGACCAATGACGAAAAGCAGGCTATCGTCACAAATCAAACAATAGAATGTGAAAAAGAACTGGCATTAAACTGGCATCAGCCTCCCCATGTGCACACACTTCACAGAGCAATATGGCCACAATCACAACTCTACCACTCTACTGTAGATTAACCCTATTTTTATTTCAGAAAGTAAATGAATTTGAGGGTAATCCACCATGCTCACTCTGCCATGGGATGCATGCACATGGAGGGAGTCAGCTTGGAAAGGTTTATCAATGCAGCTCATGCATTGATAAAATGCTGATATGCATCTGTCTACAAACCATCCCTCTACAAATCATTATCAAGCCACAGAGATGATGATGACAGGATGTAATAAGGTCCTTTGTGTGTCAATTAACTGCAATGTGAAAACACAAACAACTGGATCAAAAAAATACAATGCAGGTAAAACATGAACCATGGTTTGGACCTTGACCCATGAATCATGTCATTAGGGTTCAATTTTGTATCAGATCTGGGGTCTCTGGGATGCAAATCTGAAGTCCCAGATGTACGAGTGTAAGCCAAGTCTTGAGTCTCTGTAGTGTGAGTTTGACTTGAGTCTCGACTTTCTGTGTTGAAAGTTGAGTTTCTGGTGTTCAAGACCACATCAAGGCTTTCTTAGGAATGAATCAAAGTACAATCGAGTGTCTGGGATGTACGAGTCTTGGGTTTGTGACTCTTGAGGTGTGGATTTTGAGTCGAGTTGAGCTAAAGTGTTTAGAATTCCAAGTAAAGTCTCCGTTTTCTGGGGCGTGTGTCTAAGTAGAGTCTCTGTGGTGTGAGTAAGTCTGGTCTCCAGGGTGCAAATCTAAGTTGATTTGTGAATCGATGCCTGTTTGAACTAATTGTCTGAGCTGAACTTTTTATTTACACCCTCCATTACATGTATTTCTTTACTGACTTCTGTACAATTATTGTGCGACATCCACAGTTTCCCACTCATTGATCTGGGAAAGCTGAGGGAGGTCAGAGTGATATTGATGAGCACCTCCTGACCACCAGTTACAGAATATCAACCATTAAAGTTCCACTTTGAAGACTGGAATGAGCCATATTTTGCAGAACTGGTTTTTGTCTGGAATAAACCACCCGAGGCAGGTAGCATGAGGTGAATATTAAAGGGAAGAGACAGAAAAGAAAAAATGAGGGAAGGACAAGAGAAAGTGTAGAAGAAAATGAGAGAGACTGGCGAGGGAGGAAAAGCTAATTATGTATATGTGTGTGTGTATTTGATTAATGATTAAAGTAATGTGTGTCTTGTGCTACTTTTCTCAAGAGTTTGAATAATGAGAGCGCTCTCTCTCTCTCTCTCTCTCTCTCTCTCTCTCTCTCTCTCTGTAAGGAATAGAATATTAGATCAGTAGTGAGAACAGAACAAAGCTGTATTCCCTGTACTGTACACTCCTTCATTCCGTTTTAAGCTGAAATCTAATTATTCTGCCTGGTTTTTGAGGAGAGCCAAGCAGATATGCATCTGTTTTCAAGCTGTGGACCATTCAGATACGTTAAACCATCAATTGCGCTCTGTGTGTGTGTGTGTGTGTGTGTGTGTGTGTGTGTGTGTGTGTGTGTGCGTGTGTGTGTGTGAGTGTGTTTGGGTGTAAATTGTGACGTTTGTTGTGAAAGGTTTGGTAGCAAATTGGAAACCTGTCAACTTTCATACCAATTAGTGTCTGTTACACATCAGTGAGGGAAAATGCACACACACACACACACACACACACACACACACACACACACACACACACACACACACACACACACACACACACACACACACCACCTCTGATAAGTTTGTGAGCGTGTGAACACCACTCAGCCATAGGATTAGGACCACCTCCTTTTTTTTACATTCACTGTCCATTTTATCAGCTCCACTGACCACACAGGAGCACTTTGTAGATCTATGATTACAGACTGTAGTTCATCTGTTTCTCTGATTTTCAGTGGTCAGGACCCCACAGGACCACTGCAGAGCAGGTATTAGGTGGGTGGTGGGTCGCTCTCAGCACTGCCGTCACACTGACATACAGTGCCTTGCGAAAGTATTCGCCCCCCTTGAACTTTTTAAGCTTTTGCCACATTTCAGTTCAATTTTTTTTGTGAGGAATCAACAACAAGTGGGACACAATCGTGAAGTGGAATTAAATTTATTGGATGTGTCAAATTTTTTTAACCAATAAAAACTGAAAAGTTGGTTGTGCAATATTATTCGCCCCCTTGTGTTATTACTTTGTAGCGCAAATTCAGCTGCAAGTCGCTTGGGGTATGTCTCTATCAGTTTTGACCATCGAGAGACTGAAATTCTTGCCCATTCTTCCTTGCAAAACAGCTCGAGCTCAGCGAGGTTGGATGGAGAGCGTTTGTGAACAGCAGTCTTCAGCTCTTTCCACAGGTTCTGGATTGGATTCAGGTCTGGACTTTGACTTGGCCATTCCAACACCTGGATACGTTTATTTGTGAACCGTTCCATTGTAGATTTGGCTTTATGTCTTGGATCATTGTCTTGTTGGAAGATAAATCTCTGTCCCAGTCTCAGGTCTCTTGCAGATTCCAACAGGTTTTCTTCCAGAATGGTCCTGTCCATTCATCTTCCCATCAATTTTGCCCAAACCATGATGCTGCCACCACCATGTTTGACAGTTAGGATGGTGTGATCAGGGTGATGAGCTGTGTTGCTTTTACGCCAAACATATCATTTTTCATTGTGGCCAAACACTTCGATTTTGGTTTCATCTGACCAGAGCACCTTCTTCCACATGTTTGGTGTGTCTCTCAGGTGGCTTGTGGAAAACTTTAAACGAGACTTCTTACGGATATCTTTGAGAAATGGCTTTCTGAAGGGACAATATTGGATCATTCAGAGATCCACTTCACAATTGTGTCCCACTTGTTGTTGATTCTTCACAAGAAATTTAAATTTTATATCTTTATGTTTGAAGCCTGAAATGTGGCAAAAGTTTAAAAAGTTCAAGCGGGCCGAATACTTTCGCAAGGCACTGTAGTGGTGTGTTAGTGTGTGTTGCGCTGGAGTGTTTAAACCCCTCAGTGTCACTGCAAGACTGAGAACAATCCACCAACCAGAAATATCAAGGACTCGAGGATGACCAACACAAACTATAAAGTGCTCCTCTATCGTAAGAGGAGATGATTCATGGACAGTGAGAGAAGAAACAAGGAAGTGGATGTACGTGTACATGCTGTTAGCCAGCTCCACCCTGCATCCAGTTCCAGACCATTACACTCTTCTGGGTCAGCATCACCTTGAATCCCCCCATATCAAAACCAATCAGAGCAGTTTATGAAGGCATTGTGTGTTTGGCTGACAGGTATGTTCACACACACACACACACATGCACGAGCACTCTCTCTCTCTCTTTCTCTCTCTCTGTCTCTCTCTCTCTCTCTCTCTCTCTCTCTCTCTCTCTCTCTCTCTCTCTCTCTCAATAAAAGTCTGTTGGACCTTGCACTGCTTGTGTAATCTCTATTCTATTAGATGTCAGCCTTGCTGAAGTGGTCATATAGAAAAGTGAAGGTCAGTGTGGAAGTGAGCACCATAGAGTTCCCCTATGGTGGAAAGTGAAGGCCTGAGGATTTCCAGGGATTCAAAAATACATAAAATATATCTGTATTCAGCAGTAACCTCTACAAGTTTTAGTACAAGTAGTAACCACTGAATTTTACATTCCATTTTTAATGCAAAGAAATGTTGTAATGTTAGTTACATACAATTCCAAAGGAATTCCAATCCAAAATGTTTGATTTATTTCTGAACTCCACCCATTCGCACTAAACCAACAGGAGTGTTATCAACCAGTCAGCACAGAACTCACCTATACATAAATATTCTTCTTAATGCTATGTAACAATGCCAACCTGTTCACCAGAAGGAAGAGTCTTGTGAAATAAGCATCTACATATGAATAATATAGGAAAACTGCCCCCCTTTAAAGTAACCTGAGGTCCATAAGGTCCACGTTAGAGATGCCCAGCTGGTGATGCAGGTGAGAGTCTGTTTGGGGCCTGGTGCTGCTGCCTGTCTGGTTACTGGACTGGTTTTACCCACTGGGTAACCTAATCTGTGTTTGCCACAACATCCCCTAAACCATTTGTTTTTCCTTTCTTTATTTTTCTTGTCTTTCTCCCATGTATTCAGATGCCCTGCACCCACTGTTCTTCCATTGTGCTGCCTAGCTTCTTCTCCACGTCACTGTGTGGTTTAGGCAGAAAACCACAAGGCCTCCCTCACTCTTCTTCAGAGCCATTACACATTCCACATCCAGGGAGTGGATAAACAAATAATCAAACAAACTTGTTGCACAGAGAACTCCACTGATGAATACCTAGAGATGCCGCATCTCCCTGACCACATTAGAGTGTTTTTTCCTCTGTGCTCTGACTGGCTGAAGGCTGATTGCAGGGTTGGAAATGAGCTTGATTGAATTCCTCTGTTTCATTTTGGAGAGATGAAATCAATGCTCTGAAGGAACTTGGAATTGGCAGTGCAGTACTGTTCACTCTACAAATGGCGTTTGAGAATTGTAACATGCTTTTCTTTTAATAAACTCTCAAATTCTGCTGAGTTGACTTTCTTCAGTTGCTTGTGTTTTGTTGTTTCAAAAGCTTCACTTAGAAGTGTATTTTTCTAATATAGGGTTATTTTTTAGCTGAATACAAAAGTAGCTACAGAAACAGTGTACTGGTAACTTTACAAGAGAGGTAAAAACCGTAACTTCCAATGGAAGTCAGTGTAAAAATGTTTGATTTCTGTTGGTCCATTCAGCATGATCCATTGGAGCATCCTATTGGGTCTTTTTCAGACTTTTCAATTGGTCCATCCATAATGATTCATCAATTTGTAGCATTTCTATTGGTCTATTCATCACCATTCATTATTTTGGAGAATTTCTATTGGTCCATTCATTGTGAATAATCTTTTTCAATCTTTTTTATTGGTCCATCTATCATGATTTATAGATTTGAAAGGGTTTCTATTGGTGCAATCATCCTGAAACCTCATTTGGAGCATTTCAATTGGGCTATTTATTATGTCATCATTGTGGGGTATTTTTTATTGGTCAATTCATTGTGAACAGTCTTTTTGGGAATGTTCTACTGTTCCATTCATCATGCATAATTTTGAAACATTTTTATTGGTCCATTCATCATGAAAATTTGACACAGTGTAAACAACAACCACCAGATTCACATTATTCATAAAGTGGAAATCTGTAAAAATGACAGCAATGATATATATCCACTCATACGGCTTCATTACACTTAGGATCAGTCAAGTCTTTCCAAATGGGGTGTTTCTTTGGTCCACATGTGCGCGCACACACACACACACACACACACACACACACACACACACACACACACACACACACACACACACACACACACACACACACACACACACACACAGGCTGGAGGCTTTGTGATTGTTGTTCTATTTGTTGCTTCATAGTTGAGTCTGATCTACAACACATGAGAAAGAGCAAGCACCTTCATATTCATGCCACAGGCACGTATACAGAGAGAGAGAGAGAGAGAGAGAGAGAGAGAGAGAGAGAGAGAGAGAGAGAGATGTAAACTGTAGTCTCATTACTACACTTTCTGAGAAAACCAATTGTCCTGAAGCAGTGTAGAAAATCAGGCAGATGCTGCTTCAGATACATCAACCTTCAGGGTGGCAGAAGATCGTGATGCCAGTGATTTTGGCCATAACTACACTGGTTTGAGTATTTCTAGACCTGCTGATTTTGCTTGGATTTTCAGCACAACGGTCTCCACAGATCCGTAAAATAATACAATTGCATTAAATCCAATGAGTGGTTCTGATGTTCTGCAGACACAATGCCTTGTTCATAAGAGAGGTGAACAGAGATTGGTCAGACTGGTTGAAACTAACAGAAAGGCAGTATCTCAGTGAACCATTCTGTATGAATGAACAAAAAATGTCCAGCCTTGACAGGGATGGTCTACAACATCAGAAGACCAAATTAGGGTCCACTTCTGTCAGACAAGAACAAAATGAGGCTGCAGTGGTTCACCACTACTGCACAGGCCCACCACTACTGGATAGTTCAAGACTGGAGAAATGGACCCTGGTCTGATCAATCTGGATTTCTGATGAAGAACGCAGATGGTAGAGCCATAATTTGGCTCCAACAGCATGAATCCATGGTCTCAACCTGCCTTCTGCCTGCCTGTCTGAGCAGTCCAGTCTGGTGGAGGTGGTGTAATGGTACGAGGAGTGTTTTCTTGTCAACTTTTCTTGGCATTTATACCAGTCATCCCTTAAAGGCCACAAACTACTTGAATATTGATGCTGACCATGTGCATCACTGCATGACCACACTGTAATAGCTATTTAAACATGATGATGCACCAGTTTATAAAGCAAAATTCTATCAAACTGGTTTCATAAACATGATAATAAGGTTAATGTATTTCAGTGGCCTTCTCAGTCATTCCAAGTCCAAGAGAACCACTTTGGAATGTGGTTGAATGGATTTACAGCATGTAGGTGCTCCTGAAAGATCTGTGTAGGCTCTGAGTGGATCAGAGAACTCCACTGATGAACACCTATTAAATATAGGAGGAAACAAGCTTGATTTAATGAACTGAGTTGACAATACAGTCCTGTTTACTTTACAGGTGGCATTTTAGAATTGTTAGATGCCTTCATTAACTCTTAAGCCTGAGATCCACACTTTGTGGGCAGTTACACACTGTATTCTAGGCTTCATAACTCAGTATCAGAGTAACCTACAGACATGACACATATATTGTAACAAACTAGACTAAAATCTACTTGTTTCCAACTGAACTAAATCCCAGTTTAAATGCTAAGGAGCTTCAACGTGCCTCTGTCCATGTGTAAATGCTTTTACCTGCATGCAGACTCCAACTGATCAGGAAGATGATGTGAGGCTAATTACATCACTGACCTAGATATTGGGTTATTGCTCACAGTTTTTTAATTTCAGAATAAAAGTCCTGAGATGAGATAATACTGATACATACATAAATGACAAAAATAATAAAGAACATTCAGGGTGTTTTTTATATTATTTGGAGCACTATCAAGTATTTTGAAAAACATGTTATTGTAAATTTCACCGTCAATGTAAAAATTACAAATAAGTCATTAAACTTATTGCATTTTTACTTATTTTACATTTTTATTTTATTGGAAAATTATGTTTAATGTGTTTTTAAGTCCTTATAAGCAAGAAAAACAAAATGTGGAAAGAAATATTAAAACATGGTCAAATTCATACACATATATAAATTCTATTTTAGATATGAAATGATGACAAAATTGAGTAGCCTAGGATCTCCTGGGGGAAAAAACAACAACAAAAACAATAAATGGCATGTGTGACTGTCTCCTATAAATACTTTTCTCATTTTTTGGCAAATAAAAGCATATCAAACTATGAAATCATCCTAGAAAACTGACCAATGGTTCTAAAGGTTAAAGTAACGAGGTTGTTTTGGAAATATAGAAATTCTCGAGTAAAGTGCAGACACACTGGAAATCTATTGAAGTACAGTAACGTAATACTCACCACCGTTGCTTCAAATGTATTGTTATGTATTCTACTCTGGACAAGGCCTCTGATTATGTATACCATAGCAAAGCAAAGGCTCTGTACATTCACGCCTGTAGTGCATTAAGTACATTTTAACATGCATAAATCCAGACCCCCACAATCTGCCACGACCCATAGAGTAGAATGATGTTTTTCCTTTGTGAGAGAGAGTGAGAGAAAGGCCGATATAGAACTGTGGTGAGATCCATCACCTGTTAATAGTTCTTCTCTGCTGTGCGCCCAGTCGCTTTTGTACTTTCAGCACATTTGAGCTGACCATAACCTTTTATATACACATATTTCTCTGGCACACTCACACACTGCCCTGCAGAAACACCATTACTCCATTACACATTCAGCACTACCGTGTGCCGCAGGGAGATATACACCTCATGAAGAACATGTTTTATTCACTCGCTCATCTATTGTATGAATGAATGTGAATGCATGTACAACACACACGGGAATGTCTTGATGTCCAACTCTATTAGCTAGAGAAGTGAAAAAGAAAACATATCAAAATATGTTAGATATTAGAAAAAAAAAAGAGAGAGAGAGAGAAAGAGAGAGAGAGAGTGAGAGAGAGAGAGAGAGAGAGAGAGAGAGAGAGAGAGTCTTCTTTTTATATCAGTTCTACCAACCGTGTTTCGGACCTCAAATTGACAACCATTCCTGTTAATGTCCATTTCCTAATTCCATTATGATCTGAGGAAACGGCTCCTGAGAGCCTTTATTATCTTCTCATAGTCTCTCCTACTCTGTGGGCATCAGTTAGGTTAAACGATATGACCATGATTCTAGAAAATGACATGAACCTCGTTTCTGAAGCCCTGCCACCTAAATTCATGCATATGTCTGGCCAAGGTAACCTCACTGAGCATGCATTCCAAAAGACAGCAAACATTAACGCAGCTTCCAAAACTACGTATCCAAACAGACCACTCAAAACACAGCTCCAAACAAAACATGACATCTACAATGAGTTCATTTTTATATTGTACATAATGACAGTGACTGACAAGGGGGCTGTAGGATTGTATCAGCTGTAACGGCCTGAAAAACAGCACTGGCAATAGCAAACAGAAAACTCGGCCCTTCTCCAGTGCAAGATCCTCCATCGAACAAGCTCAAGCTCAGCCCTTTTCCCAATAACTTCCCCTGTTAACATTAGTGATCTCTGGGTCCCGAGTGGCTCAGCGGTCTAAGGTGCTACTACTATGATCCGAGGATCACAAGTTTGACTCCCGGCTCATGCTGCTTGCCATTGGCAGCTGGTGTCCAGAGGAAGAGCAGAAAATGGCCTGCTCTTTCTCACTGGGTAGATGGCGCTCTTATACATACCCAGTGTGATGCTGGTTGGCACAGCCCTCCTCCAAGCGCGATGGCTGTCTGACAAAGATGCAAATGAAAAGAGGCAGTAGGCAGACATCACATGTCTCGGAGGAAGCATCCCAGGAGAATCACATGTGATTAGGATAATTGGCATGTCTAAATTTGTCTGAAGAAATTTAGGGATGAAATAAAACACACACACACACACACACCAAAGGCATTTTTTAAGCTGTTTGCTGTTTTTGTAACTCTTCCGTCTCCTCGTGTGTATGTGTACCTGCATGATGTCTGCCCTGCCCTGACCTTTTCACCACACTGTGCATGAGCAGGAAAGCCCCCTGCTGTGGATGGGCTGGAATAGCCAGGCCAAGTTCATTTGTCAGGCAAAGAGCCAGGGCTGAGTTCGAACACCAGATTTTAGAAGTCAGAGTTGTCTTAGTGCATTGAAATTTGCATCACCTCACCTTTCCTAACAAAGACTGTGAACAAGCCAAGGCCCTTACAAATGAATTAAGGTCAGGTTAGTGTTTCTCAACCCTGGTCCTTGATGCACCACTACCCTGTATATTCTAGAGTGTTCCCTGCCCCGACCACACCTGATTAAACGTATCAGCTCATTAACAAGCTCTTCAGAGTAGCAAGGCGGGTGTTAAAGCTAAAACAGTCAGTTTCTGATCCCTGAGCCACCACCAAAGAAAATATACCTTAAGTCAAAATGTTAGGAAAATAAGTCAGTGTTGTCATTTTATATCAGGGTATGTTGGGCTGAATGAATAGATCAGACACAACAGTGCAGTCACTGCTGGACAGAGAACAGTCCAGCAACCAGAAATATCCAGCCGACAGCATCCTGTGGGCAGCGTCCTGTGAGCACTGATGAAGGACTAGAGGACGACCAACACAAACTGTGCAGAAACAGATGAGCTTCTGTCTCTGACTTTACATCTACAAGGTGGAGCAGCTAAGCAGGAGTGTCTAATAGGGTTGGATCATACCAGACTGACCACCACCACGTCAGTGTCACCACCGTGCAGAGAATGACCCACCTCCCACATAATACATTCTCTGTGGTGGTCCTGACCATTGAAGAACTGGGTAAAATGAGAAACAGATGGAGTATAAAGTGCTGAAATATAGAAACAAGCAGGTTCTCATAATGTTAGGTTTGACCTGTGTATATGACATTGTTTTCAAATAGTCAATATGTATATATGATCACATATAAATGGGAAAATTCCTGTCAGGAATGTGAAAACCATAGAAAGGTTGTTAGTCCTAAGACTCATTATTGTGCTGCACTGAAATACAATAAAACCAAAAGAACAAAAGCAATTACACTGGCATGTAGCGGCAAATTACATGATTTAGGCCTTTTCTGTTTCTTCAGAAAACACAGAAACATAATGAACCGTATTAAAGCAATGTGTTAAAGTGGTTCATTAACTATAAAGCCAGTGTTTCTGGAACATTCTTACATGATTTAATTCCCCAGTTCACAGAATTTGTATTTATTTCAAGTGAGAAAGAAGAGATTAGAGCAGAGCAATAAAGCTGAGTTCAGAGTCGTTAAATGAAGCCCAGGGTTCCTCGGTTCTGCCTCAAACCAATCAGATCCATCAACACCCCCTACCCCACCATACCGCACATCACCCCCTCCCCGTTTACACTCTATTTTACTGTGATTAATGTTTGTAAATGCACGGTACTTTGCATATTAATAAGTATGCAAATGAATGTCTTCCTGCAATCTCTCCCCTGTGATTTTATTAATATGTTATACATTCTCAACATACACACACACACACACACACACACACACACACACACACACACACACACACACACACACACACACACACACACACACACAAAAACTCAAAACAAAAGAGAAAGAGGCAAGAAAATATGATTTTCAAAAGGTCAGCACATTCACATAAATGCAGAGAAACAGTGGAAAAACAATATAATTAAAAAGGACTTCTGGAGAAAGTAAAAAAATATATATATATATTAATGATTATGTTTAATTATATATCATTATAAATAAAAAAATGACTCAAAATTACCGGACAATATTTAACATATTAAGTAAGGTTATGAGAAAATTACTTTCCAAAATCAATTAATTTGATGTGTCATAAATTACTAATATTTTTGACCTTATTATTCAATAGTTGAACATATCTGATTATCATACAGTACAGTATGCAGACATTCCTGTATACGTCAGGAACAACTACACCAAACACAATATGAAGCCAGAATCAGAGGCACGAGTGTGACAAAGTTGATTCAAGTTTACAATGAAGGCATTAAGCAGACACTTCACTGAAAATATTTGCACAGATATAAATAGAATTGCCTCGTTTGAAAAGAATAGAATCCAAAAGATAGCTCAAACCTAGACCCTGACAAACACAATCGTCAGTGCCTAGACATATGGATACCCAAATGCTTAGATTCCCTAATATGTCAAGTCTAGTAAGATCATTAGTGCTGATTTAAGTGCTCTTGAAAATGCATATGATGACAGCAAGTATGTCTTTTGTCTGGATACCCACAGGAAGTTCATTCCACATAGCAATGAAGGTTTTGTCCAAAAATGGTCCAGATTTTGGCCCAAATGCATCCACTATGTGGGCAGTTAGGTGCCATGACATAAAGTCTATCCATTGTGAAGGACACTGGGTCAGGACAATCCATATTTTAAGATCAAAGGGTTCTTTGCATAGATCTGCTTTTGACAATTGCCATCAAATACAAAGGGGCTGGTCAATTTTTGGCTTTGTAGGCCAGCATCAGGGTTTAAATGTGATGTGAGCAGCTACAGGAAGCCAATGAAGAGAACAGAGCAGAGAAGTTACAAGACTGAACATATTTTGGAACATCTGAAGGGCCAGATGTTGCGCACTGGAACACCAGCCAGAAGAGAGTTGCAGTAATCATGTCTCAAAATAACAAGATGGATCATCTGGAACATCTGGATGGCCTCAGAAGATGGGGAGGAAAGGATGCATTGAGTGTCATCAGCATAGCAGAGGTACAAGAACCCATGACAAAATATTACTTCACCAAGAAAGTGTAGATTGAGAAAAGAAAAGGACCAAGCACAAAGCCTTGTGGGATGCCAGCGGAGAGTCTGTTTGGATCATGTATTAATGCCCTGCTCATCTCACTAAATGCTGGTGGAGAGTTCAATT
Source organism: Acestrorhynchus altus (assembly GCA_034509495.1). Taxonomy (NCBI): domain Eukaryota; kingdom Metazoa; phylum Chordata; class Actinopteri; order Characiformes; family Acestrorhynchidae; genus Acestrorhynchus; species Acestrorhynchus altus. Next base: position 5,763,104 of record CM067516.1, on the reverse strand, counting down.
TAATATTTCAGAGCTGGTACAAACAAACCGAGCTACACTACACAAAAGCCATTGAGAGCGACACTCCAATACAAAGTGTTCGAGAGGGTGAGAAAGAGAGAGAGGGAGAGAGAGAGAGAAGGAGGAGGAGTAGAGCCGGTATCAAATATTGATGTTCTGTTTTATGGTGGCATCTGCTGTATGGGTTTATGAAATATTAAAGCCTGGCAGGAGGAGGCTCAGCCCATACTTCAAAAGTGTGTATGTGTGTGCGTGTGTGTGTGTGTGTGTGTGTGTGTGTGTGTGTGAGAGAGAGAGAGAGAGAGAGAGAGAGATGAAAGAAAGCATGACTGAACAGTGAGAGAAAGAGGAGACAGCAGCTTCTCAAACTAGTAAAAAGCTGAAAAGCACAAGAGAGGAACGAAAGAAAAGACGAAAGAGTGTTCAGACATGTCTGTGCAGAGGGAGAACTGGTTGAGAGCATCAGGTGTTTGGAGGAACAGCGCAGAAGGTGTTTGTTGACAGTGATGGGAGGGTTCAGAGTGGTCACTTTGGTGTTGCTTTCATTTCCAGACTTACAGAGGTGATCAAGTGGAGTTGGTCAATAATGAGTTTGACTGTATTTCAGATATTTAATAATCATTAATCAATACAAGGCTGTACAAGGTTATAAAACCATCTCTGAAAAGCTTGGACTCCAACAATCCAGAATCAGATAGATAATATACAAAGGGAGGAGATTCAGTACCATTATTACCATCCCTAGGAGTGCTCAACCAACAAACATCACACCAAGAGCAAGGTGTGTAATAGTCTGTGAGGTCCAAAAGGAACCCAAGGGAAGTTCAAAGCAACTAAAGGTCTTTCACAGATTGGCTAACGGTAATGTTCATGAGTCCACCAGCAGGAGGATGCTGGAAAACAATGGTATGCATGACAGAGTTACAAGGAGTTCCTGCTCTCCAAAAAGAACATTGCTACCTGTCTGCAGATCAGATGAACAAGCCAGTAATCAACTGGAACAGATGAGACCAAAATAGATATTTTTGGTTTGAATCTGAAATGTTATGCTTGAGGAAAGGAAAAGTCTGCCGTCACTGATGATGTAATACATTTTATAATAAGACAATCAAATTCTACAGGGAAATCTGTCTGAATCCCAAGAGAATGTGGGTCACGTTACAAGACAATGACCCTAAGCACACAATTTGCTCTACCAAAGAATGGTAAAAGTAGAATGAAGTGAATGTTTTGGAATGGCCCAGTCAAAGTCCTTCATCCGATTGCATAAATCACTTTAAGTGAAATTTAAACATCACTTAAAGTTAAACAATTTCACTCCGGGATTAATGAAGTAATTCTGATTTTGATTCTGAAAACAAATATGCCTCAAATGTTGCCTAAATTCTCAAGAAAATCATCATAAACCCTTAAATGTTTTCATTAAGTAACCCCTTAAAAACTGTGTTGCATAATTTCCTTAATTCCCTTAATTTCTTAACCCCCTGGAGTCAGTGCTCCCACCAGTGGAATAATACAGACATTTTTGGCAAAACACTTCAATTACTCCACAGGTTTTTTATCATAGGAACATAATACTGGATGATACATAATGAGACGCGTGCTATCAGTTCTGATCTGAAGCTAATAAACTCTCAGCTTCTATCTCACAGCTCACTCAACAGTAGCTGATTCTTTTGAAGGAAAAATCAAGTCCTGTAACAGCATGTCAGTCTCGGTGATGACTTGACATTCTTTTTACTTATAGAAAGCAAAATTCGTGGTTGCCTAGGCCCTAAAGCACACCTCACACTTCACACACATCTCTATTACAAACATCCTTCAAATCAGTTTGGAGCTCTGATGAGCAGCTGAAGATTCTGAAGCCATATATTTAGGAGAAGAGATTGTATATGAAGATGAAAGTTAATATACTGTCAGGCTTTGGGAATAGAAGCCATATTGTTAAGATCACTAATGAGCATCCTGATAATTAAAGCAATTACAGTACCCATCATCAGTCTTCCTTCTTGTCCTTCTCAGCTGTTTTTCCAGGCGAAGCCCTCCAGATATAGCAGGGGGCTGGTAGTGCTGTCTACAGCCAGCACAGCAAACCTCCCTTAGGAACAGGAGTGAGTTAGGCCTGTTTCACACCAGGACATGTGACTCTAACTCAGAGAGAGTTATTCACAACTAGATATGACCTAGATATGTAGGACACACACACACACACACACACACACACACACACACACACACACACATATATAGTATGTTATGATTTATAGAGTATGTTCATACTTGGCAGAGTGACAGCACTGCAATTGAGCATGAAAACTGACCAAAGGGGACTGGTCTTTGTTCACATCTCACGTCTTGAGAGGAACTGGAGGTCCACTTATATATTGCTTTTGTTAGTTTGTTAGCAGTCTGCCAATAAATCACTTTAAACTACAGAAGGGGGGAATTCAATTCCAGCCCAGGAGCAGCTGGGCTTCAGCCTGCCCTACTTTGAATGGATTCAAGGATCATTTTATTGATATTAAAACAGTATGGTTAATATAAAATATATCCAAAAATATTATCTAATGCACACACAATATAAAATGATAATCACAATAATGATAAATATTGTCATAAAGCCCAACCACATTTGTTTGCATAGTTTTTGTTGGTTTTATAGTCACAAGTGCACAATATCTTTAACTTTTACTTTTATGACAGTGTACTCATGTATTGTGTATTGCTTTAAGCCCTGTTCATATGGACGCAGATATTGTATATATTGTAAAAATGTATATATTTTAAAATGTAGCATTAAGCAGCATTTCTGAAATTCTCTCCACTGGAAAAGCAACCGCATAATTTGGTATTACTAATTCAAGCCGTTTAATTTTTAAAAAGTGTAACTATGTTTCACATGATATGACACCTTTAAATTTGCATACACATTTAATGAGAAGTATTAGTGAGGGTTTGTGCGGGTTTAATTCAACTGTTCATGTTCACATATATACAAGAAAATCCTGTTTCTTCAGGAGTACCTTTGAGCATATTTTGCATCTTTAATCTTTTTTATTAGTACGTTATTGACCAATGTGACATTTGCATCTAAATTTGATCAAATATTTGAATAGTTGCAGAAGGAAGTGTATGATTGCAGTGCTATTGGGAAGGAAGTTAAAGGTTATTAAGAAATTATTAAAAATGTAGACTGAAATGATCAATATTTATTGATTTTGATTGATGAAGTGTGGCCGTTTTACATACAAACTCCACACAGAAACTTCCCAGGTCACCCCACCCAGGGATCGAACCCAGGTCCTTCTTGCTCTGAGGCAACAGCGCTATCCACTGCGCCACTGTGCCATGTGCTTTGGTTTTAAATTTGCAACCTGAAATTGGCCTCCATACTGTAGAATGACTCATTAAACTGCTTCCTAAAGTGAACCTCTCAAGGTGGCATAGATGGCATCATTTGTTCTCTGTAGATTTGAGCTCCTCTTCATTTGGCACCTAAACAGCTGTGATTGTTGCCATGTGAAAAGGAAAAAACATGAGATGTAAAACTAGATCAGATACGTTTGATCCCTGGAGTTACCTTCCCAAGCCTCTGATTACATCACCTCGCAATCCCTGAAATTCTTGCACTCTGAACACAGTTTATTGCTAAGATAGCTTTGAAAATGTCACAGCAGGAATGCTCAGCGATTCATTTGTAATAATTAATGTATCTGAATTACTGTTTCCGTGCAACCATAACCGCGTTGTAGTCAAATGGTGCACAAGGGCAAGAATCACTTTTCTGCTGCATTGAGTTCCAATTTTAATACTAAACGTATACTAATTATTCATTAATCATCTAATGATATTCATTTCTATTCCTCAGTACTCACAAATTGTTCAATGAGTAGTAACTTTTCAGTATCTCTGGTCAGTACAAATTATTCAGGACATAATTTACATACATGATTTGCTTAGTTTGTATTAATTATTCATTAATTAGTTCATACTCAGTACCTATTATTTTTCCAGTGAGAAGTAATTATTCAGTATTTATTCAGTAACTGCTATTAAGTATTAAATATTCAGTACCAATTATAGATAATATAAGATCATTTTTTTTTTCACAAATTATTAAGTATCTTCTAAATATTTATTAATTTTAGCTTCTAATTTCATGCACCTATTAATTAGTCAAGGGATGAATTATTTGAATATAACTTCTGTTTTGTTCATGCGATGCGTTCTGTGATATACTGGCACTTCACCACCTGTCCACTGGTGTCACTGCTTTGCCAAATACACCTAAACCATTATTTCAATCAATCAATCAATCAATCAAAGTTTATTTATATAGTGCTTTTTACAACAAGTTGTCACTAAGCGGCTTTACAGAAATCCAAGCCTCAAATGAGCAGCCAGTGGGCAAACGGTGGCAAGGAAAAACTCCCTCAGGCTTGGAGGAACAATCCTTCAGAGAAACCAAGGCCCAAGAGAGGAACCCATCCTCCTCTGGTCGAACCGGAGAGCATAAACAAAGGCACATACATGGACATAGAAAAGTAGAAAAGAAATGAAATGCATATATAAAGGGGGATAAATATAAAGATAAAGAGGATAAAGATAAAGGGGATAAATATAAAGATAAAGAGGATAAAGATAAAGGGGATAAATATAAAGATAAAGAGGATAAAGATAGCTATGCGTGCAGTAGTTGTGATACAAGTAAGAATGGATAATGACAGTGAAAATTTTGGGTTGGTAATGAAGTCCATGCATAGTTAGCATGTTGTCCTTTTTCTCTATTACCTTCAACTCTTCCAAGCATGATGGTCTTTTCCAGCAAATGAATTCTTCTCAAGATGTGTCCAAGAGAGCTTCAGCCTGATTTGGTCCAGGATCCATTTGTTTGTCTTCTTTGCTGTCCAGGGAACTTTCAGAGGTCTTTCGCCAACACCAAAGTTCAAAGGCATCTATATTTCTTGTTTATGGTCCAGCTTTTGCAGCCATACAGAACCACAGAGAAAACCATTGTCTGGATAATTCTGATCTTTGTTTGTAAAGCCAGATCTTTACATTTGGAAAGATCCTTCATCCTTGTCCTGCTGAGTGAGAATCTGCGTGGAATTTCTTGAGTGCTACATCCTTTGTTTTAAATAACTGAAGTTGAGTAGACAAAAGCTGTCCAGCATCTCCAGTCTTCTCCATCAATGGTAAAACTAGTACTGTTTTCTGTCATCATGACTTTAGTTTTCTGCATATTGAGATGAAGTTCTTACTTTTCACTCTTACTTTTCTTTAACCTTTTCATAATGATCACCTTCATAATGGCCTTCAGGTCTTCCAGACTTCCTGCTATGAGTGTTGTGTCATTCACATATCGAAGGTTACTGAATTTCTTCCTCCAATCCTGAATCCTCAGACATCTTCCTCCAGTCATTATATGTTCCACATACAGGTTGAACAGGTATGGTGATAGTATAGTAACTCCTTTGCCAATGAGGAACCTTTCTGTTTGTCCATTTTCCTTATTAACCGTAGCTTGTTGATCAGTGTAGAGATTCCGCATTGAGTAATGAATAATGAGATGCTCTGGTATTCCCATTTTCCTGAGATAACTTTATGTGGTCCACAAAAAGGATTTGCTGTAGCCTATGAAACACATTTTGACCTCCTTTTTGAACTCCCTGGCTTTTTCAAACAGTGTACAATCATCTGCGATGATATCTCTCATTCCTCTGCCTTTCCTGAATCCTGCCTGCACATCTGCTAGTTCTCTTTTGATGTAAGGCTCTACTCTATGTTGCATGATCTTCAGTATTATTTTACTTGTGAGGGAAATTGTGCGATAGTTGGCACACTCTTTCTTGTCTCCTTTCTTTGTCCCTGTTTGGAATGTAGACTGACCACTTCCAGTCTGCAGACCATTGAGCTGCACTGCAATGTTTTCATATTTGTTGGCATAATTTGGTCAGAACTTTAGCTGAATCATCCTTGGAAACCCGAAATATTGATATGTTGTCTATTCTGTCGCTTTCTTCTTTGGCAATGATCTCAGGGCCTGTCTGACTTCATCTTCTAGAACTAAAGGTTCTTCTGTATAGCCACCATCAACAAAAGTTTTTGGACAGGTCTTTTGTGTACTCCTTCCATCTTTCTTTGATCTGTTTTCATCTGTTATGATTTGTCCCTTTGGATCTCTTAAGGTTCCAGCTCGTGGCTGAAATTTATTTCTGATCTCCTGTATCCACTGAAAAACAATCCTTGTTTTACCACATTTGTTCCCCTTTTCAACCTCTTTAGTATTTGTCCTTGTCCATCCTGGCAGCTCTCCAGAATTCCCGGATAAGTTAAATTAAATGATCTTTGTTGATCTTGATTTTTGCATCTCTTCTCTTTTTTGCAATCTCTTCTGAATTATTATCAGACATCCACTTTCATCATTCTTCTCAGTTTATCTCTATCTTCTTCTTTCATGACTTCTTTGAGTTGCATCCAAAGTTTCTGTGGTTCTCTGTCAATTATGTCCAGCATTTGAAACCAATTCTTGATGTTTTCTTTGAAGGCAGGCGATATGTGCTCCATATTTTGGGAGTCTGATAAATAGATCGTTTTCCCTCTGCTTCACTTGGATCTTGCACATTAGCTGTTGTTGATCCACAGTCAACCCCAGGCCTTGTCTATGCAATGAAGCTCTTCCATCTCTTGGAGCAAAGAACATAGTCAATTTGGTTCTAAACTCTGTCTAGTGATGTCAAGGTGTACAAGTGTCACTTTGGTTGCTTGAAAAATGTGTTCTGTGTCACAGAAGTTGATTAGCTTTTCTTCTGCTTCATTCCTCTTTCTATGTCCAGGTTGTCCTACCGTATTTCCCACCTTCTCATAAGTAGGCTTTGCATTCCAGTCTCTGATCACCACCAGTATGTCCTGTTTGCAGATCAGGTCAATTTCAGCCAGCAATGTCAAACTTTACCACATATTATTTTACTGCTTGCTGTGCAGCCTTCTCTGTTCAAATCATTTATTTTCTGCAGGGCAACAATGGACGCAAAAACATATATGATATCTGTATAATTGGAAACAGAAGTATACAGAAGTATTTTTTCTGCTTACACAAATATGAGCCAGCCTCACATTTTCAGCTAGTTTATGAATTGGATTTCCCAGAGAGGGTGGTGGAATTCATAATGAATTGGTATGCAGTATTTATCAGTCAGAACTTGCTTAAGCACATAATTAGTGGAATCACTGTGGAGCAGAGCTTGGTTTAATTGTCAGTGAAGAAGGCAGTTCTGGTGAACTGTTGCACAGGAGTGCTCTTTTATAACTGAAAGCTTGATATCAAGTGATTAAGTGCAGTGTAGGTTTAATCCCAGCCCTGCTCCTGGTTCACTGCAGCCATGTCGAATTTATCTTCCAACCTGCTGATGAAGATCTACAGCTCTGCAGCTTTTAGTTCAGGCTAGAACTGTGGCTATTAGAGTTTTTTAAGTTCAGTCTATAAGTGTCAAAAACACACCCAGTGAAATAGATCCAGTCACATTAGCATTTTGTCAAAATGACATTGTAGTCAGTGGAATTTTGTCAGAGGTGAATGACCTGCAGTTTTACTGCATCAACTTAAGCAGCATTAGGTATTTTTTTATCCATGTTTTTGAAAAATTTGAAAATGTGCAATAGATAAACAGAAGAGAAAAATAACAAAGTGATTTTTGCACTAGGACAAGGTTAATGTTTATACACAAAAATGACATATCAAGTTGTCTTATTAATCTTATACACAATTACAAAAATTGATCAGAATAAAACTATCAGAATAAAACTGTCAAATGACTACATTATATATATATATATTAGAGAATGTAGGGAACTAGGAGTTATTAGGTGTGGCATTGAAACAAGATGAACAGAATTTAACAAAGCAGAATCCTCTTTACAGCAGTTTGTGATCTTTTTATGGTTGTGTTTGCAGTTTAGAGACACCAGACAGGACAAGCAGTAGCCATCTAATGGGGGCTGAAATCTCTGCACCACCCCAATGACATCCACCGTTCAACCGTTCAAATGCTGCGGTCCTTGCTGTTGTTGAAATGCTGCTGTGTCATGACCAGACCATAACAGGGTCAGTCGTTTCCAGTCATCCATCAGTTTTCACCGGACATTAACAAAAATTTAGTGAATGGAAACGTGTCTTCTACCTGGCTCTCTTGCACCCCCTCCCTCTTTCTCTCCTCAATCTCTGTCTATTTTTAATCAGTGTCATAATTTTCTCTCTCTTTCTGTCTAAAACTTTCTCTGTATATCTATTTCAGTTCCTTTTCTCCCTTTGTTCTCTTTTAAGTATCTTTCTTTCTTTCTTTCTTTCTTTCTTTCTTTCTTTCTTTCTTTCTTTCTTTCTTTCTTTCTTTCTTTCTTTCTTTCTTTCTTTCTTTCTTTCTTTCTTTCTCCCTTCTTTCATTTATTTGTTTTTATTTTGTAGTTGGTTTTTGTGTGTGTGTGTGTGTGTGTGTATATAGTATTGATTGAGCAGCAGAAATGCTCTGTAATAAAGATCCCCACAATAAACAGAGTTACTTCAGCTCAGCCACAACTGCTGCTTATTATTCAATGAATCACATACTGTGTGTGTGTGTGTGTGTGTGTGTGTGTGTGTGTGTGTGTGTGTGTGTGTGTGTATGTGAGAGAGAGAGAGAGAGAGAGAGAGAGAGAGAGAGAGAGAGAGAGAGAGAGAGGTGATGCTTATTTTGTTAACAGATGTCTGGCATTTTTCAGCTTTTTTATTCTGCTGCTGTTGTTCTTCACTCTGAACTGAGTTTAGAGCACAGGAATGAATCTGCTCCCCAAGAGACATCACTCTGATTGGATTTGGACATGCAGGAGTTTGTGTGTGTGTGTGTGTGTGTGTGTGTGAGAGAGAGAGAGAGAGAGAGAGAGAGAGAGAGAGAGAGTCATTATCAAATATTTTGTCCTTGTTGTGTAAAAACACTGTTTCAAAACCACTTTCTGGTCAGACCAGACGGTCCATTTACAGAAACTAATCTGTGAAAACCACGGATTAATCCTTATGTGATGTCAGCAAATCCAGTTAATTTACATATATCTGCATATTCAGCCAACATCCGCTTGGCCTCACCCTTCATTTCAACATTATGATGTGTGTAGAATTTCATGCCCGACTGTTAAGCATGGTGGTGGATATGGCAGTCTGGCAGGACATCACTGTAACCTTTGCCAGTGTTGACATGGTGTTAAGGGCAGTTGCCTTAATGGTCAGCAGGCATGTAATCATGCGTTGACCTTCCACTTGCCAATGGTGCTGACACTGACACGGATGACTCGTGGAGTGCATTACCGTTCACTGAATGTCTGCAGTTGTGGTTGTTGGGTCACTCCTCACATGTCAGACAATCCATCAGTTCTCCCTCTCCATGGTTTGTGTATGTTTCTCAGATCCTTCTTCTATCTCACGGTACATTGACAAGACCATCACACTTCCTGGATCTCTATGATGCAGAGCCCCTCTAACTCTGCAAACTCTTGCTTTTAAACTATTCCCGAGGCATACTTCACTTGCACATGATGCTACCAAGACAACAGCACAGTAGTCAGTCAGCCTTGCTATGTCAAACCTACTGACCAAGTTTCAGTCATGTTGGTTGATTCCTTCTGGGTGGAATTATTTTTGAGGACGAGTATTTATGTATGTTAGAAACTAACTAACATCTAGATCCATCCATGAGTTCAAGGTAGAGCATTAAATGGGTTCTATCAGTGAAACCTAAAAATGTATTTTTCTGCAATACATTAAGATGTTATGAGCATGTATCAGAATACAAACACGAGTCCCTTGCACCAGAAATATGGAACAGGGTATTGTGCTTGGTCTGAGATAAACTCGGATCCCCGTTACAAATTTTGGCAATCAAAGTACTGCTGGTACTGGATTCCAGATTGACAATTTGCTGACTTCTCTGCTCTAACAGACCTAAACTGGTGAATAAAAGCTGAAATGATTCAGTTCTGTTTAAACAGGAATAGGACAAACGTATGACCAGATTTACCTACCACTGGTTCGGTCCAGTGTTATTTAATAACATTAACCTACCATCTCCCATTGTAATCTAAAGATGATCATATAAGATACCAAATATTTCTCAGCAGATCAGCTGTATTTCATGCATATTTAGTGTTATAGCAGTAAATCTACAGTATCAATGTAAAAAAACTAGGACACCTGCTTGACAAATGAAAAAAGACACTTGACATTCATTTTAGCTGTATTGAGAGATGGACATGATATATCTAAACACATACAACTGAAACTGAACAATTTTCTTGTGAGGAGACAGTAGAACATCAGCTGCAAATGATTAGACCTTATTAGAGAGGATTTTGGAGGAGGCTCCCTTTTTTAAACCTCAGACATTATTTTGGTTAACTCTTCATTGTTGAAGTGAGTGTTATCAGCATGGTCAAGAGCTCTCTGTGGCCTTCAAAAAGAAAGCTGTAGATACATATGCATCTGGGAAGGGATTTAAGAAGATCTCAAAACATTTAGATATCAGCCATTCTACTGTCTGAGAATAGTTAACAAATGGAAAGCGTTTAAAACAACTTCCAGCATTGCCCGATTATGACCATCCTCGCATGTTCAGGCCAAGAGCAGGCTGCAAGATGCATAAAGAAGTGTCCAAAAATCCTAAAGTGTCATCATGGGATAGCTTTTTCCACAGTTGATGCCAAAGACCAAACAAATTTGATTTTCATGGGAGGTATGCAAGGAGAAAACCCTTGCTGTCATGGTTTGGGATGCTCTGTTCCAACAGGCCCTGGAGAGCACTCCATCATAGAATTCACTATCAGTGCTTCACTGTATCAGATGAAGATTGAGGAAAATGTGAGACCATCTGTTCATTAACTGAAGCTGATAAGGAGGTGGACCATGTAAAATGGAAATGACCCAAAACATTCCAGGAAAGAAATGGAGAGTTCTGGAATGCTCATGTCAAAGCTTGGATCTTATTGCTATTGAGATGCTGTGGGGGTCATTTAAAAGAGCTGTGCATGCAAGAAACCCCTCAAACATCACACATCTGAAAGAATTCTTTGGGAATCCTTTTTGATTTTGGTGTTAAATAAATGTCAACAAAGTCAAATGCAATTACATCACCTTTATCTATTAACTAAATATTTAATGGGGTGTCCTAACCTGTTACATGATTGTACATTAAGTAAGTACACTCCACTTTTAGGCCAAAATGACCCTTTGGCCCTTCTAGAGAAAAGATTTGTTTAGCATATTATATGTAGACTAAATTGAGTTAGCTTGGTATGTGCATGGTGTGGGCTAATACTAGTTAATTTAAAATCTGTCTATTATTTCACAAGTTCCTCATCTGCCTGCTGTAGAGATCATTCCCTTTCCAAATTCTAATTAAACCCCTGCTGGTGACCTTTCTTTCATTAGCAATGACGCTCCCCATGGATCATATCCATCACAAAGAGAGAAGAAACTCATATCAGACGTGTCTGATCAGACTTTGATACCAAATCAGCTGCGACGGCCAGAAGAGAGAGCGAGAGAGAGAGAGAGAGAGAGAGAGAGAGAGAGAGAGAGAGAGAGAGAGAGAGAGAGAGAGAGAGAGAGACTCTGCAGGGGTTTGAGGTCCATCTTTACAGCTTCAGTGGTGCAGAAAGTCTGCTGTGGGTTTTATTGGCTGTTGGATTATTTGGAGATTCACTCAGAATTTATTGCAAATTAAGAAGTCTGTAATAAAAAGGCTCAGAGGAGGTGCAGAAGAGCCTAGAGCTTTTTGCCTGAATTATTCAGCTTCCACCTTGGAGTTTAAAGAAACTAATGGTTAAAACCACTATAGATGTCACCAAGCCCCATTCTTGGATGCTTTGCAGTATTCATTTTCTTCTCTAGCTCCTCCCAATGCTGGGCTTCACTTTGTCTCGTTAGTCTTGTATAAATACAGCTGGGTTTTTGGTGTCCATTGCAAAGACTTTCCCTCAATGGGTTCAGCTCTACAGCAGCTCTACTGCTTGTGCAATTTGGAAAATTGGAAATACGATTATACAAACATACGGTTTCCATGAGTTTCCATGGAAGTTCTGTAGTTTGTTGAGTTTCTGTGGTATAAAGTGTTTTGTGGCAGCCGGAGTTTCTGTGGTATCTGGGTTTAAGTGGTATCCAGGTTTTTGTTTATGTGGTATGCTTTTCTGTGGTATTCTGATGTCTGTGGTATCATGAGTTTATGTGGTAAACAGAAGTCTGTTCAGGTTGCCAAAAAAAAGAGTTTATCTAGACCAACAACTCAGTACATATATACATATACAGAGTCTTATTTACTGTGGTTTAGAGGCAGATATTCCTGTGGAGGGTAAGGCTCATCTCGGTGCCTCCCGCTGCTGCTTCCACGTGGCAGTGACTGCCCGGCTAATTAACATTACAAAGAGAAACAGAGTGAGAGAACAGACTTTTACAAGTCCTTCTTACTGCAGTAAAGGACTGAGATCTGCTGACTCATCTTTCTTTTCTCGTTTTCTCTCAGCTTGGACGGAGATGAAACACTCTGAAGTTTAACATGAACAATGGTGTGTGTGATTCGCTTCAGAAGCTGAATATGTTCCTCTACAGGTGGGCAACTTGAAGGCCTCCTTAAAGTTAGAACATATCAAAATATGTGGTTTCTTGCAAAAGCTCTAGGACCTTTTGTAGGGTTTGGGCTTTTGTTTTGTTTTGAGCTGTTACAAAATCAATGTAGTCATTCCCAATTCCCTCCCACTAGTTGGGATTCTGCATGGGTTTCATTTGTTTCCTCCCATTTCCCAAAAACACATTGTAGGTGAGTCAGCTATGCTATGATGTCCCTGGGTGTCAGTGGGTGAATGAATGCATGTGACCCTACAATGGAATAATGGGCTTGATTCCTGTAGGAAATATCCTACACACTTAGAGGACAAGAGGACAGTTAAGTTGAAATCAAAAAGGCTGTGTTTGACTGGGTCAGTTCACGTTCTTTGTCATGTCCAGCATAATTCGACTGGATCATGTATATTCTATATTGATCAATGTCCTGGCTTAGGAGCTACTCAGAACTCCAAGCCAACACCCTCCAAAGTTTGTCTTCTCAAACACAAAAATATAACATGCACATAATATTTACAGCCTTTTACCAAGACACTTAAAATTGAGCTCAGGTGCATCTTATTTCCTCTGATCTTGCTTCAAGTGTTTCTACAGCTTGATTGGACACCTGTGGTACATTCAGTTGATTGGACTTGATTTGGAAAAATACACCTGTTAATATAAGGTCCCATAGTAGACAGTGCATGTCAGAGCACAAACCGAGCCATGAAGTCTAAGGAATTTTCTGTAGACCTCTGAGAGAGGACTGTATTGAGACACAGATCTGAGGAACGGTACAGAAACATTTCTGCGGCATTTAAGATCCCAATGAGCACAGTGGACTCCATCATCTGTAAATGGAAGAAGTTTGGAACCACCAGGACTCTTGCTAGAGCTGCCTGCCTGGCCAAACTGAGTGATCATGGTAGGAGACTCTTAGTCAGATAGGTGACCAAGAACCCAGTGGTCAGTCTAACAGAGCTCCAACATGGCTCCTCTGTAAAAGGCACATGACAGCCCATCTGGAGTTTGCCAAAAGGCACCTAAAGGACTCTCAGACCATGAGAAACAATGTTTGAAAATTTTGGACTGAATGCCAATCATCATGTCTGGAAGGAAACAGACACTGCTCTTTACTGAGCCAATACCATTCCTACAGTGAAGCAAGTTGGCAGATGTTTTTTCCTGCAGCAGGAACTGGGAGACTAGTCAGGGTCAAGGGAAAGAAGGTTGCAGCGATGTACAGAGACACCCTTCATGAAAACCTTCTCCACAAGACTCTGGACCTCAGTCTGATGGAGCTTGAGAGGTTCTGCTAACTAAGAACTTCTCAAAAACAGGAGCCAAGTTTGTAACATCATACTCAAAAAGATTTGAGGCTGTAATTGCTGCCAAATGTGCTTCAATAAATTATTGAGTAGAGGCTGTGAATACTTATGTACATGTTATATTTTAGTGTTTTACTTCAAACAAACTCTTGTCACTTAGTCAATTTGGGGTATTGTGTGTAGAATTCTGAGAGACAAAATGAATTGAACTCATTTTGGAAAAAGGCTGTAACATAACAAATGTGAAAAGTGAAGGGCTGTGAATGCTTGGATGCACTGTATATAGTTCACAGTATGTCATACTGTGTCCTAAATCGCATTGTGCAGGCTAAGCCCAATATGCAAGAACATTTAATTCGTAATCCAACCATCAGATGCACAGAACAGAACTGAGAAATTGTCTCAATTTACCCAAATAGTAGACATCAGTTCAGTTGAGCAAATCAACAGTTTTAAATGAGTGAACTGAGGACTGTAACTGTAGGTGCACTTTGAAGTGCTTTCGTTTGATTGAGCTTGTTTAAAAGATAGGTAATGTGGGAGCTGAGGGAGCTGGAGGTGTGTGTGTGTGTGTGTGTGTGTGTGTGTGTGTGTGTGTGTGTGTGCGTGCGTGTGTGTGTGTGTGTGTGTGCGTGTGTGTTTCAGAGAGATATATTTATATCCATTGTTATATCATTTTTTTTTTAATTCCTGGACTTCCTGTTCAGTTCTGGCCTCTTCAGACACAGAGACTGAGGTATGCTGGCAAGCTGGCAAGGTTTTATGGCCAGACTGGACCGCCCAGGTGTATTTCTGGGAGAGCTGCAAAATTCCGGGACACAGGTCAAAGGGCACAAAAGAATAAATAGAATGTGAGACAGGGAAGAAAACTATGTGTATTGTGCCAATAAGAGCCTTTTTTATTTGCTGAATAAATTTGACCTAAAATTATGGTCTTAAAAAGTAGAAAAAAAGGAACAAATCAAACAACTGAGACAAATATTACACATGCTCAAAATGATCCATATCACATATCTGTGAGGGCAAAAGTATGTGAACCTTTTCGCACAGTAAATGGTGGAATTTTAGCACAAAAAATGTTATGTTGTTGAGTTTCCTCACATAAACTGTTTGATTCGGGTTCTTCCACAACATTACTATTGGGTTAATGTCAGAACTTTAACTGGGCAATTCCAAGACATTAACTTTATTCTTCTTTATCCCTTCTTTGGTAGAATGATTTGTATGTGTTTAGGGTTATTGCTTTTACTGCATGACCCACATTCTCTTGAGATTCAACTCATGGACAGATGTCCTGGCGTTTTCCTTTAGAATTTGCTGTTCAGAATTCAGAATTCCATCAATGATAACAAGAAGTCCTATCCCAGATGCAGCAAAATAGGCCCAAACCAAAATAGTACCACCACTGTGTTTCACAGATGGCATAGTTTGAATTTTTGTTGGAATGCAGTGTTGGTTTCTCGAAACATAATGCTTCTTGTTTAAACCAAAAGGTCTATTTTGCCACATCCTTTCCAAAAAACATTGTGTCAATAACCTTAAACAATTCATTATGAGTCATGGAAATTCAGCCTAACAGTTATCAAATCAGAAATTTAAATTTGGTTAAGGTGGTTCTTTCCTTATTTTCCCCAAAATGTATTATATTAAAAAAATTACTAACACTTTACTTACAATTAATGTTTAATTTGACCACAAGACCCTACAACGAATAATGAGGACAGTTGAGAAGATCATACGGGTCTCAATCCCTCCATCACAGACATTTACACAATTTGCTGCTTCCACAAAGCCACCGCTCACAACTAGCAAAAGATTCCTCACAGCCAAACCCTGTAACAGCTTCATCCCCAAAACCATCAGACTGCTCACCACAAAAACACTCAAATACACATCTCTATCGATGTGCCCACGCAGTGCTGCACTGCCCTGTCTGTGTCTAATGTCTGCTGTATTCATTGTATTGTTCTAGTTTATTTTTTGCACATCTATGTTTGTACTCTGCATTTTATGTCGTCTGTTTTGTACAGTACTGTTCCATGTTTCACCTGTTGGTTCTGGAGGAAAGTAATTTCACTCAATTGGATATTCGTTTTCAGATGGAATGACAATAAAGTCAGTGCTGCCTGTGAAAGTGCTGGTTTAGTGCTCTCCTCTGAGCACACTGAGCTACTCTGTGAATAACAGCATTGGGTGGCAGCAGACAAGGGAGCAGCACAAAACACATTACATCTCAAATTGCAGAGTGTGATGTCTCAATTTGTGTATGTGTGTGTGTGTGCGTGTGTGTGTGTGTGTGTGTGCTCTGAGGTCTCATGTGAGCAGATGGTCCTCATTGATTATTCATTGTGGACGATGGATGTGCCTGTCACTATAAGCAGGAGTGTGTGTGTGGGAATGGGAGAGAAAGACTGAAACTACCTACATCTAAATATATCACCGTGCATCTCATTGGTGTGTGTGTGTGTGTGTGTGTGTGTGTGGTTGTGGGGTGGGGGTGTGCCCTGAAAAATGCAGTTCTTTGCATAACAGGGATTCTGGAAGGTGTTTCCACTTGAGGGAATGTTCTCGTTTATGTTCACTGAATATGAGCAACTGAGCATTAGGCTGAAAACATAACTCTCAAATGAGTGAGAAATAACTGTAAACTGTATGGCCAAATGTATTGGGACACCTGCACCTGGTATTAAAAAGAGTTTATCCTGCTTTTGTCTCTGCTGTCCAGGATAGGCCTTTGAAGCATTGCTGCGAGAATTTGATTGCATTTTGTGACTTGAGCATTAGTACGGTCATGTGAACATCTCCAAATATGACCACATATTCTCAATTGCATTAAGATCTGGGCTTTGACTAGGCCATCTCATTAATATTTACACAGTTCCTCTTAAAGCGCTTGAATGTTGCTTTAGCAGTTGCTTTGTCCTGTTGGAAGGTGAATCCCAGGTCCTTTGACAGACCGAAACATGTTTTGCTTAAGAATATTACTGACTATATTAGCACCATCCATCTTCTCCTTGACTCGGACCAGCTTCCCAGTCCCTGCTGCTGGAATACAACTCCAAATCATGATGCTACCTCCATTTTTCAATGTAAGAAGGTGTTTTTAGTGTCATTAGATGTGTTAGTTTTGCACCAGAGAGTGTTTTCCTTGGTGTTCATCTGACCAGAGCACTTTCCTCCATACATTTGGGGAGTCTCGCACATGCCTTTTGGCAAACTAAAGTAAAGACTTTTTTTCTGACCACTCTCTTGGCAGTTTTGTTGTGGTACTATGTTCTTTCCATTCAATGACAATGGAGTTGTTGCAGCCTCTGGGGCCTTTCAGAAACGGTGTGTACATACTGACAGATCATGTGACAGTTGCTTCAGAACTATTTAGGGGCTTCTTAACAATGAGGGTGACTACTTATGCCAATTTTCAGTTTTTTATTTCCAAATATTATTATATGAATCTATATTTTTTCATTTCACACTTTGTGTTGATGCATCACATTCAATGCATGTTAAAAACAAACATTTACATACAGGCTGTAACGTAACCAATTAGATAAAAAGCCAAGGCACTTACTTCTGCAAGGCACTGTACTGGCAGTAATTCTCTACAGGGACTAGACAAGCTGTGTGTGTGCATTTGCATATCTGTGTCAGCAATGGGTGCCACTTAAAGTAGTTTGTTCATTGTTCACAGTATGTTCATTTGAAAGAGTGTCAAAATTTGAACATATGGGGTGTGTTTGTGTGTGCTGTGTGTGTGTGTGTGTGTGTGTGTGTGTGTGTGTGTGTGTGTGTGTGTGTGTGGCTGTTTTGGGAGGTAAGATGGAAGCCAATGGACCACGAAGTAAATTGGCTCCAAAAGCCAGCTCAGGACATGATGTACAGTTGATTTTGTAGCCAGCTTGTGAACTCAACAGGCCATAATGTAGATTTGCTCCAGAAACTGGCACAGAGAGTCATTGAGTCCCTGTAGGGCAACCAGCACAGGAACATCTGGAAGCACCAGGGCATGATGTAAAGCAGTTGGCACTTGAAGGCACTGGACTACAACGTTGCTCCAGCAGCTGACACAGGGAGGCATCAGGCAGCATTGTAGAGTCCTTCAGGAGGCATCGGAAGGCATCAGGCTGCAATGTAGATGTTGCTCTAGTTACTGGTGCAGTGAGACAACACGCTGCAATTTAGGGTCTCAGAGTGGCAAGCACAGAAAGGCACCAGTCTACAATGCAGAATTGTTTTAGGGCAGCCCACATGTTTTAGGGCAGCCCAAGCCGTGATGCACAATCACTCCAGCAGCCAACATAGGCAGGCATCAGGCAGCAATGTCGGATATAGAGGCCACAATATAGCATCAGCCCAGGACACTCAGTACAGGAAGACACCAGACCATAATGAAGAGTTGAGCAAAGGCAGCCAGTATGGTGAGACACCAGGACATGATGAGGAGTTGCTCCAGCAGTAATGCACCAGACTGCCAGTACCAGGTAGAGGGGTGCAAGATGCTTCAGCAACCAATTTGATCTCCAACCTAAAATAAGCATACTAGTGTTTCTGTGGTCAGTTTTTTATTCTTATTTATCTTATTTAGGTCAATTTTGTGGGGAGTTTTTGTAGTTTGACATACTTTAACAGTTAATCAGCTCAACAGTCCTAAAATTTGGGGCAACTGCTTAAGCACCCCGAGATCCAACATCCCTGATGACCATGTAGTTATGGAATTAAATTACCAGATAACACCAACCCATATAAAAATCAGTTCTCATCTCTTCTCAGCTGCACACATTGGGCATATTGCATCATATTACTCACATTGTAATGAATCATACACATATAATCACTCACACAATATCAAAAATCGTCATCAGTACCACCCATCATCACAGCTCTGGGTATTACAGCATGTGCTGGCAGCTCACTGCTCGTTTGTGCAGATGGCTTTATTCTGTCTCCACAGCTTGCACACACACACACACACACACACACACACACACACACACACACACACACACACACACATACAAGCAATGGAAATAGAAAATATGGCTGCTTGGAAATGTGCATACATGTGAAATAGCCTTTTTATTATGTTGGTAACATGCTCAGTACGCAGCAGTCATATGGTTCTGTCAGCAGTAACATTACATTCCTTTTTGAGTCATTGTACAAAAATGAATGCCATTTCCACACAAATTTTCTAAGAGATTAAACTCATTTTTATCCACAGCATGACACATTTTCTACCCCAGGCATAACATTATTTATTAATATTTTCACTTTTATTCCTGGGAGCCATAATCACAACATGAGGTGACAGGATGTTAAATGTTGTCCAGGATGGCTGCAGTTAGGTCAAGTTTCTGACCTAGAATTCACACCAGCCAATCTGAAATATCATTTTCGTTGTATAAATGTAACATGTTTTCCTTGTCTGTTTGATTGGGAAAGTTGAGTTTAATTGACTGAGGTTAAGAATCTTGATGGTGTGTCCCCTGTACGTAATGTTAAAGAATGTCACAACTCGCCCTTTTATTCCTGGCTGCCCCAAAGGCTCAAATGATATCACTTCCTTTTAATTTAATAATATTGAAAGCAACAGTACATTATTGAAAGATAATAGAAATAAGTGTGATGGGGTGACAAGTCCAACTTACGTCATACAAGCCTTATAGCACCAATCACAGCGCAGAGTATTGGTGTGGTGTAGAGTCTGGGTTTGTCGAGTGCCAGGAGAACATTACCTGCCTGATTGAACTGTGCCAGCTGTAAAGTTTGGTGGAGGGTGGATAATGCTAAGGTATTGTTTTTCTGATGTTAGTTCCAGTCAAAGGTAGTCTTAATGTTTCAGCAGACCAAGACATTTGCACAACTGGAGCTTCCAACGTTGAGTGAACAGTTTGATGAAGGCACTTTTATGTTCCAGCATGACTGTGCCCCAACAAAAGCATGGTTGGGTGAGTTTGGTGTGGAAGCACTTGACTGGCCCACACAGAGCCCTGACTTCAACCCCATCCAACACCTTTGGGAGGAACTGGAACAGAGAGTGTGAGCCAGGTCCAATTGTCCAGTATCAAGTTCTTACAGGTGCAAAGGGGGAACAACTCCATATTAATGTCTATGGATTTGGATTGGGATGTTCAAAAAGCTCTTGGAGGTATAATGTGTAGATGTTCCAATACGTTTGTCTATTTATTACATGTACAAATATCAGATCAGGCTTGTGAATCAAAGTGAATTTAACTGTCACTTGTTTACTGTATTGTTTTTGCAAAATATCAAGCTATACTAAGATGCATATCATATGTGTCTTCAGTGTCTATTTACTCCCCTACACAATTAAAAATGATGGTTCTCTTAAGGTATCTTTTGTAAAAAAAAATGGTTCTACATAGAACCATGAACAAATAAGAACTCTTTCATCATTAAGAGGTTCTTTACATCATGAAACCATTCTTCAGATTCAGCATCCTATATAGAAATGTCTATATAACACAAAAAAAAACTTGTTGTGTTACAAACTACAGCAAAACAATAGAACCCTTTTCAATTGTTCAACTTTAATCATGCAAAGGCTTCTTTAAGTGTTTGTGGTTCTATATGGAACCATTTCCTTCACTAAAGAACCTTTGAAGAACACTCATTTTTAAGTGTGTACCCACCGACTTTCATTTACATTAGCTACCTACATTAGCTACCTTTTAAATGAAGGTTCCAAAGTTAAAACAAATGGTTCTACTGTATATACAGCCAAGAACATTCAAAGAACCATCTGCATGAATAAAGGGTTTGGTGCATCATGGAAGGGTTCTTCAGTGTAAAGCTTCTGTCCAGTCTTGTTTCCATACTGTTCCTTGTCTGTCCTTCTAGGGTCTTGTTTTGTTTTGCCATGTGCTTTTCCAGAAAAAGACTATGACTGTGACTGTTTTCTGTCTTGTCTCTGTCTTAGCTCCGCCCTGTCATCAGTGTTCCCACCTGTGACTCCTTTGTAGCCCTGCCTTCTCGTTATCTTCCCCAGGTCTGTCTAGTCACTGTCTGTGTATAAGTAGTCTTTTGTTTCAGTGCATTTTATTGGTCGTCATTGTCATGTCCACCTTTTGCACTCACCGTCCATCATCTGTGACATAGTTCTATATAGAACCTTTTGGAAAATGGTTCTACTATTATTATCTCAAGCTTGTAGTAATATAAGAGCACTTTTTGCTGCCATATAGAACCCTTTACAGTATGTTTTCCATCAATCTAAAGAACCCTTTTGTGACACAAAGAACTCTTTATTCATGCAAGGGGTTCTTTCAGTGTACATGGGTCTATATAGAACCATTTTCTTTATTAAGAACCCTTGAAAAAACATGTTTTTAAGTGTGTACCAATTTGGTTTTCTAGGACATTCACCAGCTAACACAAACAAGCAAACAAGCATTTTAAAACAGCCCATTTTTAGACAATTCAATTCAACATTGAATTGACATTATTTCAGCCAAAGAGGGGATATCATTAGGGCATAGGGTGAAAATTGCACTTCTATTAATTACATTTTATTTTGCAGGTCATTATTAAAAGACATTTCTCCAGTTTTGTGTTGACTGAGACTGGACTGCTTTTGGAATGAATCAGAATTCTATTCCAATTGAGCGATCAGTCGGATTGTTATCGGATCATCCCGCTGAATGTAAAGTGGGTGGTGTGTGATGATGTGTATGATGATATATTCTCCCTGTAACCTTCAACAGAACAGCCTTCATTACCCTTGGGTATCCAGTCTCTTTCTACTGTTGGAGTCATGAAAGCTGACCTTATCTGAGGCAACTGAGGCCTGAAGTTCCTCAGATGTTTTTCTGGGTTCTTTTTGACTTTTGGAGAAGTGAGATCTTAGAGGAATGTTTAGTGGGATAAAGACTCTCACTTCCAGCTTTCTTCTTTCTCATCCCTTCTGGATTTGTTTTACTATAACTGTTTCCTCGGATTGTTTGAAGACCAGAAATGATCTAGTGAGTCATTCAAACATGCAAATTGTGTGTGTGTGTGTGTGTGTGTGTGTGTGTGTTATAAATTGTATCTTATAACAGAGAGAAAGTTCTGATTAGATTTGAGTTTTGATTTCCCATCAGCTCCTGCTGTCTGTGTTGTGAGTCGGTGAGTCAGCTCACCCAAAACAGGCAGATTCATCTGCTCAATCTGGCAACCAGTAAATAATTAGGAGAACAGGTGTGTACCACACTCCAGTCTGGCAACCATCGGTGCTGAGCATGTGCCAGCTATCTGCCTGCCATTGCACTGATATATCTGGCATTTGTGTGTGTGTGTGTGTGTGTGTGTGTGTGTGTGTGAGAGAGAGAGAGAGAGAGAGAGAGAGTGAGCACTGCTCAGAGGAGTTCTGAAGCAGAGAAATGTGTCTTCCTTCACTGAAAACATCACCTCTTCCTGACACGACACCAGTCAATAGTCAAAGGCTGGTCATACTTTTATGGAAGTTAAAATCCACTGTTAACCGTGACCTGAACTGTCTTGAAGGAGATTCAGGTGGAATCATTGTCCAAGTAATTTTATTTTTCTGCTTATGTAAATTGCCAGTTTGGCCTGACGAATGAGGAAATTGATAAGCTGGCACTTGAACCTTCGACTCCTGACATACTTCAAACCAAAGATACAATCCTGATGAATAAATTGAGCAGTGAGGTTCGTAAAAACATTCATGCATAAAAGCAGTTTCTCTTTGTCCACAGAACCTGCACCTGCAAAACCTCAGAGTTGAAAACAGAGACAAAAGAATCTACAGAGACACCATTGATCTGCTACTTTTTCAGTTTGTATAGAGCCCTCCTTTCTGCACTTAAACTCTCAGCCAAGCCCAGCTCCCCCGCCACAGAGTATCAGTTCTATGGATCAGTTTTTTCTTGTTTAGGACAAACTTGTTCCAACGCTCGAGCCTAGGTCACCTGCTCCCCCCCTTACAGAAACCTGTGCACCAGTGGCCTCCATACCACTCTCTCAGGGGGCCCATGAGTGGGCACTGGATAAACTGAAGCCAAAAATTGGTGGTCATGCAGGAAAGATGAGTTATGGACCAGTGCTTTGGTCTTTTGGCAAATATAGAAATGCCTGTGGGATCCAATGTAGCTGATCCCAAAAGATGTCCAGCAGAGCTGCCTGGATGCTTGGTCAAAGATTTGGAGGTGGGTTGATACAGTCCGGTTTGTGCAAAAAGGAAACAAACCACCATTAACTTTTAACACGCTCTCAATCTCACAGTACATCTTGATTATAGCTATGACACAGAATAGAAGTAATACTTTAGGGAGGTCCAAAACTAAATGTACATTGTCAAAGATGGACCTGCCAGGCACACAGTATGTCTGGTCAGTGTGTATGACTTGCCCCATCATCTTCCGCCAGTCTTCAGCACTGTGAGGTCTCTCTTCTTGAGCAGGAGAGTGAAGACGGCTCTCCTGCAGCTCCGGGGAGCCTGCTCTTCGCCAAGCTGCTCTTCTGCACTTCACACTTTGCTGATTTTGCATTGAACCATAAAATGATCTATAAAACCAACAGGGACAATATCACAATGTGTGAACATACTCAAATGGTGTTTAAAACAATAAAACTGATGCAGTCTTGCCAGTGAGAGAATGGTGTCACTAGTAGTCTTGTAAGTGTCCTGTGACTCCAGTTCCCTACTCCAGTCTACACTGTTACTCACATCATAGTGATGGTCTTGCAGAAATATAACATCAAGTCCTTTGCATTTAATAAAATCAGACATTTTGTCTCTAATGCACAGTCCCTCAGCCTGTTAACATTTAAGGATGTAAGTATTCAACCATTCACAATATAATAGTTAAGACAGTTCAAACCACAACAGCATTCCCCTCCCTGTTATTTTCTTAATTCAAAACAGTTGTACTTCAGTTAAAGCCCCCTGTCTTCTGAACTACTGAACACCATGTATGAACTTTTCTTTATCAGAGAAGAAGGTGGAGAACTATACATTTCTACTGCCCTTTACTGCATTGTAAAAACATCTTTATCACTGTTTAAAAGACTCACTATCAGATATGTCTATTTCAGACACCAGAACTGACATTTTGACCTGCCTGCTGTTCGAGTTCTTGTGTGGGTTTAAAGCACAGAACTTCAGTGTTGTGACCCTCGTCCCAGGAGGGACAACTCCCCCGCAGCTCTGTTTTTAGGAGAGGAGGAGCATTTGACAGGATGATTTTCTTGGATGGTGTACTGAGGTGTTTGTACAGAAGTGAACTGGCCCTGAATAACCACAGAAGTCTGGATCTGCCGGTTAGCATGTTCCACCATGTTTACGAACAGGACAAGGCCTTTATTCATCAGAGAAGCAGAGACTGTGTCTGACCACCTCACCTGCCGCCAGGCAGCACTCCTCCGGGCCACATTTGGAGTTTATCTTCACTCCATGCCTGTGGGTCAAACTTTCATGCAGTTGATCCTGAGAAGCCATTGCTCTTCTCAGCTCTGCCGGGGTCAGAGAGCCTCCAGTAGACAAACACCGGTAAAATGGAAATCATTGGTAAAATGGTAGATGGTAAAATGGGATCATTGTTATTTGTTCATTGTTAAATGGGTTAACTTATTGTTGATATATGGACTCGATGATGTCATATACTTGCCCCTTTACGCCACATTTTAGAATCTGGTAGGACAGTCCAGTTTGCCAAATAGAATCAAAATCAGATTTATTTTCAACAAAGATTGAGGAAATTAAGCCCTGGTTCCAGGATTCAGGAAAGCAGCTGGCTTTCAGAACCAGATTGAACAGTTTTAGTAAGGCCCTGTGCAGCTCAGGTGAGCTGTTCTTCAGAATCTCAGTCCTGATGCTGTCAGGGCCACAAGCTTTATTTTATTTTACATTTTGGAGAGGGTCTGACAGTTCTTTTGGGGTAATTTGGTTATTGTTAATTATAACACAGTAAGGTCTGACCCTGCAATGTGATTGGCTAAGAGACTTTCTGTGAGTGCTGGTATTGCACAATAATGCATGGCAACCAAAGCTCTCCATGCATTACTCCACCACATATGTACATAACCTAGCAATGATGCCAGCTCTTACAAGCCAACCACCACAGCCATAAACAATCCAATGTCTGTTGGAATGAATTATAGAGAGTTGATCAAATCTACTGACTTTGAAAAAAATGGTTTCAATGATAAAGCAATTAATGCCCAGGGTGATTGCTGGGAGCCATGGTTTTGTCATCCTTACAAGCAAAAATGTGGATTTGTAAAACAAACATCCTGGGCTCTTATTGTTTTCACATCTTGGTTGAAGAGCACTGACATTGAAGTCAATTTTAGTACCATCCAAAAAAATGAAATGAATCAGCTCCTATGACGTTTTTATGAACCTCTCAGAAATGTGAAGGGAGAGTTATATAGCATCAGCAGCTTTGTTGGGTTAAGAGCTGGACTCAACAGATATGTGAATGAACCTCCAATCAGTCATGGATGGTATTTGATGAAAAAAGATGCACAGTTTACACCAGCCAACAATGTCTTTGAGGGTGTTGTGAAGACAATAAGAAAGAACAGAGAGGACAGAACCTTACACCATCCCGCAATGTTGTCTGAAGACCTTACAAAAATCTACCAGTCAAAAGCACTTGATCCTGGAACACCGAAAGGTATTTTAAATAAAGTAGACGACACCACTCATTATTTAGATAAATAACATGGTTAGCTTTCTGCACCTAAAACGAATGGGAATGATTTTCCCCAGACAGGTTTAGTTTGACATTTAGCTCCAGATTGGCACATGATGAAAGGAAGGATTCTCAGCTTTGCCAAGAACCATTCATAATGAAAATGAGGGAAAAAATATCACTCTATCCTTTTTCAAACATCATGAAATCACAAAACCCACCAGGAGTGAGACAGAAAGCTGAGATGGGGGCGGGGGCAGGATTGTATTGAGACACAGATCTGGAGAAGGGTACAGAAATAATCTGACCTCATAAACGGAAGACATTTGGAACCACCAGGACACTTCCTAGAGCTGAGTGTTCGTGATAGAAGGGCTTTAGTCAGGGAGGTGACCAAGAGTCACTTTGACAGAGCTCCAACATTGCTTTGTGGAGAGAGGAGAACCTTTTCTGCAGCACTACTATATATCATACTATATATGATTTAAATATTGACCTATCAGAGCTCTGCAAGATTTGCACAGGTTTAACTTGGTTTCTATCTCAGGAAAATGTAGGAGAAAGATTAAGATTATATTTAGTGCCAAATCTGAAAGAGTATGGCTTTGTGGGTCACTCAAGATGCAGCGGCCAATTAGAATTCAGCTACATCACTAAACACCTGCCTCATCCATTATTGTGTGTGTGTGTGTGTGTGTGTGTGTGTGTGTGTGTGTGTGTGTGTGTGTGTGTGTGTGTGTGGATTGAGAGTTTTATAGTAATTTACATGAAATCCTGCCTCCCTATTTCAGAGCAGCAGATTAATCTGTTCAGCCCACTTTAGCCTTCAACTCTAACTCTCTCTCTCTCTCTCTCTCTCTCTCTCTCTCTCTCTCTCTCTCTCTCTCTCTCAGTAAGAGCAGACTGTCTTCCACCATGAATCCGGTCTACAGTCCCGTTCAGCCTGGGACTCCATACGGAAACCCCAAGAACATGGCCTATACAGGTGAGAGGGACTCTGTTAAAACCTGTACATTGTCTGCGTACATGCTAATGTTCAGGCTCTGCATTATTCAGACATGCTTGGTTCAGAGGTTGAAAAGTAAACAGGGTGTAAAATTGTGGTTTATTGTAGAGAAACTTACAATACACTCAGAGTTCTTTAAAGTGGTGGTAATAAGAACCAGGGGTCACCATGACTACCTCATAACTGTAAATATTTTATTTACTATGTAAACCCACCAGCATTATGCTGGTGAAATAGTTGTAAATCCTTCATTGGGACTANCTCTCTCTCTCACTCTCTCTCTCACACACACACACACACACACACACACACACACACACACACACACAGACTGCTGGAGTTTAATATCAAGGCGAGGGAACAGAGTGTTTCTATTACTGACGCTGTTCTCTCTGTTTGAAATGAAAAAGGCATTCCAAAAATGTTCCGGAAAATCAAGTTGTTCTCGAGTACAAGTTTATCTAAAGGCTTCCCAATTTTCCACAATATTCCAGAACATGAACTTGAGTTTTGAAAGCTCCCAAACATTCTAAAATGTTATCTAGTAAGTTTTCATTCTGAAGAGCATTTTTCCCCAAACTTCCAGATAAGTTCCACAGCAGAAGAGCAGTAAACACTTCCCAATTTTCCTAAATGTTCCAAATAACAAACCTTACGACAGAAGAGGGTTAAAAATATACTGCAGTATTGCAGTAAATATATTTCAGTCTTCCAAACACTTGAATTTGAAAGAGCACTGGGAAAGTTAGCATTCCAGTGTTTTAGAAAATGAACATCAGTGTAGAAGAGCATTTTAAAGATTATCCCATCATTCCGAAAATAATCCAGAAAATAATCTTGTGTTGTGGAGGAGCATTATGAAAGCTTACAGATACATACTGTTTCAGGAGGGTGCAGAAGAGCATGCCAAAGGACTCAAAACATTCTGAAATACCCCAGACAAAGAAGTTCAAAGAAGATGTTTCCGTCAACGAAATTTGACAAAACTACCTTCAACTTGAACCTTAGAGAACATTCTTAATGCTAATGTTTAAAAAGAATCAAGGAAATGGCTTACACATATCAAGTACAGCATGGTTTGCCCCACAATACTTCAAATCGAAAGGAAGACAAGCATCCAGCCTCTTTTCTGACCTGGCTCCACCGTGGTACAGTGAATCCACTGGTGGAGACCTGAGTCACTTGATGTCTTCAAACGTCAACAGAAGACCATCTCTTTCATTTAATACATGTAAGGATTAGAATTATGCTGAATCTTGTGGGTATCAAGGTCTTCGTTCTGATGCTTGTTTTTGGCAGCATTTAAACTTGAGGTATCTCTAGACTTTACAAACTAGCTAAGGATATTTTCTGAGTGACCATTTGTAAGTCACTCTGGATAAGAGCATCTGCCAAATGCGGTGAATGTAAATACTGCATTTGATTTTGGTCATACAGGGTCATGCAGGTTGTTTAGCTTGGTCAGGTGGATCATGATTAACCAGATAAACCATGCAACTCAAATGGCCCTATGCTGATCAAGAAATAAGATGATTAACCAGTTTAACCAGGTTAACCAGCTTGAGCTGAGTTCTTTTTTCATTAAATTGAGTTTCTAAATATTTTCACCCTGAAATTTTACAAAAGGTACATTTTCAATGACCTACAAATCATTTTACCTGTGTATGGAAGGCTGAACCCTATAGAGTTACATTTTTATATATAAAGCATTAACACTAGAACATCTAAAGCTACAAGCTTTATCAATACCATTGATTTCAGACCTACCCAGCTCTGATTCAAAAGGCCCCCATTTGATTTGATTCCCTACTGGGTTTAATATAGATTCATTTAGGCACATTTTGTTACAATAACAGATTTTTAATTTAATCTCCACAAGCAAGTCAAACTGATTTTACAGGATCAAATCAATACAAAATAAAGCTAAGCCCTGTCCTAAGCAGAATCGTTTCTGTCTACAAGCTCTCGAACGTGGTGAAAACAACTCTTATTAGGGTAAAATGAATGTTTTTAAACACCCCTGACAGCAATGGATTCACAGTAAATTCATTAATTTCATATGCTTGTAGGTCACAACCCATAAACACAATCTTGTTTTTCTCACCATCACTGAAGAGTGAAATCAATAATTTACTTGGCTTTAAGACACTGAGTGAGCCCATGGTTTGACCCCTTGATCAACAGTTAGATCAGATCTGAAGGGCTAGTCTGCAGTTCCACTGAAGGGATTACCTAGGTTGGTTCGATTGATGTAAAGGACTGTATTCCAGTGAGTTCAGAGAAAGCCTGGAGCACAGATTATTTCCCAGTTCCAGATATTGCCAGCCTCACATACCACCTCTGTAATTAGAACCCCTTTTCCCACCTCTGTAACACTGCAATACCACTGTCTCTAAATCTGCTGCCAAAACCCTTATCCACACATTCATCTCTATCCCCCTGAAGACCTGTAACTCCCTAGTGGTCCTAACCCTCACTTCTACAAACTCCAGCAACAAGCTCTCATAGAATACTTCAGTTTCCCTTAAGAAATTTGTAACATTTGTTCAAAGATATGAAGATATTTGTGCATATTTAACAATTCACAAGGAGACAATGCAGTTACATGTTACAGTTATGGTTAAGTTTAGGTTATGGTAAAGTTTAGGGTGTGTGTCACGTATGTGAGACGTGGTCATCTGGTCATCCCCTGTCTCATCTTTGTTTTGTTTATCTCCCCTTGTGCATCTGAGCACATGTCCTGTCCCCACCCATTCCCATCTGTGTCCCATTTGCCATCCAGTCCAGGTGTCTGTAATCATGTCTTGTTCTTTAATCCTTCTGTTTCAGTCCGTCCTTATCAGTCCAATTGTCTATGCTACTGTAGTGATGGTTAGTGTTGTTAGTTGTTCATGTATTTATCCATCTGTTTGTGTTTCCTTTTCACTGTGTATTAAATTCACAACCCTGCAGGTACTTCTGGTATCCTGCCTCGTCTGTTCTGCACACAACCCTGACAGTGTGGCTCGGTTAAGTTATGGTTAAGGATGAGTTTAGGGCTTGGTTCAGTTTAGGTTATGGTTAAGGATGAGTTTAGGGCTTGGTTCAGTTTAGGTTATGGTTAAGGTTTGGGTAAAATTTGTTTACATTGTTGGTTAGGGTAAGTGTCAGTGAAAGGGTTGGGTTTAGGTTTAGGTGTAGGTTCAAGTAATACAATTACAGTAGTTGCTTTGTGACAATCTCTGTTCAAATCACTTCCTTTTTGCTTATGAAGGTTGCATCAATAATTGTTGCATATGCATAAGAATACTACACATTGTATGACACACCTGCACCTGTTCACGTCATCACATTACACCCATCTTGCTATATCTCCACTGCCAGCAATTCAAGGCAACATCGCATATGACTGAAATTTCTTTCCAACATACAGAACCCTACATAACCTCACTCCTCCTTAACTGTCTGATCTGCGGAATCGTTTCAAAACAGCTTGCACTCTCAGGTCTTCCTCTGCTGGTTTACTCACTATACCACCATCCAAACTACATGGAGAATGTACTGTTTGAATAATAATTTGATGCTCTACTCTTTTGAGGTATATCCACAGATTTACTATAGATGGTAAAATGTTACATGTTTATTGATGTCTAATGGAATGACTCTACCAATCAAACATTCAACCAACACTGGTTGCAACACAAACTCAAAGCATGCTTAACAGTTGGAGAGGTGTTCTTTGAATGAAGTTCTGCAGCCCTTTTTCTCCAAACATTCTTTTACTAGTTATACCAAATTGCAATATCATTATCAGTCCAAATGACTGGCATTAAAAATACCATCACTAACATCTAGCATTCACTTGGTTGTAAAATAATCATTTGATCAAAGATGCTCAATATTAAATGGTCTGAAATTGCCTTTCATCATTTCAAACAGACTCTATCATCAACATTTTTAGCTTTGGATGAAGTTGACAAAATATTCTTTTCATTTGTAAGATGACGAAATGCTTGACTTGTACAGGATGTGTACAGTCAGGATACCTAAGATTTTCATTGATTGGTTGAACTGCTGACACTGTACCTACAGCTCAAATAAATTAATTTCTGCAATAGTATTTCTCCAGGGTAGAGGCTTGTCATTGTGCAGACTCTTCAAGGCCATTCTGCATCCTGTGCACAATGATGTCCCTGGATCTTCTGTGCATATGTGGCTTTGGCCCTTAACCTGCATTCAGCTCTCTTCTAAACTGAGTTCCAGTGTGTCACCAGACCTGAAGGCAGCATGCCTGCCTTTCAGCAGATTATGGGCGTCTGCGTTCAGCCAGTGTTTCTGGTTCAGGTAGCACATCACCGAAAGCTGGTTTTGGTCTGCACGGAAGAGCAGCCAGCCGTCAATGTGGATGGCTGAGTCGGGCATGGTGTTGTTTTGCCAGTTCATTGCAGTTCCTCATCTCCTCGGGAAACACTCATCCTCAGCTGCAGAAGATCCAACTTGTTGTCTAGAAAGCAGACATTGGCCAGGAACATGGACAGAATCGGTGGTCTGTTAGCACTTTTTATCACTTGCCCCTCTTCTTCTTCCTCACACACCACTTCCTCTAGCCTTTTATCCACTGAATTCTGCTATGCCACACCGGTGTCCTCATTAGCTCTGAGATTGTGGATCATTGTTGTTTTTGTAGCCAAACCATCCTTAATGTTAATAAGTTTGGTTTGGTGAATGAAGTAGGACACAGAGCCAATGTAAAAAAAGAGAAACCTCTACACTGTTATTTGCTGCCATCTCTACGTCTTAAATCATGAGTCAGTTTGTTTAGCTTCGTCATGAAGTTTGTGCTTTTGATTCCCTGCTCCTCAGCGCAGTTTTTGACTATGCTCTTAGGACGAGGGTGACCAGGCTTGTTCCTGAAGCTCCAGGAGGTAATGAAGGCCTTTGGAAGTATCTTAATATTAGAGTCGTCTGTGTTAAATCTGAAGTCTCCAGAAGTCTAACACACCTGATCCTAGTAACAAATGTTTGCTGAAGAACATGAGCAGGAGCCACTGCATGAAACCAAGACTCAAAGGAAAAACTTCCTAAAGGTTTCAAAAAGAAATCTGAATATTAGTCAGTTGTTTTGGATGTGAAGTCTTCAGAGTTGTAGATGGGCAGTTAAAAACTCCAAAAGGAGTTTTCTCTTTTGTGTCTTTCTCAAAAGACACACTTACGTTTCTCACAGTGCTTCCTGCTCATGGTCTTATGGCAAGGATGCCCATTTTTGCATCTAGAGACCTGCATATAATCTTAGATACCTAATCCAGGTAATCAAGGCCTTCAGGAACCTTTGAATTCCAGGGATGTAAAAGGACCAGGTTTTGAGTACTATGTACTCTTGTTGTTTCTTCTTCAAACTTTTAGCTTCCTCCTTTTGATTCTTGGTTCCTCTAATTCTTTATTCCTCATGACCACAAAATGTTTTTGGGGCCTCTCACTTTTTTCTCACTGTTTCATTTTTTTTCCTCACTAGTTTCTTCTATATATACTTTGGGAGTTTGTCCTTTTGGTACCTCTCATTCCTCATTTCTGTAGGCAGTTTTCCCCACTGGTCAAAAAAAAGTCATGATCTAAAATTCAACTAGTGGGAGCAAGAGTTATCAATGTGTTTATAATGTGTTTTGTCTAAAACCAATAATGAATGTTTTTGCTTCAGGCCTAAAAATGTTCTTGTGTTTTTGACAGAAGCCTTATTTTATGCATTGTGTTGTAACTGCCCTGCAGGTATGTCATTAGCTTTCATTGCATAAGCATTGTGCTCTCTAGGCACTTACTTTATGTCTTTGGTTGTATAAAATGACAGTGTGGGTATATTTATACAGTATATTGCAGAATGCTGTACAAAAATGCAGTTTATGACCAGCAGGTTAGTGGCTGGATTGGGGAGTGGAACATCTGTTTAACTGCCTGTAGTAACTCTGTCAATGTGAATCATGGGATGTATACCTGTTTAGGGCTAAATCTAAGTTCTTCCCAAAAGAACTTGGAAAAAGAGATTTGGGTGCAAAGAACTTCAGGTCACAACAGGTTCTATAAAGGTTCTTTACCAATATGTGGAGTTTTTAAGTCTTGATGCTTTTAAAATGTTCTCCAAAACTCATGAAGATAAAGATGGCATACACTTGTAACAGAAAGAAAATTATTTTAAATTAAAAAGGAAAGGAGCACCATGCTAATATTTGGTCATTTCAAAAAAGTTTAGGAAAGTCCAAATAATTCAAAATTCAAAGGTTTATAAAAACCTCTCATGACTCCATATCTCAGCAGCCTCTAAGCAGCTGCTGAGCACTCTGAACATATGATTAACATTCTGATTCCAACAAAGCAGGAGATACTATTAGAAGATAGCAGCTCAGTTCATACTAAAGAAATGACAGTTAACAGGGACAGTGGAGGTCAAGTTGAAATCTTCATAGATAACTGCTCATTGGATTGGTATAAAAGAAAATCAAATCCCTAATTGACTCTAAAAGAACCCCAGGACAATTGATCAGACTACTGCAATGGTGGTGGTGGTGCACTGTCCTACTATGCAGCAACTCTTGCACTAATTTGACCTTCATGAAAGGGTCATAGAAAGAACGTGTTTTCTGTGTCATCACCAAAAATAAATAAAATAACCTGAACCTATTTCTATTAACCTGTAAGGTTCAAATGATTTTTTGCTTTTAATGCCCACAATGGAAACAAACTTCAAAAGTGACTCTGTTCTATTTCTGGTCCATTTTCAGAAATGAAAGCTTTAGTGAAAGTTATCAGGAGACTCAAATGCCATGCCTTCCTGCCATCCTCAACCAATCACTTGTCTCCACCTCCACTTTAAAAGGCTTTTACTCACATACCCCTTTTACTGCTTTACAGATGCTGTCATTTCACTTTTCCCTCCTTCCACCTGTCAACACCAGTTTGTTCACGTTGGTTGTCCAGGGGGTTGCCTCTGCCACGCTTTCCATACTTGGCAGACGTTTCAAAACCTGGTCTGATTTCAGGGCCAATGCCAAAGACTTTAATTCATAATTATTAATATTTTTCAGAATAAAACGTTTTTGAATACTACTCAGAAGTCTGGTAGAACTGATGATATCTCAGACCACTTTGTATTCACACCATAACTGCTATAGAAAGCAAACCCCAGCTGCATAACTTTGAACTATGTCAATCAATCAAAATTTATATGTAGAGTGTTTTTCACAACTGATGTCACAAAGCAGCTTTACAGACAACACATGAACAAAGGACAAGACATAAACCCCCTGATGAGCAAGCCATCAGGCAAACAGTGGCAAGAAAAACTGAGGTGGAGGAAGAAACCTTGGGAGGAACCATGCTCAGAAGTGGGGACACCTCCTCCATTGGTCAACTACTTATACACAGTTATTTAGGGGACACTGAACCCCCACATGCCTGGTCCAGTACTCTGGTGTACTGGTGTGATGTTAGTTTGGTGGTGGACATAATAGTAACAGTGGCAACTAATTAGGGTCTTTGACATTGTTGGTGATGGCAGATGAAAAACTAGGCCAGGTCCAGTAGACGGAAGGGAGTTCGGGGTCCTTCTCAGATGGGGCAGAGGAGCTGGATGTTAGCATTTCATCAGCTCAGGCCGATGGGTCATCATTAACTCAGAAAAGGTACAGAGATGCAATTAATTTGGTGTTTAGATTTATAGAGAATAGAGAATGTAAACATTACCAGAGTGTGGCGCATGACTCCAGCAGATTTAACTATAACAGCTTAATGAAAAGGAGAGAACCAGAAGAACATAAACATGGGAGCATCCTGAAACATTAGCATCCAACCATCTCCATCGTCACAAACCTGAGTGATCGCGTGAAGGAGCACCAACATCCCAGTTTATCATAAATCCCAGTTTACCATAAATCCCAGTGTCCCTGGATCTACAGCCTGTAACTAAGCAGAGACCTTAATTACCAAAAGCTGCACTGAACAAGTGATTTTCAGTCTTGACTTGAAGACTGAGACTGTGTCTGAGTCCCGAACATTATCTGGAAGGTTAGTCCAGAGCTGGGGGGCTTTGTGAGAAAAGGCTTTTCCCCCTGTTGAAGCCTTCTGAATTCTGGGAACTAATAGGAAGCCAGCACCCTGTGATCTGAGTGATCGTGGTGGCTCATAAAGGTAAATTAGATCCTGTAAGTATTCAGGAGCGAGCCCGTGTAGGGCTTTATATGTAAATAAAAGAATTTTGTATTCAATTCGGAATTTAACCGGAAGCCAATGCAGTGCTGATAGTATTGGACTGATGTGGTCAAATTTTCTAGTTTTAGTTAAGACTCTGGCTGCAGCATTTTGAACTAACTGAAGTCTGTTTAGGTTCCTACTTGAACAACCTGACAATAGTGCATTGCAGTGATCTAACCTTGAGGTAATAAAAGCATGCACCAGTTTTTCAGCAGTGTGTAAGGATAGGGCTTTTCTTAACTTGGAAATATTACGAAGATGGAGAAAAGCGATCCTAGTAATATTACCTATGTGTTGGTCAAACGATAAATCTGAATCAATTATGACGCCAAGATTTTTGGCTACTGAACTAGGTATAACTGAGAAATCCTAAAATCCTGGTCCTAAAATAGAGCCTTGTGGGATTCCATATCTCATTTCAGTGTGATTGGAAGATACACAGTTTACATTTACAAATTTAAAATGATTAGTTAAGTAAGATCTGAACAATGAGAGCACTGTTCCTGTAATTCTGACCACATTTTCTAATTTTTCTAGGACAATATTTTGATCTATTGTATCAAATTCTGCACTTAAATCTAGCAGCACAAGCAGGGACACACAGCCTTGATCAGAGGCAAGAAAAGGATCATTTGTAATCCTAACTAGGGCTGTCTCAGTACTGTGATGAGGCCTGAAACCAGATTGGAATTTTTTAAATATGTGATTCTTGTGCAGGTATCTGCACTTCTTCATGAAGGTCTGATGGGATTGAATCTAGACAGCAGGTGGCAGAATTTGAGGAGTAAATCATTTAATTCTGACTGTGGAAATAGATTAAATGTTTCCAACTTTTCTTCTATATCTATATTTTGTTCTCTATCAGCCACACCAGACGGAAAACTGTTTAGGTCTAATATTTTGGGTTGCATTTTCTGTCTAATATTTTCTATTTCATGATTGGAAAAAGTCCTTATAGGTATTGCTACTTAAATTTGATGGAATCTGAGGTGGTGTACCTGCCTGAATTTTTGTAAATTTCAAGATTGCACCGAAGAGTATTTGTTTTTGTTTTTTTGATTAGCGAGGATAAATAATCTGAATGAGCTCTAGTGAGACCCCTTCTGTATTCAATAAGACTGTCCTTCCAAGCTGAGTGGAATACTTCCAGCTTGGTTGATTGCCATTTCCGTTCTAACCTTGTTTGTAGCAGGAACTGTGAGTGTGTCTAGTTGTACAAGAGTAAAGAGCAATGACATACATTCTTCACACTTGGTGCAGTTTTCTGTGTCTTCTTATCACCAAAAGTTGATCCGTGTTTGCTTTTTGGAGAAAAACAAATGTCTGTAACAGCACAAATGCTTGCAGGTTGTCCGCTGTCTTATCACTTACATTTGCTGACACTAGGCAATGCCCTCTGTTGATGATGTATTTGAGTTCTTTTGGTGGAAAAGGCCTATTTGTGTTGAATAAACTTCATGAACCTTCCAGACATTCTACAGAGATATAAAATATCTTCTTTCTTCCAGTGAACTGACATCATGACACACATTATTACATCAGCACACAGAACCCCTGTTTATTGGTACGAATCAAAGACTCATTGCAGGAAGAGCACACATCCAGCCAAGCACAGAAAGAGACTTCAAGCAGACAGTACAAAAACATTCAAGAAATATAAAAAGAAAGCAGTTGAACTGAGAGAAATAGAAGGATGGGTAGGAGGAAGCATGGTCAACAGTGACTGAAGAGTAACGTTCCAGTTAGCATGATATTGGGCCTCGCCTTCAAGAGTGCACAGAGATTCTCATAGGCACTGCTACTACATAGCTACCATTACTAATGATCATTTCTAAAGGTTTATGGTTTGAATTTGACAGTATGAATGTGTGGTGCATGAATAGGTGGTGCAGTTGGGAGCCCTCAGGTCCTTCTAGACCTTCAAAGAAGCACTAATGACTAATTAAGTTTCATTTTCAAATAAAAGGGCTAAAATCCTTCCTTTTTTGTTGTATCTAGGTCTATGCCACCTGTTAGAAACCATCACCAACTATGAACATTTATGGCTCAGGCAGAAGGTCTACACTGTTAAAAAGAATAGTGGTACCAAGGGTTCTTTAAGCATTGCCAGAGTTCCCTAAAGTTCGTAAAAGAGATGTATGTGAGGAACCTTTTAAAAGGTTTAAAAACCTTCTCTTCATGTCAATCTCTTTTCAATAATCATTTGAAGCACTTTTCTGAGACATCTTTAAATGTGGCCGTAGCCGCGACACTGGAAGGGACATGTGGTGTCCAATTTTCAGATTTGCTCAAAATGTATTTTTGGAAAAAGTGTCATTAATTGTATGAAGTGAACACATGGTATAAGTGAGCCAATTTGCGAGTACTAAATCAGTTAATCATTACTAACATAAGCTATCATAACCTCGCACCAGCAATGTCCACTTTATCACTACGGCCTTGGGTCTCATGGTTCATCACTGGGTTAGCACAGCAGTTTATCCTGTACAAGATGATTAGAACTGCATGTCTGGCTGAGAAGGTACTAGTTCTCCAGCAGAGTCTCCTCAATTAACATGTAAATCTGTTCTATCCATGGAACTCACTTTAACATGACGGCCACATCAGTGTTCCAACCAAGAGTCCCAGGGCTCAGCCCATAAAGGGAAAAGGAGTTTTTCTTTCTTTCGTCCCATGTACAGTTTCACTTTCGGGGTGGTGGTGGTGGTGGTGGGGGGTCTCATTAACACCTTATCACATTTAGGACTACAGCCTACATTCAATTACTTACAACACACCAATCCAGCACAGTAAAAGGGCTGTAACCCTGTACCTTCAAGCATAAAGTATAGGTTAGTGGTACCCAACCCTGGTTCAGGAAAACACACTATCCTGCACACTTCAGTGGATTCCTGCTGTAACACACCACCAGAATGAGCTTAGTAATGGGCTGATTATCTGGATCAGGTGTGTTGGGAGCAAGGGGTCCTCCATGAGTTGAGAATTTTTGTGACTGGCTGACGAAGACCAGGCCCGTCATGTTATCTGTTCACATAAATGTTCATTCACCATGTAGGTATTATGTATGAGGATAAAGAAAATGCAGGGAAATTTCTCCTAAAAACAACATCAGCAATTTAAATCTCTCCTTCCATATTCAGGGGATTGGTGAGAAATGCTTTGGACATGCCAGCTCTATTTTAAGCGTGATAAACCTCAAATTTGTTGAGTGTCGATTGGATGGTGAAGGGTTTATGTTTGATGGATTACACTAATGCCCTTCTGCTTGTGTGGACACAGTTGTCCATTGCTGTCCACTGCATAATCTGTGTTATTTCTGGTGTTCAGAAAGCTGCAGGCCAAGAGCCATCCTACACCATCCTCAGTTCTTGGAACAAGATTTGAAGTGTTTTGAAAACAGGATTTGAAAGAAACGTATGAAAGCAGGCCTTTATGAACTGGACAATATATACTGAACAACCATAACATAATGACAACCTCCATGTTTCTACACTCACTGTCCATTTTATCAGCTCCTCTGACCACACAGGAGCACTTTGTAGTTCTATAAATACAGACTGTAGTCCATCTGTATCTCTGTAAACTTTATCCTCCATTCACCCTGACCTTCAATGGCCAGGACCCCACAGGACCACAACAGAGCAGATATTATGTGAGTGTTACGATACATGGTGGTGGTGTGTTAGTGTGTGCTGCGTTGGTAAAAGTGGATCAGACACAGCAGTGCTGCTGGAGTGTTTAAACCCCTCAGTGTCACTGCTGAACAGTCCACCAACCAGAAATATCCATCCACAATGTCCGATGGGGAGCTTTTTGTGACCACTGATGAAGGACTAAAAGATGACCAACACAAACTGTGAAGACTTGGTCTACAAGGTGGAGTGTCAATAAGAGTGGACAGTGAGTGGACACAGCGTTTAAACGCTCCAGCAGCACTGCTGTGTCTGATCGACTTGTACCAGAGCAACACACACTCTCACCACCACGTGTGACTGCAGTGCTGAGGATGACCCACCACCCACACAATACTGCTCTGTGGTGGTCCTGTGGGGTCCTGACCATTGAAGATCAGGGTGAAAGGAGAACAACAAAGTATGCAGAGAAACAGATGGACTAGTCTGTGATTATAGAACTGGTAAGTTGATCTGTTAAAAACAAAGGGGTGGCCATAATTTTATGGTTGATCAGTGTATTAGATAGCAATGGGCATATATACA
Organism: Acestrorhynchus altus; assembly: GCA_034509495.1. Taxonomy (NCBI): domain Eukaryota; kingdom Metazoa; phylum Chordata; class Actinopteri; order Characiformes; family Acestrorhynchidae; genus Acestrorhynchus; species Acestrorhynchus altus. The sequence continues at coordinate 5,724,066 of CM067516.1, read as the reverse complement.
TCTGAAGCACAGCAGTGACATTTCCCTTAACAGGTCACTGATAACAAATTAGAAATAAAGAATCAGTGTTTTTACCCCACCTAACATTCCCCCAGATATCTAGAATCTACCCCCACCCCTCCCACTCGCCATATAGGATCATACAGGTATAAACATTCCTACAAGCACGCTTGCGTATGGAAACCCGCTCATGCAAAATGAAATGCATCTCACGGCTAGTCACAAACACAGAAAATAAACCACAGTAAGGTTCCACCTGAACCGCCTTGCTATACAGCGTCAGTTACACTGGCTACCGCAGTCATACTGCTTGTAGCAATGTTACTTCTAAGTAGCACACTAGATGTCTACTTGGAAACACTAGCTTGTTTGTTTGTTTGTTTTTTTATTATTTAATGCCTCATAGCACTCTTTGGTCCTACACAGGGTGCTACATTGCTTATTACAGACACCGTTTGGGTTTCTTTAATGGCAGGTTCAAGTAAAATCTCAATAGAAACATTTGAACAACAGCAGAACTTTCAACAGTCAGTGCCCTCAGGCTATCACTAATTTTGTTTATATTTTACTCTGCATACTTTATTGTTCCTTTTGTCTGTATCACAGCCTCTCCTTATGTTTGCTGAGTGGAGTATTGCAGATGCAAACCTGGCCTGGCCATGTGTTTGGTTAAGATGGCATAGGATCAAGCCATGAGTTGAGTTTGGAATGGGCCGGGCAAGGTTACGGTCACCAATGTTTGGGGTGGACTAGGCTGTGATTGACCAAGTGAGAATCCTTTGTATGTAGCACCTAGTGTTCCTCTCCAGTCAGCCAGTGCAAGGAGGGGCAATATACGATGGCCAAGAGTCAGTAACCAACGTGTATGTCCATAGTCCCTTTCCTTGATTTGACAGACAGGGAGAGCCAGTGTCTGAACAGAATCCTGTCATGAAAAATTGGCATGTTAAAAAACAACAAAAAGAATGACGTTTTTGGCATTTGTTCTTGGTTGCTTTTCTAATATTGTATGGCTCTCTAAATGAATAATCCTCTTAGTGCGTTCTGTTTGTTTGCAGTTGTTTGACGTACGATCCAGTAGCCCGGCAGTTATTCCACCCCATTACGTTAGATATGATCTTTCTTTTTAGACAGAATCTCCTCAACATTCCATACCAGTCTACCTTCCATCCTGTTCATCGTTGGCAAGGTATAGTCTTTAAGGTTACAGTTACAGAATTCCATGCTTACAGCTCCTCAGAACGGATGAGGTGGAAGAGGGTGACGTTGTAGAGTACCTGATGACCATTGTTCCAAGCATAAAGGGCACGGTCCCGTGGGTTGTAATCCAACATGGAGATGTGCGAGTACTTATTCTGCAGTGCGATGTCGATATACTCGTAGGTGGAAGAGTTGGTGTGGTAGGCATAGTAGACCTTCATCCCACTGGAATAGCTGTTGGTCGCATAGAGTGTCCCACAGATCATAAAGGACTCGCCAGCACTGCGCTTTGGATGGTTAGTCGTCCACGTCTTGATGATCTGCAACGTGATTGGGTTGAGCTTGCTGATGACAATGTTGCCTGCATTCTGATTGGTGGCATAGACAGCCCAGAGCCCACCCTCATCTACCATTAGGTCAATGTCGGAGTGGCCACCCCAAGCGTAGTGGTATGCATTGCTGAACCCTGCGTTATCCAACTTCTGGGTCTTGCTGATAGTGGAGGTCTTGAAGTCGAACTTGATGATGACTTGGCTTTGGAACTTGTTGAAGTAGATTGAGCCATTGTAGACCACCTGGCCTGTTCCAGACCACGGGTGTGGCAGGCGGTGGGATGTGAAATTATCTGACGTCATGAAGTCTGTCATCGAGCGATACTCCCTAACAAAGCGGTTGTTGTGGTAACCATCCATATACCACACCTGCAAAAAAAGATAAAGCAAAGAGGTGAATTTTAAAAGAGTGTGATCAGCAAAAAAAGTAGATCTTATTCAAAAGAGAGTTTTTCAGTTTCATACAGCTTCAGCTTTTTAGACTTAAGATGCACAATGTAAAGCAGTGGTTGCCAACTCTCCATCTGGAGATCTATCTTCTTGCAGGTTTTACCTCCAACCCAAATCCAATACATCTCAATCAGACAATCAGAAGGTAGTAATCAGATGGGCAGAGTATGGCTGAATAGGTTTGGAGAGAAAATCTTCAGGTAGGTGATCTCCAGCAGCACAGCTGGTGACGATTAGCCTGCTTAACTCAGATTAAGAGTTTTCTATATTTAAGATGGAAAGCTCATCAGGCTCAAACAACAACTGTATTACATTCCTTTAGTTTTGCATCAGTTATTGAGACTCTTACTATTCCTCATCTGCAAATATCCTTCAGTCTGTTACAGTTAAAGCAAAAACAATCCTATTTAAAATTGATATTTATAATCTGTACATTGTTATACAACTATTAAAAGATCGATTCACTTATTGCTAACTTATTTCCTTTATTTTTATCTACTGAAACTGACTTCACTGATTTCACTGGCAGATAATTTTGCTTCTTTCAAGAATTCTATAATGATATTTATGTTATTTCTTCAATTAGCAAATAGAATGATACTTTTATTAAAGAAAATCATTAAAAACAACAAAGAAAGAAAGAAATTCATCTTAATATTACTACAATAATCTAAAAATGAGAAATGTTACATGGTTATACTACATTTAAGGCAAATAAATACATGTATATATGCTTTTAGGTGAGCTGTAAGTATAAAAGTATGGTGCATTCCAATTGCCCTGGTAGTTCTTTGTAAAGTGGACTACACAGGGTCTTCAGGGTGGTTGAGATTACAAGAGTACATTCCAGGTCTTATACCAAGACCTGGAACGTACCTCAGTTACTGTCAAGATATAAAGGACCTTCTAAACTGGTAAGAGGGAGAAATTCCAGACAGACAAACACCGGGGTAATGAATCAAGCTCAATCCAGCAGTGTTTAATTGAACACTCTTCTCTCCTCACAGTGGGATATTGCCAAGGCATTTACTGGCACACATGGCTGTATTTTCATTCTGGAAATGAAAGCGGCAGTGGAGCTCGATTAAATCTGACCGCCTTAGGGACTATCCTGCTTCCACTGCGGGAGGGGCCTGGCGGTGGGCCACTTCGCCGCGAGCACCCGGAACCCCGGGAGGATAATTCCAGATCATTCCGGATAAAAACCTAGCTCTCTGTGGAGAATCCCAGCAGGGCCTAATCTCCTGTCTCTCGGAGGGAGGGAAGGAGGGAGAGGAGGAGGCAGAGAGGAAATGGAGAGAGAAAGAGAGAATAGAGGAAGAAAGAAGAGTAAAAAAGGAAGGAATATCGAAGAGAGACAGGGAAAGGGAAAATGGCTTTTGGAAGCTTTTTCCTCACCTCAGGAAAGAATTGTAACCCCGAACCCCTCCACCCCCCACACACTCACAGGCCTTCCTCGTTCTCTCACATCTGAAAATTCATGAGCGGTGAAAAAGGTGGTTCAGAAACTGGTCCCCTGTTTCTGCCTCCGGCAGCACTGTTCCTATGAGAACACTGATTTTAACAGGTACAATCTGGTACATTCTGGAGCACTCTGAGACTAAAACACAGACTAACTGCTGTGGAATTATTTAGTCCACAGCACTGAGTTCAACAATTATGCAAATTCATGTCATGTCCAGAATTCTCCTCTTGAGACCCACATCTATTATAAATAAGCCCATCATTTCTGCTCTACTGGCTCCATGATAGTGTTCAGTGCTTGGGCCCCAATGATTGCCACTGGCAATGTAATTTCAAGAGCACACTCACCAAGCATTTCAAACAGTCCATATAAATCAGCACTTTACACATTACGCACTAACGTTGAGTTGTAGTTTGAATTGTTAACAATGAATGTTTTTTTTACCCACTGCTTGAAAGCAGTTCAGAAAGACATCTGAATACAAAGTTTTTGGTCATGGTTGCAAAACATTTTTCCCCATTTTTGTGTATTCAAAAGACCTCTCTGAGCAAAGTGAATGGGACAGGAGCATTCTACAACTGTGTAAACATGGGCAAACTTTGTGGAACACTGTGGCAAGAACGTTCAAGAGCAGTGGGACATGGGAGGAGTCTTGGACAGAAAACTTGCATGCCTGCTTGTAGAATGGGCTCACTAACTTTTCTTGATTATGTAACCAAATAACACCATGGCAACACCTGAGCAACCGCCTAGCAGCACTGCAGCAACCTTAAATCAACCTCATGACAACACTCATCTGGTGTTCACTTAGCAAGTCATAGCAACCATATAAATTACAATAACAAGCAGCTATCAACCACTAAGCAACAGCATAGCAACCACCTGGGATAGTGTAGCAACCATCTAGGATACCATAATAAACACCCAGCAGCACCATAGCAACCACATTGTAGTCACTTGGCAACCATAGCAACCACCAGTGATACCAGAGCAACCACTTAGCAACACTACAGCAACCACTTGGCGAATCATAGCAACCACCATGGATGCTATAATAATCAACAACTATTTTAGCAGCTGCCTGGCTGTGGGAACCACTTTAGGTGCACAACCATAATACATTTCCTTCAGGAAATGAACTTTTCTACTTAAAAAATGAAATAACTCTGTATATGTGACTTACTTTGCATCACGTTCAATGCATGGAATCTCTATATACTTTGAGTTGCCTTGAAAATTTTATTCAAGTAATTTCAACAGTCAAACATGGTGGTGGTAGTATCATGGTTTGGGCTTGTATCGATGCTTCTGCTCACTAACCTTTATTGATTGTTACTAATGATAGAAGCAGCAGAATGAGATCAGAAGTCTAGACACATTACATTCTCATGCTTCAGTAAAGTTGTCTTTGTCTTGGTTGGAACATAAAGGTTAGATACCACATCTGTTGGTTGGGTGAATAATATCAGGCTCACGAAGGCCGTCCTCCAGCTCATAAAAGTGAGAGGGAGACAAATATCGCCCAGAACAACCAATGATGCACATGAGAATATACCACACATAAATAATGATGACCCTTTTGAGTGTGAATCTGTGTCCTGTGGAGTATTTTAACAGTTGGCTTCAGCAATTTCTTTATGACTTTGATTGTGTTTGTGTTTTACTATATGCTAATTCCATTGATTTTAATGATGTAATGGTTTTAGTACTTCTTACCACAGCAATGCCCAGTTGGTGATTTGACACGATTAATGTGTTATGCGAGCATTTATGATTATGGTGTCAACACAGTAAAGTTCTCTCTCTCTCTCTCTCTCTCTCTCTCTCTCTCTCTCTCTCTCTCTCTTACAAACAGCATACTAAATTTCATAAAGTGCATCTTGTTGGCAGTTCCTTGCTTATTTGGCCACGCATATCAGACGTGCAGATTAACCCTGGTCATTTGCATTTTAACGAGCATTGGGAAATGTCACTCTGCCCTGAGGAGCAACTTCGGGTTGTGCTGTGCCAGAGTGCTGAGCTACGAGCTGTCTTTTACACCTGGTGGTGCAATGGGAGAGGGATAATCTGATCCCAAATCAACCATCTTTAAATCCAGGATAAACACAAATGAAAAACCAGGCTTTAAAGATTCCAGCCATAAAGCTGTGCTTCCCAATCCCAATATTGGAGTCCCAGTGAACTGGCCCATTTTGTATGTTCAGATCACATTTCAGGACAGTTTGAACCAGGGAGAACATTCTTGGACAGTGTGACTAGGAGAGGAACCTTCCAGAACTTGAATGAGGAAAACTATTCAAAATGTTCTAGAATGCCCTAAATTCAAACTCCATGTATCCCAGTGCCACTGTTCTAGGATTTTCTCCAACACTGAGAGTGCCCTCTGCAATTCACTGTTCTTTCACATACACACTATAAGAGAATTTGCTTTGCTCATTCAGAACATTGTAGAACACTTTGAATGGAGTAAGAAAGTTCTGAACTAGGAGGGAAGGAGGGTATTCTAGAACGATGTGGGCTTGGTTCTTGAACATGATGTTTACTGATAATGTAATTCATTGTGGCAGCAGTAGAATGAGTTCAGAGGTTGACAGAGAAATACCTCCGATCTCATCAGGAGGGCCATCATAGTGCAGTGAGACAGTGACCCAAAGCATGCTACCAAAAGCAGACACCTGAAAGCTACGTAACACAAACATGTACTCACTCTGGTATCACCCTCTGGAGCCAGTGGGTCAGTCATCCAGGAGCCGAAGCGAGATCCAGATGTTTTGATGGTGATGGGGTCACTGATGCCAGTCAGCTTTCCACACGCTGCAGAAACAAACATTTTAATTATGGACACACTGATGCATGTTATACACCCACACACACACACACACACACACACACACACTTCATTATAGTCAGTGGTTTCGACATGTACACCAGCTGTGTGAGGTGGGGGTGTTGTATTCCAGGGATTGCTGTTTTGACCCCTTAATAACTGCAGCATGTCTTAACGAGCCCTGATTGGGTGTGTTTATCGCATTTTACAGAATAAGTGTCAGAGATAATGAGTTTAAATTGACAAAGAACTGAACAGAGAGAGAGAGAGAGAGAGAGAGAGAGAGAGAGAGAGAGAGCAGTAGCTCCTGTAATCATCCTCTCAATATCAAGACATGGTAAAGTGGTGAAACAACACCCACCCACCCACCCACTCACCCCATTCATTCGGAATACTGGAAGATATTTCTACTAATCTCTCTTTTCCTCCTCTTTCTCTTCTTTATACATTAAATTAACTGAGTTTAATAATCTTCTGCATAACAATGTAATAGAAAATAACACAGGGAAAGAAAGAAGGATGATTAGGAAAACAGAAGAAAGAAAGAAAACTGAGATGGAAAAAGAAAAATATATGGAAACCAAGATTGAGAAAATGACAAAAAAAGATACACCGAAAGAAGGAAGGAAATAAGATGGTAAAAAATAAAATGAAAGAAAGAGAAGGAAAAATAGTGCAAATAAGCAAGCATGCATGAACAAATGAGAAAGAAAGAAAGAAAGAAAGAAAGAAAGAAAGAAAGAAAGAAAGAAGACAGAATGAAAAAGAAGGAAAGAAAGACAATGAGAACCAAAGACAGAAATATAAGGAGAGAAGAGAGGAGGAATGATGAGAATACAGAAATAGTGGAATGAATAAGAAACACAGAAGGAAGGAGAGAGTAAAGATATGGATCAAGGAAACAGAAATAAAGACAGAAGGATGAGATGGAGAGAAAGAACTCATTTGTGTCAACACTAAGCATGTTTGACATCGTTGGCAGCCGGCAGAATTAAACTATTCCTGCAGATGACAAATCTTATGTAATCCCCCAAAAGCCCTCCGCCCCCGCCACCCCCCGGTGTGCTGGTGTTTCGGGGCAGATGTGCTGCACTCTAATTGTGCTGCTATGTTTAGATCTTTCTCAATGGTGGAAAGCAGGTCAGATGAGTGTAAACATGCTTTAGAGCCTCAGTGACGGTGGGTTTTTTGATATTTCCACTACACTGCACAATTACTCCGTTTGTGGACTGCTGTTGTCCAAATCCTTTCTCACCACAGCAGTAGCACTAATGTGGTAGAGTGTGGTGTTGGAGGAAATGGCACAGTGGTGTTGCTGGCATTTTCACACTTATCAGTGTCACTGCTAGGTTAGGAGTGCTCTGAAAACCCAAAAACAAGAGAGGCTCTGTGGTCAGAAATGGATGAAGGGCTAAAGGACACTGTTTGACAACAGATCGGCTTCGGTCCAGAGATGTGTCAAGTCTCTGGGTTGTGAGTCTGAATTGAGTCTCGAATCTCTGGGGTGCAAGTCTGAGAACAGGTAAAGGCTTCTGGTGCACAAGTGCAATATAAGTCTCTGGGTTGTGAGTCTAAGTTAAGTCTTAACCTATGGAGTGTAAATCCGATTAGAGTCGAATCTCAAATCTCAGGAGTGTGAGTCTCTGGGGCACTGAAGGAAGAGTCCGAGTCAAACCTCAGGTCTCTGGGTATCTGGGAGAGGGTTGGAGTTTCTCATGTGTGTTTGTTCCTGGTGAGTCTGGGATGCAAGTCTGAGTCGAGTCTCTTTAGGGGGTCCAAATTTTGCGGTGTGAGTCTGAGTTGAGGCTTGAGTCTCTGGTGTGTGCATGTTAGAGCAGTGTCCTGTCTTTGTAATCGATTCTTGATTCTCAGGTTTTGACTGTTCAGGAGGTGCAATTCCATGTTGAGTATCTGAGTTCCAAGTCAGTAAAGAGCGAGTTAAGTCGAAGGTTAATTAAGGGCAAATCTGAGTCAACTCCTGACTTAGTTAAGCAAAAACCTGTGTCAGGTCACAAAGCAGTTAAGGCCGAGTATGACTCAAGTTAGGAGTCAGTTGAGAGAGAGTCTGAATGAGGTCCGAGTGATGAGTCAATCAACATGCAATTCGAGAACAACTCAAGTTTGAGTCACTGACTCAAGTCCACACCTCTACTGTGGTCCCTAATGAGCAACATGTGATGGGTTTCTATTCTATTCTACTGTTTTTGATTCTATAAGTGCCCTCTGTTTTGATGTTGCTAGTTAATAATTTTCTATTAGGAAATTAAAGAAGATAGACAGTCTGTCAGACAGGAAAAAGTTGAGCAAAGTGAAATTCAGAGACATGCAGGACAGGGAGAGAGAGAGAGAGAGAGACAGTGTGAGTATCCGATTCTTGAGTCTTTTATCAGGCTGAGAGTCATTAACACTGGAGGCAGGTTAATCCAGTGGATTAGTGTGTGCCAGCATGTGTCTTGCGTACATCAAAGGTAGCTGAGACAGCTGTGTGTGTATGTGCCAGTGCTTCCCTTTGATTACCCAAAGTTCCTTAATGAGTCTGTGATTTGGAAAAGGCTGACTCTAGATTGGAATGTCACAGCCAGTCGAGCTTAATATCTATAAGAGGATTAGATTCATTGTCATGCAGACTTATCCTGAAGCTTCATTTTCACCGTGGCAAACGTGTTGACGTCAGTTCCACAGGTTTTGAAGGGTCATGGGCAGTGAACGAATGATATAGTCCTGGATGCCCTTGTACCTGTTTCAGCAGGCTTGGAAGCTAGGTCAAGATGTGTATGTCTTGACATTGGGAACCATAAATTGGATTTGAAATGAAAGTCTAAGGATCTGTGACATGCCTCCCAGCCAATCACAGCCATCTCTAAATTGGACGGTTTTCCAGACGGCAATTAAGCTTAGTCACTGCACAGCATTCTGATTGGAGATCCTGTATTGAAAGAAAAATTGTAGTCCAGGATTAGGCTTTATCCCTGTCTGGGAAGCTGCCTTCACCAAGGAGGGCTGAATTGTTAGGATATGAGCAGTGAAAACCGTTACTGAGAACTTCAGACTAATACTTATCCCATCATCTAGAGGGTAGTGGTGTTTTTTGTGAGTCATGTTTTCAGGACGTGCGAACCCGAGTGGATTGTTTGGGGTTCAAATCAGCTCTCAAGTGTTTCAGAAGCTTACCGAGTTTCTGCATGCATGCTCTGAGTCTCTCCTCCAGGTTGGAGACTCGCGAATGAAGCTCATCGTAGTCATAGGCTCCCATCTCCTGCTGCAGGAGAGACAGGCTGGCTGTCAGGTTCTGCACCTCCTGTTTGAACTGCAGCACCAGCCGAGCGTCCGCCTTGTACTCCTCCAGCACTGGGATCAGTGGTCGCAGCTCTGCCATCTTTGCTTTTATGGCCTGCAAACACCCCACAGAGTGCGCTCAGACCAACACAGGGCTAGGAAGCCCACATAAAAGAGAGACCACCATCTGTCCATGGTGTGCAAAGGACATCAACCAATCCTAGTACACTCCCACCTCTGTTGTGTATATGTGTGCTCGGACTGCATGACATGGTTAGAAAATGATACGGTTACATGCTAATTCTTATTTAACCCTGTAGATGCCTCGTTTGCCTCCACTGGCCACTAAACAGTATAACGACTGTGGACAGTTTGAGTTTGGTTTTGTCTAAAATCAGTGGGTCATATTGAATTTCAGTGGAGTAACTGGTACCATTGCAAATTCCATTGCAAATGGTAATTATAAGGGCTCCACTGTAATACCACTGTATTTTTACAGCTCAAAAATCTTCTTCTTTCAGCTGCTCCCTTTAGGGGTTGCCACAGCGGATCCCCTGCCTCCTCTACAGTTACACCAACCATCTCCATGTCCACCTTCACTACATCCATAAACCTTCTCTGAGGTCTTCATCTTCTCCTTCTGCCCGGCAGCTCCATCTCCAACATTCTTTGTCCAATATATCCACTATTCCTCGTCCAAACCATCTCAACCTGGCCTCTCTGGCTTTATCTCCAGACTGCTCCACCTTCACTGTCCCTCTGATCTGCTCATTTCTAATCCTGTCCATCCTCGTCACTCCCAACGAAAATCTCAGCTTCTTCATCTCCACCACCTCCAGCTCAGCCTCTTGTCTTTTAGACAGAGCCACAGTCTCCAAACCATACATCATAGCAGGTCTCACTACTGTCTTATTAACCTTCCCTTTCACTGTTGCTGCTCTGGTTCTGTCCTTTACGGCTCAAGAATGGTTACGTTTAAAAATGGTCCTGTCCAAAGTATCAAAGTACCCTTCTACAGAGGTTACTTTTCTACTTGTACATTTTATGGATCCATTTAATGTCCATTAATTTATTACTTTGTTATTTTTAAAGAAAATGAGAAGACTGTAGATCTAAAGTATTTTAAACATTATAATTAAAAAAATCTTAGTTTCCCTTCAATTCTGGACTGACTGCTCTGTCCTCTTGATTCTTAGAGGAAAGGCTCACCATTAAAATAAATGAATATTATTAAATTAATATTAATGTTATTTTCTATCATTTATGATTTTCAGCAAACAAAGTAGTTTGGAATTCTGTTAAATTCTGTTAAAAATGAAATTTACTTAATATTCAAATTTAGTGCTTTGTTATTTAGTGCTTATATTGCAGCTAATAAAATAAAATTTAGCCGATATAATAATTGTTTGGCAACTTTGCTAAAGATGATTATAAATTTGGAAAAACAAAGGAACGGCTTCAATCCGACTCTACTTCTATATCAACAAATACTTTGGAGGGCACAACAGAAGGCCTTTTGGGTCATTTGGCCTCAAACAAAAACACTTTAGTGTAGTTAGATGCTAATGATCTGGGCTCTGTGGACAGAAAGACAATCATACATTTTTTGGCAACATTCAAGGTGAATGTGAAGATGAGAACAACGTTCTATTGACTGTTAAAGTATTAATGATGTGGTCTTCATGAGTACCAAGAGATGGTACTAAAAATATTAAATCTGGTCACTGATCCAGACAGATCTAGCAGGCTCAAGCTTCTGACATGGCCATGCCGGTCCCCTCTAAATCAAACTGAAAATCAGAAAGAAATTCAGATGTGATGTTTTGGACCCAGCTTTACTAAATTTGCCAATAATTATGCAGCCCTTTCGAATGCATGTTGTTTATTGTTACGTGTGTAAAAGAATGGAAAATGTACGTGTGAGTAAGTGTGCTGGTGTGTGTATTTGTGTATAGGAGAGCCATTGAGAGACCAGAAGTCAAACTACAGCAAAAGCTCTAGCTATCGGATAGAAATCAATTGCTCGGAACACGTTGAACAATTGGGAAATCACTTTATTGGTTTTCATGGATTCAACAGCAAAGGCGAAACATGCTCATCTGGACATGTTACACACAACAACGTGGCTTCCAACTATGTTCGATTATCGTTAAGTGTAGTAGGTTTTTTATCCAGTAACCAAATATAGCAGAGAGACAAAATGAGAGAAGCAACGTATGCAGTTAGCAACTAGAATCCATCGTAATTATGATAACAGCAAGATTACTACAAATCAAAGAAGAATAGTGATCAGAATAAGTGTGCAAATGAAACCTAATGAGGGATTTGGAGGCGCATGCAGGGAGGGATCTGGTTGGTGGTTCGATAAGGAAGAGGGGAGGGGTTTGTATTATCTTACAGTTTAATGGTGTTTAATAGATTACGAGAACTGTGACATAAACGGCTTGACTGACGCCCACTTCAGCCAATCGTGGGTTAGACCTGCCTCTTCTGGCCTCAGGCTCTCCTATAATGTCTTTATAGTTAGCCCTGCAAGCAAGAAACAACAAACTGAGTACAGGAAGCTTGCCCGCTTACCTTGATAACAAACACACACACACACACACACACACACACACACACACACACACACACACACACACACTTTTTAAGCAAACCTAAATTCAATGCACAACCAATCACAGAATGACAGTCATGAGAAGCTGTGGGTTGGTGTGGTTGAGTTAGCATGCATCCATGCAGAGGAACTTCATCCAAAATGCTGAAGTTTTTAAATCCCACAGCCAGTGACATCACTCTAACTGGTGCCTACCAGCTTCCACTGGGAATAAACCACAATAGCATGTTTGTTTGAGCAATTCCTTTCAGATCGGAGTGTGTTAGTGTGTTAATGTGCCTTTGAAAGCTTCAAAAAGAGTGAATCCATATGCAAGAGTGCTACCTGTGTGTGTGCATGTGTGGGCTAACCATGCCTGAAAAGAACGACATAGAACAGACAGGTGAGTGGATTCGGATTAGCTGGGCTAAAAGGGCAGGACACTGGGAGACCAGGATAAAAGAAATCCGTTTTTCCATTTTGAAACACTGCGGGGACACAATGTGGGTCTAGCATTTCAAACGGGGGGCACTCTATTCTTTATTTCTACCAGACGAATAAAGAATAGTGAATCACAACGAAACCAAAAAGAAAAACAAGAGATTTACCGGATCCTGCATCAGAGGCAGACCGAAAAACAAAACCAGTGAAGAGTTCAATATTATGTATATTGATATTAAGTATTTACTGAATAAAAATAACGCATGGCCACAACATACTAAAGCATGGGAACGAGATCCTTAAATGCAGGAATGAGATCATGTCCTAAACTTATCAGGAGATAGTTAAAGTCAAAATCATGGCTTAGTAAACCATGGGAACATGATAACTGAGTAACTGCCATGACTTACAGGGGGCAGAAACAAGATCCTGATATGTGCCCACAGCTTAGTAATATGGGCATGAGATAATCAAGTCATGGCCATAACTTACTGAGGAGCGGACGAGAGAACCTCATTCTCACATCTTACTAACAGTCATTCCTGAGTACGGAATGGGAATGGGGTAATGAAAGGCACACCTTATTAAGGTGAGAATGAGAGAAATAAGCCACAGCCATGACTTTATAAGGAGAGAATCAGATAACTATGTTACAGCCATTAGTTAGTAAGGAGAAAATCAGAACAGACTTATTAAGACATGAGAATGAGGTACTTAAATAACAGTCATAACTTAGTAAGGTATGGGAATGGGATAATTAAGGCATCGCCACAACTTAGTAATGCGGGAATGAGATAATTGTCATAGCCATGACTTTGTTAGGTGAGAATGAGATAATTATGTCATAACTGTTACGTAGTAAGATGTCTGAACAAGGTAAAAAGAATCATAACCATAACTTTACAAGGGAATGAGAAAATTAAGGCATTACTTCAACTTAGTAATGTGTGAAATTATCCCATAGCCACTACTTAGAAATGTGTGGGAATGAGATCATTAATGCATTGCAATGACTTAGTAAATTTGGGACTAAGATGATTAATCATATCCATAATTAAGTAGTGGATTTACGGAAATTAAGTCCTATCCATACCTTAGTAAAGTTATGAAAGAAGGTAGTTAAGTTGTGGGAAATAGATATTTAAGCCATTGCCACGACTTATTAAGACATGAGAACAATATATTTAAGGCACTACCTTGACATAGTAAAGTGTAAGAATGGAAAAAGTAATGATGATGATGATGATGATATTGATGATTATTATTATTATTATTATTTTCATTATTATTATTATTTTCATTATTATTATTATTATTATTATTATTATTATTATTATTATTTTCATTATTATTATTAATGTCTAACTAAATGTGGGCTGCTTTTGAATGATCTTATTCTAATGTGCTGCTATAATTAGGATCCCATTCCCATGCCTTAGTAATTTGTGGTCAATAACTATTTTTATTAAGAAGGGATGTCACCTCACCAGGGGGCCATTATATGCACTACCCACAATAACTAGACTTTAATACTATTAAATACTATACTCTCTCTCTCTCTCTCTCTCTCTCTATATATATATATATATATATATATATATATATATATATATATATATATAAACACACACAAACACACACACACATATGATCTAGTGCTGACCATGATGTTCTGGCAAGCTACCATAACAGTCCCATTTTATTGTTTCTGGTTGAATTCCAGTTCAAGAGAACAAATCTCCTCTTAAAGCAGGAAAGACATTCTGGCCGATTAAAAAAGTGTCAAACTGGGCATGAGTCCATCCCTGAACAATTCTGTTGCTCTCCACTTGCGGTAGGAGTAGGAGTCTGGTCCAGCTGACCCCATTCAGTTAATATTTACCATAGTGTCTGTTGGAAATTATAACATATTGGTTGGAGTGGAATGATAGATTAACCCCAGTCCTCTGGGGTGTGTATGTGTTCGTGAGCTAATAAGACTGGCAACTTGCAACTTTGTGTGTTTTTGTCTGAGAAGGATAAATGGTAGTATGTGGGTGTCTGTGTACCTAGGTCCAAACTAATACATCATTCAGCAAATAAAATCAAACTATATTAGGTTACAAAACACAAAATACACATAATTCTCAAAATACTGATGGGGAATTCACATGGGTGGAATGTGGGCTAGGTGGACAGCAGACACTTTTTGTCCAAACGTCACCAAGTTATGGCATTTGGGGTCAGTTATGACAATGGGAGTACTATCAAATGCTGTCCAATTATGGCTTTTATTTGCCAATTATGGTATTGTGGCCCAAAACTGGCCCAACTGTAGAAGCTAACCCAGAAAACAGGGTTTGGTTGTCCAAATGCAGCCCAGTTACGACATTTAACAAGTCAGTTATGGCAATGACAAGATTATTTTTAAATTCAGTCCAATTATGACATTTGTCAATTACGGCAACGGCAGCAGTATTGTGTGATATCATCAGATTTTGTGTCCAATAAGTTTATATTGGTCGTGCCCCAGTCTTTACACTTTGCCATGTCTTTGGCACGTCTTTGGCATTGCAACATACCTTGTATTGTTTGGCGAGGTTTTGTTTGTGGTTTTCTCCACTCTGTCTGAATTTGGTTCCAGGCCTCTCAGCTGATCCTCCATCTTTACCACGCATCGTAGGTCCCTCTGTGTCCGCTGGTCCAGAACCCGACAGACTGGGCCACAGATTCCTTTGCACCTGTAACACACACACAGTTCTGCTACTCCAACTCATGCCAAACATGTTGATGAAGCAACTATCTCATGAGAACCCCACAGCCCAGTGTTGGCAGGCTTACCCCCAAATCACATTCTACTGGAGATTACTAAAGCAATGGCAAGCAAGCAATCAACATTACGTCTAAAGCCACACCGCTTGCCGATGTATAACCTAGCTTATGTTGGTAGCTTGCTATCAAGTGGGCTATGAATCATCTCAGCTTGGGTTTCTTCCTGCGGGCTTTCCAAAGATGACTAGTATCAAGCGTGTTTGTGTTTCTGTGAAGGTTGTTAACAATTACACTCCATTAAACCACTGGCTGGAGGTAAAGAACTGCTTTATGTTTACCAAACTGTGTTAAAGTTCTTCAAAAGAACAGACTTTGATAGTCATGGTGTTCATCAGATATGCATATTTCCCTTTGAATAAACCTCTCTCTCTCTCTCTCTCTCTCGCTCTCTCTCTTTCTCTCTTTCTCTCTCTCTCTCTCTCTCTCTCTTTGATTGCATGAAGACTGTTTTTGAATGTCTGAAGCTGGATACATCCTGGGGATCTCATTAGTTGTATGAGTTCATGTGGTGTGTGTGTATATATTTATGTATATAAATATATGATATATATATAAAAAGTGTGTGTGTCTGTAAGCTTTGTAAGATAACAACGCGATACAAGTACACCACACAGTTGTATGTAATACAAGAGTCTCATTGCTCATATGTTGCAATTTTAGTCTCTGGAGGTTAAAAGAGACGGTGTGTAAAGGTGTGTGTGTGTGTGTGTCCGGTGTGGCATTATTCTCTGGAAGAGGTGTGACAGTAGAATGAGACTAGGTTATTAAAGAAAGGTCACATGGTACAGAGGCGGTTGCCATGGTTACCTTCTCCAGTAGCTGCCGTAACTGCTTGGTGCGGGCGTCCCTGGAGCACATGGTCTGCTGTGGAGCAACCACCGTACACACACACCTGCCCTCGCTGTCCTGCGCTGAGCTATACACCTGCCATGACTCCTCTGGGTTAGCAGGCAACACCTGGGAGAGGGAGGGAGGGAGAGGGAGAGAGACAGACAGAGAGAGAGTGAGAGAGAGAGAGAGAGAGAGAGAGAGAGAGAGAGAGAGGAGAGAGAGAGAGAGAGAGAGATTTTAGCTCCAGAGCAGAATCAACACTGAAATAAGGAACTTGTTGTAGCAGATGAGTCAAAACTAACACCAAGCATCCAGTGACCCTTAGTGCATCCAAAGTCTAGACCAAGACCGTTCAAGAGCATAAGGCAGGTCTGGATGTTGGATGATCACCACTCCACCTCATTCCCAACTCATGGAATGGAGCACCATACATTCCAGAGAACACAGTTCCACTGTTCTACAGCTCAACGTTAGCTTTATACCCCTCTAACCCACACCCACATGGCATGGTGCCAGAAGGATCATGTTTATCTGCTTCAGAGGATCTAATTCTATTGGCAGTTCTTTGCACGGACAATGCTTTCATAAGAAGGGGTGTCCACAAACATTTGCACATATAGTGAATAAAGTTTGAGTCAAGACTGACAGCTGTTAGTAATCAAGTGTGAGTCAGGGCTTTGTAGTAGCCAAGTCTGATTCACGATTGAGACCTTGTGGTAATCAAGAACGGGTCGAGATCTAGACCTTGTTGTAGTCGAGTCTGAGATCAGAGTCAAGACAGAGACTTTGTAGATCAAGTGCTGAGGTGCCCTCAGATGTTCACACTGTATTGATAGGGCCTATAAAATTATTCCAGTTGGGGAATGTGTGCCTGATGATCGCAGGTGATTTAAAACCCAAAAAGACAGCCAGCCACAAACCCTCAGAAATCGATTTTATTCAACACTCTCACATACAGTCTCACACAGAGCTCCATCTGCTCACTCGACATCATGACCAACAGAAGAAAAGAGCAGGAGGGAAAGTTCATAACAGACCAAATATTGTAAAAGTAAAAAAAAAATCAAGCTTTCTCAAAGCTCGTCTCAGGATCAGGAGCCTCACTTGACCGTGGGGCTGTAATTTGGATTTCATTTCATGGACAGGTTTGGGACTTCTCCCCACACCCTCTCTGGTGGTCACTTTGCTCCTATGGATAGTTACACTTTTGGCCCACAGTCTGTGGGCGTCTCTCAGGGGCTCCTTAAAAAGCACCAGAAGCCTGGGCCAGGTGGCGCCCGTGCTCAGAATCGGGCTGTTCATCAGGAACAGTACATGAGGCGCAGAGACAAACAAATATGTTCGGGGTGATGAGACACAGCTGCCCAGAGAGCTTAATGGCCACTATGCCAAAGCCAAAAACAACAGTGACCGGCTGAGTAAGCTGATGTTTCAAATATAGTCACTGTTGCCTTTTCACCACTCAGATCACATTCGACTTGTGATCGTACTGCCCAGACGTTCTGCCCTGTTCACACCACAGTTTGGACCTCTTTCGGTTCGCAGTTCACAGGCAGGTGTCACAAGTCCACGTTAAATCAGGGAGGGCTGGCCCCTCGGGACACCTGGGAAAATCACGACAAAGGGGAATCTCCCTCCCACAGCTGATGAATGAAACTAATCAAAAGGAGGACCTCCCACCCCTCACAGCCCCCAGTGATAAAATGAATCCAGGGCTCATTGTTTGCAAATACATTATTCAGACTTTCAATAAACGGTGTCTTCAAAAGCTGAACGAAACACGTTTTACTTTCTCAAGAGTTAAAAATCTCACCTAGCCCCCCCCTCTCTCTCTCTGTCTCTCCATCACTCCATATAAAATTCAATCCTGATTTATTTGTTGAATTATGAGATTCTGCTGCATTTGTTCCAGAGTGAACATTGCTGTGAAGCAGCTCTACAGGGATCTGGGTCTGAGTGAGTCAATGGAGACAGCAGCTAAAAACCCCATCAGATCATCAGTCCCTCTCTACCTTATTACCCTCATTCTCTCTCTCTCTCTCTCTCTCTCTCTCTCTCTCTCTCTCTTTCCACCCAATGTCCAGTCTCCTACTCTCTCTCTCTTTAGTTCTCACTGTCTATTTCTCTCTCTCTCTCTCTCTCTCTCTCATTATATCATTATGTAGAAGCTGAACAATCTAAACAATCTGTTTCCTTTAAGAGAGTTGTTCATGGGGTAGAGAAACTAGTAAGTAAGTAAGTAAATAAATAGAAATGAATACAATATTTTATACAGAATATTGAAAATAAAAGACAATGTTTATTTAAACAACAAACACATAAATAAATATATATAATAAATAATAAAACAAGATTAACCTTTTGAGGATCAGCCATATGACCACCACCACCACCACCACTAATAATAATAATAATAATAATAATAATAATCAATAATAATAATACATAATAATAATCAATAATAAATGATACAACACTAATACAATATTAAACATTAGTAATGATAATAATAATAACAGTATCGTAAAAGAGAATCTAATAATTAAAATGATAAAATCAAATTATCGCCCTCGCCTCTGGTGGTGATGTTAGTGTAGGTGTTGAGGGTGTTAGGGGTGAGATGGGGTGTTATAGTGGAGATGATGGTGTTAGGGGGTGTAGATGGGGTGTTGTGGTGGAGATTGGGGTGTTTGAGTGTAGATGGCAGTGTTAGGGGGTGTAGATGGGGGTGTTGGGGATGGAGATGGTGTTGGGGTGGAGATGGTGTTGGGGATGGTGGAGCAGTGGTGTTGGAGTTGGTGAAGATGGTGTTGGAGATGGTGGGGATGGAGATGGTATTGGAGTTGGTGGAGATGGAGATGGTGGTGGTGGAGATGGTGTTGGAGATGATAGTGGTGGAGATGGTGATGGTGGTGTTGGAGATGATGGTGGTTGTATAGGAGATGGTGGTGGGGGTGCACTCATCTGGTGCTCCGGTCCTGGTGTCTCTGCGCGGCGCTCAGTCCAGGGTGTTGAGCCCCACCAGCGCGGGCAGAGTCTGAGACATCCAGTTGGTGATCATGGCCATGGTGCTGAGCACCACCCCGATCTTCAGCAGCGGCACCGACATTTCCTCCGCTCAGCGCCGCTCAGCGCCTCAGCGCGGGTTCGCGGTGGAAAGCCCTCGTGCTCACACGCTCGTGAACGCTCCCGCGCCGCCCGCGTGCCCGCGGAGGACGGCGGCGGCGTGCCGGTCATCATCTGCTGACCCGCAGGAGGTGCGCGCTGGACACGGCGGAGAGGGAGAGTCCGAGCGCAGAGCAGAGCGACGCGCTTCTGTCCCTCACTCCTCACACCCCATATACACCTCTACACTCCACACACTCCTCTACATACACTCCTCACACTCCGCTCTGCAGGAGGAGGAGGAGGTGACGTCAGCCCCACGCCCCCATTACACACTGACAGCTCCGAGCAGGACGACCACGCGCTCCCTGCGAGCGGACACGGAGCTGGGGTCACCCCTCCCAACAACACCCAGCCCCCGGTCACCCCCATCACCCTCCCAACAACACCTCAGCTCCCTGGTCACCCCCACCCCAATACAACACCGGAGAACGACTGCAGGGTTTATTGTGAAAGATCAGGGGCAAAACGCCCTCCACGCGCTATCCATCCATCAATTTATCAATTCATCCATCCATCCATTCATCAATTTATCAATCCATCCATCCATCCATCAATTCATCCATCAATCCATCCGTCCATTCATCAATTTATCAATCCATCCATCCATCAATTTATCAATCCATCCATCCATCAATTTATTTCCATCCATCTCTCTCTTTCTTCTGTGTGTGTAAAAGTGTGTGCGTGTGTGTGAGATGATGAAGTTATGCTGTATTGGTTTATCATAGAATTGTGTCTCTGCTTCTCCTCTCTGATTGGACTCTCACAGGAGACGTTGGACGGAGGAGCGTCCCCACGTGCAGCAGAAAGACTCAGGCCCCTCTGCTGGTCGTAAGGCCGATACACACACACACACACACACACACACACACACACACACACACACACACACACACAAAACGGCAAAAGTATCGGGACACCTGCTCATTCACTAATTCTTCTTGTAGAGAGTTCATCCTGTGTTTGTACTGTCCAGAGAAGACGTACTGGATTCTGGAGCTTTTTGGAGGAAAGAAAGATTTTCTGAAATGTTCAGAAGAGAGAGAGAGAGAGAGAGAGAGAGAGAGAGAGAGAGAGAGAGAGAGAGAGACAGAGACATAGATGAGGACAGAGAGGGAATAAGAGAGAGTGAGTGAGGGATGAGAGAGAGAGAGAGAAAGACATAGATGAGGACAGAGAGGGAATAGGAGAGAGTGAGTGAGGGATGAGATAGAGTGGTACACACACTGATCATTTAAACCAGCAGTCAAATATTGTGCTGGTTGCCTCATTCCACCAGAACATCTCTGACTGGTCGAGACATGGACTTCACAAGACCCCCTGTCCTGCAAGTTGTAAGGTGGGACCTCAGTGAACATCAGTCAGCCTTGGGTCCCACGACCTAGTCAACAATTCAGCATTCATCCTTCCTTCTGTCCCAGTCGTCTAGACCAGGGATTCTCAACCTTTTCCACCTCATGGTCCACCTGCTTATAACTAGAGAGCTTAACGTCCCACAAGTCTGAGTTGCACTTGTCACCATTCTTTCCTTGATGAAGAAACGTCTACATCTTTGGTTTTGGTCTGCATCAGTGGCCCGTGGCGGGGTTTCATTTCCTGTGTTAGTTCTGTAATATGTTGTTTTGTGCATTTCAATGAATGATTGTTTATATGTTGATCTTTTGATTTTTATTTACTTATGATTTAAAGTTCCATTACTGGCCCACTATGGACTACTGCCTCCCCCACAGGATAAGCCTGCAGACCACTAGAGAATGCTTCATGGCCCACTGGGGGTCCCCAGTCCACAGGTTGAGAAACACTGGTCTAGAACATCACACTTTGATTCCTGTCAAAGTGTCTCAGATTCTTACGCTTGTCCTTTTTTCCTGCTTCAACACATCAACATCAAGAACTGAGTGTTCACTGACTAATATATGCAGCCCTGACAGGAGCCAGTGGAACCAGATCATCAGTTATTCGCTTCACCTGGCAGTGGTTTTAATGTTATGGCTGAACAATGTATAGAAGGAGACATAGTGTACTGCATGGGCATCTGTAAGGGTGGTTGTTCGAAAGTAGCATAGTAAGAGAAGTGTGTGTGTGTGTGTGTGTGTGTGTGCGTGTGCAAGGGGTCAAATGCAAGGCTCATCACATCACGTTGTTGGAGAAGAGAGCAAACAGAGAGAAAGAGAGAGAGAGAGATGAAAGGAGAAGGTCACTGTCAGCACAAATTACTTTGGGCTGGATCTGTTTGGCCTTGTGATATGTGTGTGTGTGTGTGTGTGTGTGAACGTACATGGTGTGAGGAGGCGGAGAATCTGGGAATAACACCTGATCTCAGCAGATCTCTCAGATCTTCTGCTAAATGTTTATGACACTGCCTCACACTCCACCATCCCAGCACCATTAAGCCCCGACCAGCAGAACAGCAGAGCGGCTGTTTGCGGTTCTGTCCAAGCCCCGCAGCGAGTGCAGAGATCCCTCCCCTCACTCAGTAAAACTGGAAGTGGAAGCTGAATGTCTGACTGGTATCAAACTTTAATTTGATTGGCTGCTGGATTATGTTTACTTATTCATGTCGAGGCTCTGGGCTCTGGCGTCGGCGATGTTTCGCAGATTTATGGGTCTGCAGAGTAATCTGGATCATTATCTGAGTAGTTATTAGTGTGGAGAGTGGGCTGTAAAAGGAGGAGAGAAAGGAATGAAACTGTTGTGGTCATCCTTTAATTTAATTTAAGTTTTATTGTGTTTAATTATTCATGTGATGGCGCTGTTCTGCTGTTCTCACCGCAGCCTTGTAATAATATCAGGACACTGCGGTCTGAAGACGGCATGGGAGTGAAAATCACTTTAAGTTCTGGTACATAAAACGGCCCTGTGGGGATAAAGGGAGCAGTGTTCAAGCGTTAGAATGTCTCACTGCAAGCAGATGCAATTTCAGTGTGCATACAGCTGTGGGTGAAGTGCAGTGCCAGGTTTGTGTGTTTGTGTACACTGATGCCGGTGAATGGGTGCATGCAAGTGTGGCAGTGCATGCAAATGTGTGCAAACGGCTGCATATGTGCACACAGGTGTGTTGGTGTATTCTGGTATGAGCAGATCTGTTCAACTGCATGCTGTTGTGTGTAGGTGCACAGACTTATGGAATAGCCTGTGCAGGTGCATGCAGGTGTGTGTAGGTCTATACAGGTGTGGTCAGGTTTGGACAGGTGCATGCAGTTGTGTGTTGCATGTGAGGTATGAATAGTTGCTCGCAGGTGTATGTTCATATATGTAGGTATGAAGAGGCCAATATGGAAGTCTGCGGGTGTGTGGTTGTGTACGCAGGTATGAACAAGTCTCAATAGGTGCATGCAGATGTCTGATGGTGAATGCATGGTATGAACAGTCCTGCACAGGTTCATGCAGATGTGTGTTTGGGTGCAGACAGGTATGAACAGTCCTGCACAGGCTCATGCAGATGTGTGTTTGGGTGTAGACAGGTATGAACAGGTCTGCACAGGTTCATGCAGATGTGTGTTTAGGTGCAGACAGGTATGAACAGGTCTGCACAGGTTCATGCAGATGTGTGTTTGGGTGCAGACAGGTATGAACAGGTCTGTACAGGTGCACATGAGCATGAACAGATCTGTAGGTATCTCCTAGAGGTATACCCGGGTCTGCACAGGAACATGTAGGTTTGACCAGGTCTTTCATATGCAGCAAAGTTCTGGAAGGGTCTGGATGGGTTTGGCAGGGAACACCTTACTGTAACACTGACAATCACACTACTATGGCCTTTAGCTGACCTTTAGCAGCATTATTGGAAATCTGACCTAACTGAGATATTACTTACTGGAAAGAAAGTGTGCTCAGGTGTACAAGCTCACATATCTGAGAGACGAACCATTTCTCTCTCTCTCTCTCTCTCTCTCTCTCTCTATTGATTGGAGGTTGCTACATGGGTTGTGACCTTTGAAGACTGACTTATAAGACCCGTGAAAGCCTGTGTGGACCATCATACCAACAAAACCTGATTTCCTGTCCACTTAACAAAACTCTCGGCTTATCGTAACGGTTGGGAATGCTTTTTCATCCTTCTCTCTCTCTCTCTCTCTCTCTCTCTCTCTCTCTCTCTCACTCCCCTTTATTGTTATTCCCTTGCTTTCATTCACATTGTTCTCAATCTTAATTTCTTCTTTACTTTCCTGTTAATACTGCCCTTCACTCCTTAATATTTCTTTCATCCACCAACCCCCCCCCCCACCCTCTCTCTCTCTCTCTCTCTCTCTCTCTCTCTGGAAGAATGGAATTGATTGAGTCTGTAATTTGCATAGCAAACACTCATTTCGGCTTTAAAGTTTCTCCCACAGAGGAATCAGGGCTTAGTTTAAGGATGACTGGGCAGCAGGTAACACACACACTCGCACGTGCCTGTACACACACACACACACACACACACACACACACACACACACACACACACCATCAAGATGCACCAAAGCACTGCACCTTGTGCTATGTTAGTAACAGGACTGGTGGAAGTGTACGGGTGTTTATGCAACTATTTCTTTCTCCAGCGTGTATTTTTGATTTTTACGTTGTTGAGTGTAAATGCCGTTTCCATGGCATGTCCTTATTTTAAGACTGCCGCAATAATGACATTTACACTGTATTTAAATAGTACAAACGTTTTCATCATGGCATGTCATTACTGTACCACTGTTATAATTGTTTTTGAATGTAAATGTCTGTACCATGACATTACATACTGTAGCATAATGTCACACTGACACTGAATGAACTTATGTAAATGGTAAAAGCCATGTCACAGTAATGATATTATCCTGGTTCTTGAGTAGAAATGCTTTATCATGACATGTCCTTAATGTGACATTGTTGCTGTCAATGTATTTGACATCTTTACCATAGTAAACTCCTGGTCCTGCACGAAGCTGGCACTCCAAGACTGGGATTGACTACACCTGCTACAGAATGTCCTTACTGTAACACTGTAACACTAATGACATTTTAATATTTTTAGAATAAATTTCTTTACCGCAGCATTTTCTCACCACAACACTGTCACAGAAATGTATGTTGTTTTTGAGTATTAATGCTTTATTATTACTGTCATGCTCTGTTACAGTAATGACTTTACACTATTATTAATCAAAGCCTACATTTCTTTATCATATGTCCTCATTGTAGCACACTGTCACAGCAATGACATTAACAATGTTTTTGAGTGTAATTGTGTTTGCCATGACATTTCCTTATCTAATACTGTTGTCATTGTTTGCAAGTAAAAATGTCTTTATCATGACATGTCCTCCTTACTGTAACACTCAGAAATGCAACAGTAATGACATTTATAAATTTGTTCTGAGACTAAAGCTTTTGATGTGGCATGTTCTTGCTGTAATGGTCTGTTACACTAATGACATTTACACTGTTCTTAAACATACCCTTCTTTATTTCCATGACATGTCCTCATTGTAATTGGGACAGTAACAATATAATAATGTTTACAGTTATTGAGCGTACATGTGATGTTTTAACTGTTCTTAGCCAACGCACAATTTAAACCAGCACTATAATCGTCTGTCACAGTACAGAAACTAATACACTGCTAGTGATCAGATAATGAACCTGTATGCTAGAGCTCACTAATGCAGTACCATTGAACTATAACTATTTCTACAGCACACCCTCAACTGGAAATAGAGCACTGTTATTACGCTTCAATAATTATGACCCCCTTCTCCATAGAGACAGCTAC
The DNA here is from genome assembly GCA_034509495.1 of Acestrorhynchus altus. Taxonomy (NCBI): domain Eukaryota; kingdom Metazoa; phylum Chordata; class Actinopteri; order Characiformes; family Acestrorhynchidae; genus Acestrorhynchus; species Acestrorhynchus altus. Next base: position 5,698,926 of record CM067516.1, on the reverse strand, counting down.
TACCAACCCACATAATAAACCAAACCCATAATAGCTCCATTGGGAGACAAGTGTTCCACCACAGAGCTGGAACAACAGCATGGGAGTGAGACAGATTTGCAACCATCTGATGAAACAATGGTTCAAAAGAAATTCAGGTTTCAGGAGATTCAGTGGCATCCACAACAGAACCTCCATCACACAATTAGTGAAGTGCTGTATGGTCAAATGTTTGTGTAACAAATGCATTCCGCTACTTTAATTTGAACCCAATACACAGAGGTGCAAATGCACACACAGCCTGTGTAGTCCCTGTAGAGTAATACCGCCAAAAGAATAGGACTCGCTGGAGCAGATAAACATGAACCTATTGGCACCATGCCCAATGCAAGGTGTGGGTTAGATGGGTTGTGAGAGATGCGGAGCAGTGGAACTGCATTCTCAAGAATGATGATCCAACCAGTATTGTTGGGATGAGTTTGGGAGTTGGGGATGAGATGGGGTGTTGATCATTCAACATCCTGACCTCACTAATACCCTTGTTGCTGAATGCAATCAAATCCTCACAGCAATGCACCAAAATCTAGTAGAATGTCTTCCATGGACAGTAGAGTCAGTAAATACCCTTGATTATAGAAGAAACAATTAATGAACAGGTGTCCGAATACTTTTGTCCTTTTAATATATGTGAGCCTGCAGCAAGATGAGCTCACATTTCTGAGCTCAGTTATGTTTTTCTCATTCTGTTATGTATAAACTGCTATGCCTAAGTGCCGTGGGTGTCACTAACGTGATGTGTGGTTAGTCAAATATCCAGTTTGCGTGCTCCAAATGCCTGACCAGTGAAATGTATGGGTTCTTCTTCACTTATATATCCGTGAACCATTGGCCTATTTGACTTTTGGCACATCACACATACCCTCTGCGAACAGTGAGGACTGTATAAATGTTAAATCCAACAGCTTCATATGTTGCACCGCTGTCTCTCCTGCTGAAAAATCCAACAGAAGACCTGCTAAGCTGATCTTTGATGGTCAAGGTAGAAATGATCCCCGTGCTGTTAAGCCAGCTGGTAAACCAGCCCTTGACCAGCGTAACGTTGCGTTTGATTCCTGTTAAGACCAGAAAGACCAATCAGATCGATCCAGAATGACCAACTGGATAAACGTTTCTAAAGACCGAATGATAAGAACAGACACCAGTTTGATGTTATTTCCCTTCAGCTAAAGTTTGAACTGATGCTTAGAACAGTGTTTCTCAACCCTGGTCCTGGAGGAACCCCTGCCCTGAACATTTCAGCTTTAACACACCCCATGCAACCCTGAAGGGCTTGTTTAAGAGGTGATTAGATGTATCAGGTGTGGTGAAAGCAGGGAAAGCTCTTACATTTGCAGGGTAGGCATGCCTCCGGGACCTGGGTTGAGAAACACTGGAACCAGCCTTCATAAATGTTTATGTAGCTTCCATCTCAGGCAGGGATTGGTCATCAGGAGAACTGGGAAAAAACGTAGAAGGTCCCCCATCCCCAGTCACTGAAACGGTGCCTCATGCGGAACTGATGCCAACAGTAATGGCACACAACCAACTGCAGCATGCAGCCATCTAAATGCTGCAGTCTTAAAAGTGTTATTCGTGGTATCTGGTTCACTGGCTGGTTAGCTTAAACTGCATTTACTGTACATGTTACTCAGTGCCTCAGCTCTGGACCACTGTTTGTCTGCTCATGACAAAATTGGTGGTCCCCTGGTGTTTTTTATAAACATCTAATACATCAGGTCTAGCCATTATATTTATAACAATTTTATTTTCTAAAATAAATTCTATTTTAAGGAGATTATAAAATAAGGTATTGTATGCAGGACAATATTCTGGTGGCAAAGTATGTTTTACTGCTTTGAACATTTTATCACTAATGACTCCTTAAATGGTGATGTTTTCCAAAACCCTGAAAATGAGAATTCTGAGCTCATGACAGAATGTTCTGCAGTAGTGTTGGCTGTAGGTGTTGCTGGTGCAGTTGGTGTAACTTATTGGAATTCTACTATCTCTCTTCCACTGCCTTCCATGTTCATTTTTTGAAGGCTATGTGCTATTTCTTAGTTGCTAGGCTGATCAGGCTTTTCCATAAACCTGGCCTTCGAAATAGGGCGGTGTATTGGCAAAAACCTGCCAATATGATGAACATCACAGTACAGAGGTTACGATTCAAGATATTGTGATATATTATAAACAATACAGTATATCACATTTTTAATTAAATGTTAGGGAAACATATATTATATAAACCTACCATCTTACACATACAGTCTCACTTGATTTAAGTTTGCCAAAACTTAATTTTGAGTTAATTTGATCCATCAAAATCCATTTGACTCGTATTGGAACAAATAGTGCTGATTAGCTAATATACTAGCTAGTCCAGTAGCATATTTTTAGAGCTGAAATTAAGTTGAAGTTATTGGAAGTGAAATGGTTATTGAATCAAATTAAATAGGAAAATGAATCGAATTGGGACTTGAATCGATTCAGGAAATCTGTGGTGATACCCAGCCCTACTTAGCAATGATGTTAACAACCAGGTGGGACCTGCAATGCAAACAGATAGAGCAACCAAACTCAAGTTATCAGCAACAGAGCAATAGCAGGAGAGCAGTGGCAGCACAGCAGTCAGGTAAGGACAGGACTCACACAAAACGTAGTACTCACGCAGGACATGGGTGGTAAATCTCTTATATGTGTCAATATGAGCTGAAAACTGATGAAATTAGTAACTCATTATTTAACTGCTCTACTGTGCTTGTCTGTGTTCACCACTCATGTTCTCTGGCCCGCAACACCATGCTGAGAAGAAAAAAAACAGGGAGGTGTGTCTTTAAGGTAGGGTGTAGAAGAATATAAAGCATCTGAAATGCTGGTGCTATTGTGTTTTTGAAAATTAATACAGATTTATTTTTGCAATATATTATGTTTTGCAATAATATTACAATGCTTTCCTATTTTTGTCCACCCATAATTATATGTCCACCAAACATATAATTATGGGGGCATGGGGGTGGAGGTCACTCCTTCTTCCAGCACAAGGAAATCTCAAGAGATCAAAAAGCACAAAGCCCTCTGGATTCTGTAATCCAGTCAAACTAAGCTCTGTTGTAATTCATGTCCTGTAGACGTACACACACACCCCTTGGGGGATACTGACTTCCAGAGTGTTTCATCACCCCAACATATACACACACATCACACACTCCAAAGTCAAAATAAGTAGAAGGTTTGACCCTCAGAACTCCGGATAACAGTATTATATGGGTGATGGGACATTCTCAGCACTGCAGTGACACTGAGTGTGTTCTTGTGAATTGCACTGGCTGGATCAGACACAGCAGTGCTGCTGGAGTGTTTAAAACCTGTCTACTCACTGTTCACCCATTTAGACACTCTTATCTAGTTGGTCCACTGTGTAGATGTAAAGTAAGAGAGAGAAGCTCATCTGGTTCTGCACAGTTCATGATGGTCATCCTCTTCTTCTTCTTTATCTGTGCCCACAGGAGGCTGTTGGCTGGTAGACTGTTCTCAGTCCAGCAGTGACACTGAGCAGAACTACACTGAGGGGTTTAAACACTCCAGCAGCACTTCAATGACTATATATATATATATATATATATAGTTTATACATTGTATATTGTATTATTATTGCTCATATGTTTACATACATTGGATGCATGTGCATATTACTCTACATTTGGGTTAATACACACACAAATGTGTATAAGATAATACACGTCTACATACATTACCAGTATTATATGTACAGATTGCATTACAGACTGCATTACTGTTGCCCATACATACATATAGGCCTATAAATAATACATAGGGTTATATTAATATCACACAGGTACTAATGGTAAAAAAAACAACTATGTGTGTATGTGTGTCTCTGACTGAGTGAGTGAGTGTCTTCCAGTTCTCTGCAAATCTGAAGGTGACACTGTGCTCGTTTCAGTTACAGCTGACATTTCCTGACAGAGGAAATCTAAACTGTTTTCTGGTGTTTACTATTCCACTTTTATACATTTTACACCAGGAGGACCCAGCTTGGAAATGCTGCCCCCCCCTGCACACACACACACAAACACACACACTCACACTCCTTTTCTCACAGCTACCGAAGAATAAAGAAGAGTAGTCTATCGGTCCTGTCAGTTCAGATGAAATAGCTGTAAACAATACGTTCCTGGTCCAGCTGTAGCTTAAAAAGATCTGAACTGTGGATTCACAAAGAGACATCAGGATTCTCCTGAAGTGATAGCTCTTCACTGCAGTCCAGTACTACACTGTTGCTGGCCGTGTTTGATCCAGTTAACAACAGCAACCATCTTAATGCCTGAATGTTCTCCATGCTCAGATCTCAGGGGTTAAGCCTGTTCCTGGACTGGACTTTCCTCTCCACACTATCCAGGAATGCTGTCTAGGACTAGGATTAATCATTGCCTGGAAAACCAATCCATAGTGTCAGGAACAACATGAAGAAGCATATATAGGATTAGTGATACAGTAGTTCAGCATGGTTTGAACCACTATCACAAACACACACACACACACACACACACACACACACACACACCCACACACATACAGTAAAGTTGGGTAAGGAACCTTTCTTGTGTGTGTGTGTGTGTGTGTGTGTGTGTGTGTGTGTGTGTGTGTGGAAGCTGTGGATTTGAGGTGTGTATTCCGAGACTGTAAAAGTCACCCCCCCTCAATCTGTTCAACGTCGGCTCCCTGTTGGATTAAGTTTAAAGTGATGATCAAGCTGAATTTAAAGGTTTATAAATCACTCCCTGTCACACAACATCAAATCAGAACCTGTTATGGAACAGGAATGAGTTATTCATCTGTCAGAGCCAGAGGTTTAAAGGGGTACAGAACAGCGGCGTGTTGAATCACAGTCGGATCAGAGTCAGAACAGTGTCAGATCAGAGTTGGAACAGTGTCAGATCAGAGTGGCAGATCATAGTCTGAACAGTGTCAGATCAGAGTCGGATCGGAGTCTGAACAGTGTTGGATCAGAGGCTGAACAGTGTTGGAACTGAGACTGAACAGTGTCAGATCAGAGTCTGAACAGTGCCAGATCAAAGTCGGATCTGAGTCTGAACAGTGTTGGATCTGAGTCTGAACAGTGTTGGATCTGAGTCTGAACAGTGTCGGATCTGAGTCTGAACAGTGTCAAATCGGAGTTGGATGAGAGTCTGAACAGTGTTGGATCAGAGTCTAAACAGTGTCAGATCTGAGTTGGATCAGAGTCTGAACAGTGTTGGATCAGAGTCAAATCTTATTGTGAACAGTGTCGGATATGAGTCTGAACAATGTTGGATCTGAGTCTGAACAGTGTCGGATCTGAGTCTGAACAGTGTCGGATCAGAGTCTGAACAGTGTCTGATCAGAGTCTAAACAGTGTCAGATCAGAGTTGGATCAGAGTCTGAACAGTATCGGATCAGAGTTGGATCTGAGTCTGAACAGTATTGGATCAGAGTCAAATCTGATTGTGAACAGTGTCAGATATGAGTCTGAACAGTGTTGGATCTGAGTCTGAACAGTGTAAGATCAGAGTCTGAACAGTGTCAGATCAAAGTCGGATCAGGGTCTGAACAGTGTCTGATCGGAGTCTGAACAGTTTCGGATCAGAGTCTAAACACTGTCAGATCAGAGTAGGATCAGAGTCTAAACAGTGTCAGATCTGAGTTGGATTAGAGTCTGAACAATATTGGATCAGAGTTGAATCTTAGTCTGAACAGTGTTGGATCAGATCCAAATCTGATTGTGAACAGTGTCGGATATGAGTCTGAACAGTGTCGGATCAGAGTCTGAACAGTGTTGGATGAGAGTAGGACCAGAGCCTGAACAGTGTCAGATCGGAGTCTGAACAATGTTGTATCAGAGTCTGAACAGTGTCGGATCAGAGTAGGATGAGAATCTGAACAGTGTTGGATCGGAGTCTCGATCTAAGTCTGAACAGTGTCGGATCAGAGTCGGATCAGCATCTGAATAGTGTCGGATCAGAATCTGAACAGTGTCGGATCTGAGTCTGAGCAGTGTCGGATCAGATTCTGAAAAGTGTCAGATCAGAATCTGATCTGAGTGTGAACAGTCTCGGATCAGAGTCTGAACAGTATCGGATCAGACTCGGATCTGAGTCTGAACAGTGTCAGATCAAAGTTGGATCAGAGTCTGAACAGTGTCGGATCAGAGTCGGATCTGAGTCTGAACAGTGTCGGATCAGAGTCGGATCTGAGTCTGAACAGTGTCGGATCAGAGTCCGGGATCTAGTCTGAAGAAGTCAATGGGATCTGAGTCGGGTCTGAGTCTGGGCAATTAATGGGATCAAATTAGGATCCAGAGTCTGAACAGTCTTGAATCAGGAGTCTTATCAGAATCAATCTGAGTCTGAACAATGTTGGACAGAGTCAGATCTGAGTCTGAACAGTGTTGGATCAAAGTCTGAACAGTGTCGAATCTGAGTCTGAAGAGTCTCAGATCAGAGTCTGAACAGTATCGGATCAGACTCGAATCTAAGTCTGAACAGTGTCGGATCTGAGTCAGACCTGAGTCTGAACAGTGTCAGATTAGAATCGGATCAGAGTCTGAACAGTGTTGGAGACGAGTCTGATTAATGTGGATCCAGAGTCTGAACGGTGTGGGATAAGGTAGGGATCAGAGTCTGAACAGTGTCGAGATCGAGTCTGAACAGTGTCAGATTGAAGTAGGATCAAGAGTCTGAACAGTGTTGGATCGGTCTGAACAGTGTCGGATCAGAGTAGGATGAGAATCTGAACGGTGTTGGATCGAGTCTGAACGAATAGGAATCAAGTCGGGACCTGAGAGTCTGAACAATTAGCCGGGATCAGAGTGGGATCTGAATCATGCAGTGTTAGATAGAGTCCAGACAGTGTTGGATCTGGAGTCTGATCTGAGTCAGACAGTCCTCTGATCAGAGTCTGACCAGTCTCAGATATGAGTCGGAGCTTAGATATGGGATCTGAGTCTGAACAGAGACTAAAGAGTGTGGATCAGAGTTTGAACAGTGTTGGATCTGAGTCTGAACAGTGTCAGATCAGAGTCAGATCTGTGAGTCTGGGCAGTGTTGGATCAGAGTCTGAACAGTGTCGAGGATCAAAGTAGAGGATCAGAATCTGAACAGTGTTGGATGGTCCTGAACAGTGTGGATCAGAGTCGGATCTGAAGGTCTGAACAGTGTCCGGATCAGAGTCGGATCTAGTCTGAACAGTGTCGGATCAGAGTCGGATCCGAATCTGCTCAGTGTCGAATCGAGTCCTGAACGGTATTTGGATCAGAGTCTGAACCGTGTCGGATCTGAGTCTGAACAGTCTCAGATCAGAGTCTGAACAGTTTCGGATCAGACTCGGATCTGAGTCTGAACAGTGTCAGATCAAAGTTGGATCAGAGTCTGAACAGTGGGTCAGAGTCTGAACAGTCAACTCGGATCGGGAGTAGGATTTCAGTACCTTGAACGGTGCCGAATCAGAGTCGGGTCTGAGTCTGAACAGTGTCGGATCAGAGTCGGATCTGAGTCTGAACAGTGTCGGATCAGAGTCGGATCACCAGTCTGAACACAGTGTCAGATCAGAGTGGGATCTGAGTCTGAACAGTGTCGGGATCAAGGTCAGGTCTGAGTCTGAACAGTGTGGGATCAGGTAGGATCAAGAGTCTGAACAGTCTTGGGTCAGAGTCTTATCAGAATCAATCTGAGTCTGAACAATGTTGGACCAGAGTCAGATCTGATCTGAACAGTGTTGGATAAAGTCACAGACAGTGTAAGATCTGGAGTCTGAAGAGTCTCCAGATCAGAGTCTGAACTGATGTCGGATCAGACTAGAATCTAAGTCCTGAACAGTGTCGGATCTGAGTCAGACCTGAGTCTGAACAGTGTCAGATTAGAATCGGATCAGAGTCTGAACAGTGTTGGAACTGAGTCTGAACAGTATGGGATCAGAGTCTGAACAGTGTCGGATAAAGTAGGATCAGAGTCTGAACAGTGTCGGATGGAGTCTGAACAGTGTCGAGATCAGAGTGGGATCAGAGTCTGAACAGTGTTGGATCAGAGTCCTGAGCAGTGTCGGATCAGAGGAAGTAGGATGAGTCCTGAACAGTGTTGGATCAGAGTCTGAACAATTAATGGATCCAGAGTTGGATCTGAGTCTGAACAGTGTCGGATCAGAGTGGGATCGAATCCTGTACGATCAATAGAATCAGGAGTCTGAACAGTGTTGGATCTGAGTCTGATCTGGTCTAGGCTGATCTCTGATCGAGTCTGACCAGTCTCAGATATGAGTCTGAACAGTGTGGGATCTGGTCTGAACAGAGACTTCAAAGTCGCCGGATCAGGTTTGAACAGTGTTGGGATCACAGTCTGAACAGTGTCAGATCAGAGTCAGATCTGAGTCTGAACAGTGTTGGATCAGAGTCTGAACAGTGTCGGATCAGAGTAGGATCAGAATCTGAGCAGTGTTGGATGGTCTGAACAGTGTGGGATCAGAGTCGGATCTGAGTCTGAACAGTGTCGGATCTGAGTCTGAACAGTGTCGGATCAGAGTCGGATCCGAATCTGTATAGTGTCGAATCAGAGTCTGAACAGTGTTGGATCTGAGTCTGAGCCGTGTCGGATCTGAGTCTGAACAGTCTCAGATCAGAGTCTGAATTTAATGTCGGATGAGCTTAGTCTGAGTGAACAGTGTCAGGTCAAAAGTTGGATCAGAAGTCTGAACAGTGCGGGATCCAGAGTCTGAACAGTCTCCAGCCGGATGAGGTAAGTTTCAGTCTGAACAATTAATAGAATCCAGAGTGGGATCTGTGTCTGAATATTTAGGATCAGAGTGGGATCTGAGTCTGAAAAGTAGCCTGAACAGTGTCGAAACAGGGTCTGAACAGAGACTGAAGCTTGTCGGATAGGAGTCTGAACAGTGTCGAATCAGAGTCTGAACAGTGTCGGATCAGAGTCGGATTTGAGTCTGAACAGTGTCGGATCAGAGTCGGATCTGAGTCTGAACAGTGTCGAATCCAAGTGGTCAGAGTCTAATTCAAGTGTCGGATCAGAGTCAGGTCTGAGTCTGAACAGTGTCGGATCAGAGTAGGATCCAAGTCTGAACAGTCTTGGATCAGGTCTGCTCTACCAATCCAATCTGAGTCTGAACAATGTTGGATAGAATTCTGAACACTGCTCCGAGATCTAGTCTAGACAGTCTCAGGTAGAGTCTGAACAATGTCGGATCAGACTGAATCTAAGTCTGAACAGTCTTGGATACAGTCCAGACCTGAGTCCAGACAGTGTCAGATTAGAATCGGATCGGAAGTCTGAACAGTGTTGGAACTGAGTCTGAACAGTACTCGGGATCAGGTCTGAACAGTGTCCGGATAAAGTAGGATCAGAGTCTGAGCGGTATGGGATGGTCTAGACAGTGTCAGATCAGTAGGATCAAGAGTCTGAACAGTGTTGGATCAGTCTGAACAGTGTCGGGATCAGAGTAGGATGAGAATCTGAACAGTGTTGGATCGGAGTCTGAACAATTAATAGGATGTAGAGTGGGATCTGAGTCTGAACAGTGTCGGATCAGAGTGGGATCCAGTCTGTAAATATGGATCGTCTGAACAGTGTTGAATCCTGAGTCTGATCAGAGTCTATTGATCTCAGATATAGTCTGAACAAATGTCAGGATCTGGATCTGAACAGAGACTAAGGATGTGGGATCAGAGTTTGAACAGTGTTGGATCACAGTCTGAACAGTGTCAGATCAGGGGTCAGATGGAGTCTTGAACAGCCCGTTGGATCAGAGTCTGAACATTGTCAGATCGGAGTCTAGACAGTGCTCGAATCAGGAGTTGGATCTGGAGTCTGAGCAATCATCAGCGGATCAGAGGCCGGCATGGTGTTGGATCAGGCTAGGATCAGAGTCTGAACCCATTATCAGATTTGAGTCTGAACAGTGTCGGATCTGAGTCTGAACATTGTCGGATCAGAGTCTGAACGGTCTCGGATTTGAGTCGGATCAGAGTCGCAGCTCGCCGGCGCACCAGAGCGAGTTCGGGGTGGTGGTATTATTGACAATGATGTGTGTGTGTGTGAGGTGATAAGATGATGGACCTACTTGTGAGTTTCGTGCTCATCACTTCCATGAGCAGGATGGTCAGCAGTCTGCTCGCAGGCGGCATCTCCTCCTCCTCACGAGGCGCGGGGCTCCGTCCTCTCTCTCCTCCGGGCTCCTCTCCTCCTCTCTTTCTCTCTCTCGCTCTACTCCCTCTCTGCTCTGCTCACTGCCATGCTCCTACAACTTCCTCTATCTCTCTCTCTGTCCGTCAGCAGGTGCTCGAGAGCATCATGTTGGCTCATCTCGCGCTCCTGTACTGTGTGTGTGTGTGTGTCCCGGAATGCCGCGCGCATCAGAGAGCGCAGCAGGAATGGCTGCGAGGCACTCGAGGGCAGAGATGGCCCCGCGCGCGCGTGGGGGGAAGCGGGGGGGGTTGTGCTGGGGAAAGGGGAGGGTGGAGCGCGCGCTCGCGCCGGTGGGCCCCGGGGCCTCGACACCAGTCCGACCAGTCCGGAGGAATTGGGGTCAGCACTTCGGGAGCGCGTGGCGTTTCCGTTTCCCGCGACAACAGATATGAGAAACAATATCGGATACGCAACACATCCGCTGATACACTACAACACACCTGCTGATACGCCACAACGCTGATGCTCACAACACACTTGCTGATACAACACACTTACTGATACATCACAACACGTCCACTGATGCACCACCAACACCACTGATACACCCTTTACACTGCCTCATACACACAACACACCTACTGATACACCACAACACACCTACTGATACACCACAACACACCCACAGATACAGCACAACACACCTACTGATCGCTTCGCGCTTTTCTGAATACGCCCAACAACACACCCACTGATTTTACAACACACACCTACTGATACACAACACACACCTACTGATATAGTACAAACACACCTACTGATACACCACACAGCACATCCACCAATACACCATACACCCACTAATACTACAACACACCCAATGGTACATCACAACACCCCTTTCTAAACACAACACACTGGTACACCACAACACACCACTGGTACACCTAACACATACAGATACACACAACACACCCACAGATACACCACAGCACCTACAGTACAACTTCCACACACCCACAGATACCCCAACACACCCCACTGATCACATACAACACACACCTATAAATCGCCCAACAACACACACCCACTGATTTACCTAACACAGTACACCCACATACCTACTGGTACAGTAAAACACACCTCTTGATACAGCACAACACACCCACTGATACACCACAACACACCCTAATACACCTAACCACCCACTAATACACCACAACATACCCACTTTCAAATTTTACAACACACCCACTATTACACAACACACCCTGATATATCTTAACACACCCACACTGTTACACCACCAACACACCTGTGATCGCCAACAACACACCCACTATTACACACCACAACACACCCCACTAATGCACCACAACACACCCACTATTACACAACACACCCTTAATTTTACCACAACACACCACTGATATGTCATAACACACCCACTGATACACCACAACACACCTACTGATATGCAAAAATGCACCCACTGATTTACCACAACATACCTACAGATATACCACCACACACCCACTGATACACCACAGCACACCCACTAATACACAACACACCCACTGGTGCACCACAACACACCCACTGATACACACAACACACCTACAGATACACCACAACACACCCACGATACAGCTGTACACCTACTGATACACCTACAACACACCACAGATACACACCACAACACACCCACGAGAATACAGCACAACACCTCCAGATCGCAACAACACACCCGCGAGTTTACCTGACACAGTACACCACAGCAAACCTACTGATACAGTACAACACACCTACTGATACAGCACAACACCCTGATACCCACAACACACCACTAATACGCCACAACACAACCACTGGTACACAACACACCCATAATACACACTTTACCCAGTGGTACACACAACACACCCCTTATATGTCACGCTTACCACCCACTGATACACACAGCACACACTAATGAGCGCAACAACACACACCAACTGATTTACCTAGCCACACCTACTGAATGTACCACAACACACCCACTGATACACCACAGCACCTTCGATGCACAACACACCTACTGATACCACAACACACCTGCTGATATGCCACAACACATTTGCTGATACACAACATCCCGCGATATGCCACTTACACCTGCTGATACACACCCACAACACACACCTACTGATGCACCTAACACACCTACTGATACCAGCACAACACACCCCACTGATACACCCACACAACACATCCCACCAATACACCTAGCACACCCACTAATACACCACAAGACACCCACTAAAACACAACACACACCCACACACACCCACAACACACCCCACTGATACACACCACAACACACCTGCGATACACAACACACACAGATACACCACAACACACCTATGATACACCACAACACACCCACAGATACAGCACAACACACCCACTGATACACCACAACACACCCACTAATACACCACAACACAACCACTGGTACACCACAACACACCCACTAATACACAACACACCCAGTGGTACACCACAACACACCCACTTATATATCATAACACACCCACTGATACACCACAACACACCTACTGATACAGCACAACACACCTACAGATGTGCTACACCACACCTACAGATACACCACAACACACCTACTGATACACCACAACACACCCACAGATACACCACAACACACCCACAGATACAGCACAACACACCTCCAGATACGCAACAACACACCCACTGATTTACCACAACACAGTACACCACAGCAAACCTACTGATACAGTACAACACACCTACTGATACAGCACAACACACCCACTGATACACCACAACACACCCACTAATACACCACAACACAACCACTGGTACACCACAACACACCCACTAATACACAACACACCCAGTGGTACACCACAACACACCCACTTATATATCATAACACACCCACTGATACACCACAACACACCTACTGATACGCAACAACACACCAACTGATTTACCACAACACACCTACAGATATACCACAACACACCCACTGATACACCACAGCACACCTACTGATACACAACACACCTACTGATACACCACAACACACCTACTGATATGCCACAACACATTTATTGATATGCCACAACACACCTACTGATATGCCACAACACACCCACTGCTACACCTCAACACACCCACTGATACACCACAACACACAGATACACCACAGCACACCTACAGATACACCATAACACACCTATAGATACTCCACAACACACCCACCGATACGCAACACACCCACTGATACACCACAACACACCCACTAATACACAACACACCCACTGATACATCACAGCACACCCACTGATACACAACACATCAACTGATACACCACAACACACACACTGATACACAGCACACTCACTGATACACCACTGACACACCCACTGATACACCACAACACACCTACTGATCCACCACAACACACCCACTGATACACAACACACCCACGGATACACCACAACACATCTACTCATACACCACAACACACGTACTGATACACCACAACACACCCACAGATACACCACAACACACCTACTGATACGCCACAACACATCCACTGATTTAACACAACACATCCACTGATATACCACAACACACCCACTGATACACCACAACACACCCATAGATACAGCACAACACACCTACTGATGCGCCACAACACACCTACAGATACGCAACAACACACCCACTGATTTACCACAACACGGTACACCACAGCACACCTACTGATACAGTACAATACACCTACTGATACAGTACAACACACCTACTGATACACCACAACACATCCACCAATACACCACAACACACCCACTAATACACCACAACACACCCAATGGTACATCACAACACACTCACTAAAACACAACACACCCACTGGTACACCACAACACACCCACTGATACACCACAACACACCTACTGATATGCCTCAACACATCCACTGATACACCACAACACACCCACTAATACAACACATCCACTGGTACACCACAACACACCCACTGACACACCACAACACACCCACTAATACACCACAACACACCCACTGATACACCACAACTCATCCACAGATACACCACAACACACCTACTGATATGCCTCAACACATCCACTGATACACCACAACACACCCACTAATACACCACAACACCTCCATGGGAACACCACAACACACCCACTGATACACTACAACACACCTACTGATATGCTACAACACATCCACTGATACTCCACAACACACCCACAGATACACAACACACCTACTGATACACCACAACACATCCACTGATTCTCCACAACACACCCACTGCTACACAACAACACACCCACTGATACACCACAACACACTTACAGATACACCACAACACACCTACAGATACACCATAACACACCTACAGATACACCATAACACACCTACAGATACACCACATCATACCCACTGATACACCACAACACATCACACCTACATATACACCACATCATATCCACTGATACACCACAACACACCCACTGATACACCACAACACACTCACTGATACATCACAACACACCCACTGATACACCACAACACACCTAATGATCTGCCACAACACACCCACTGATACAAAACACACCCACGGATACACCACAACACGTCTACTCATACACCACAACACACCTATTGATACACCAAAACACACCCACAGATACACCACAACACACCCACTGATACACCACAACACACCTACTGAGATGCCTCAACACATCCACTGATACACCACAACACACCCACTAATACACCACAACACACCCACTGGTACACCACAACACACCCACTGATACACCACAACACACCCACTAATACACCACAACACACCCACAGATACACCACAACACACCTACTGATACGCCACAACACGTCCAATGATACACCACAACATATCCACTGATACGCCACAACACACGTTCTGATACACCACAATACACCTGCTGTTACCCCACAACACAACTACTGATACGCTACACCACACCTACAGATACACCACAATACACCCACTGATACAGCACAACACACCTATAGATGTTCTACACCACACCTACAGATACACCACAACATACCTACAGATACACCACAACACAGCTACTGATACACCACTAGACCCCCCAGCTCCTTTACTTAACCTGGAATTCCTCAGTGTTTTCTTTGATTGGCTAAAGGAGATTGAGACCCCATAGTGGCTGATATGTGGACCTTCTGATATCAGTGATCTGACCTTGGTTTGTTCTAAATAGAGCACTCAAAGAACCCTAAACATGAATGAAGGGTCCTTTGAAAAAGATTTGAGTAAACTGGGAATCCTTTGGAATTTCCTACGATTGGCTAAAGGAGATACTGGAATCGAGACCCCAAAGTGGCCGTTATGTGGACAGTCAAAAACCTGGATCTGATACTAGGTTTGTTCTAAATAGAACACTCAAAGAACTTTTTGCATGAATAAAGGTTTCTTTGAAAATTGATTTGAGTAAACTGAGAATTCCTTGGAATTTATTTTGATTGGCTAATGGAGCAAGAGGAATTGAGACCCCAAAGTTGCCGATATCTGGGCCATCCAATAACAGAGGTCCTGACACTAAGTTGGTTCTAAATAGAACCATGAACACTTAAATAATCCTTTACATGAATAAATGGTTCTTTGCAATGAATTTGAGTAAACTGGCAATTCCATGAAATTTCTTCAAATTAACTGGCTAAGAAAGAGAGGAATTGATTGACGGAACCTGATGCAAAATTGTGAAGTTGGACCTCAATGAGCATCAGTGAGCCATGGACCCCATTATGCTTCCTTGGAGCACTTTTGGTATGTTCTGTCCACTGTATACTCGGAACACAATAGACCTGTCTGATGTTAAAGTTGTGGTCTTTGGCATCAATCAGACCTTTTAAAAATGTGACAAGTGTATAAAGCAGGACCAGACCTTCTTCTTCCATCACTCAAAGTTTCAGTTCTGATGCTCATTCTTCCATTGTAGGAGATGCTCAACAGGGGTCAGCATGGGCAGTGCAGCACTGGAAACAGCGTGAGGTGCTAGACTGTGTGTTGTAACACATTCCTCCCATGACTGTCAAACCTTTATGTTGTAGAAAGTCTGTCTGTTCTGCCTAGATGAATCACTGAGCGTCAGGAACCTCACACCATGTTGCAATTTAGTGGTCTGTCCAGTCCGATCCCAGACCTTCACATGCAGTACTGTTACCACATCATCAACACTATTACTTTCATCTGGGAGGGGTCTGAAAGTCCAAAGTGATATAAACATAAACACGTCTTATTCCTGTATGTGTGTGTATTTTATATATGCTCATGAACTCAAAGCTTGAAGTGGTCCAGATGAGTCTAGAATATTTTTAGTAGGAAAACCATGTCAGCTCCATGGTGGATTAACTTGGCACCAATTATGGAAGTGAAACGAAGTCAATCTGTCAGCCTAGAAATCCTTTCCAGCATTCGTTGGGTTTTAGGAATGTTTCAATCCAACACTAAAAGTGTGCGAATGTTTTGTACAGCATGAGACATTTGACCTAGTTTCTCCTTCCTATTATATTCAATACATCAGCACTGTCCGTGGTGCTGAAACCCACACATCAGATCTCCATTAACCCAGATCAGTTATTTGGGGTTGTTAGCTATAGAGGTCAATGGAGCTCGTCCACAGTTCGGTTCCAGCTTGATCCTCACAGAATGTGTTTTCATGATTCAGATATGTTTTTTTTAAGGCCATTTCTTCCTAGAGCTACAAATGCCCATCATCCTGGATTCCTCTCTCTCTGGCATGACATTGATCTTTGAGACATAATTGGATGGATGGATGGATGGATGGATGGATGGATGGATGGATGGATGGATGGATGGATGGATGGATGGATGGATGGATGGATGGATGGATATAAAATATAAAGAGTGATAAGAAGATGATAATACTTCAAATATACTATGCAAAGAGTCAGATTTCAGCACAAAGCTGGTTCTGTCTCACCTACTGTTGCTTGATTTTACTTGAAACTTGAAATTGGTTCAAAAGTTGGAATCAACCAGAAAAGTCTTTTAATCTTGGTTCAGTTGATTCGGATAAAGCCCACCTCTTTAGGGTACTGGAGGGTTCTTGGGGGATGCCTGTTGTGTTCCAGGTAGATGCTATGGACTCTATGGTGATTACTATGGTGTTAGTTAACACTTGGAGGTGATTCCAAACCACTGTTCAGTTCATCCAGACTGAGATCACTTCTTTAGGTTGGACCAAATTTTTGTTCTTTGTTCTGGACTATGATCCATGGCAATTTTCACACCTGCAATTTTGATTTGGACCAAACTGAAAAGACTGAGAGCCTGGATCAAAGTCTGGTGTGAAAGAATCCTTTAGGTATTACTAGGTGATTACTATGATATCTCCTCTGGTTGTTTGCTGGTTGCTAGGGGATTTCTGGGACGTTCCAGATGTATTCATTTGTGGTTACTAAGGTATGGGAGGTGATTGTTAAAGTATTTTTAGGTAGTAACCATGGTGTCTTGTCTGGTTGTTTGGAGGTTGCTAGGGTATTTCAGGTTAGTGCAGAAAAACATTTTGGATTCCAGTGCAGTTTATTGCTTTTTACTCTTTCAACATCAGGTTGTTCTTCATTTGTTACAGAAAAGGATAGAGGTGCTGGCCAGTGTGAAACAGCTCTACTCCAAAATCATCTCTAGCATTACCTGCTGTTCAGTGACCTTTTGTTTATATAACACCTGTGTTCCACATCATCTCCAAAGCAACACATTCTTCCACAGCCCCGAAAGTTCTAAGTCCATTGCCAAAAAAAATAATTTGACAAACTAGAACATCTTTAAAATTAACAACACACTGAACTGTGCAAATCAACAACAGCAAACCACCAGTTGGAATGGCCAAGTTACACAACCGAACAGGTTGTTACATTATAATTACAGCACATAAAACACTGTTATGAGCAAATGTATCTTTCTTTCTTGTGCACTGAAACATCCATGTTTTCACAACTCTAGAGTGGCTCAACTGTCTAACTGCCTGATACCTCAGTTCAGTGTGTGTGTGTGTGTGTGTGTGTATGTGTTTGAGCAGCTGGGTTCTTCAGTTCCTCCTGGGATTAGTGCTGATGGACACTGATGGACCATGAGTTTCTTAAAATAAGAAAGCTCTTATTTTAGGGTTGCCTGTGTAAGAGAGATGCAGATACAGAGTGTGCTTTGTGGGTAGAGAGAGTGAGTGTGTGTGTGTGTGTGTGTGTGTGTGTGTGTGTGTGTGTGTGTGTGTGTGTGTGTGTGTGTGTGTCTGTGTGTGTCTTTAGTCCATAAAGAGAATCACATTTGATCTGTTTCCTCAGGCTGCTTTATGTCCGTTGACCATTGTCAAATTACAGCGCATGCGCATGTTTGTAAAACAGAGAGAGAGAGAGAGAGAGAGAGAGAGAGAGAGAGACAGTGTAATGGGTCGGTTGTATGTGTGCATGCCATGCTCTAATTCCCACAAAATGGGAAGGTGTAGGCAATGCCAGCTGTTCATGTTTCTCTTTATTTCTCTCTCTCTCTCTCTCTCTCTCTCTCTCTCTCTCTCTCTCTCTCTCTCTCTCTCCATGCGAACTCCACTCTCTCCACTCTTCATTGTTAATTGATGGAATGAGTTAATAGCAGGGGGAGTTCTCCACAGCCCATCCCATCTGGCCACAAACGTGGCTGATATCTAGCTGAATATAGGTCCTCATGTCAGGTGACCAAAATTTTATAATATTAATAGCAAAATGCAACAGTGTACAATGATATTTTAGCAGTTTTGAGCATTAAAATGCTAACCTAACATTGTTGTTTAACAAATATTTGATTTCCAACAAAAATTCTAAATCTGTCCAATGTAGGAGGCTGATGTCAAGCCAGTGTTTGGTTTTTATTTTCAACTAAGAGACAATATCTGTCCAATGTTGGAGGCTTTTGACTGATATTGGACTTTGTTTCCCAATCATAATTCAACTTCTCTTCAACATGAAATGTTTATATCAAGCCAAGTGCTGTTAACAGGATGGATCTCTATTCCCTCATTAGTAGTGCACTATATAGGGATAGACTATTTTGTTTACTAAGTATTCTAAAAACACAGATGAATTCAGACACTTCCTCATCAGCAACACGTTTCAGCCCCGGTTTAATAAACAAAAATGTGTGTGAGTCATGTTTAAATTCCGTCTCACACACACACACGCACACACACACACACACACACACACACATAGAATAATCCTTGATTATGTTTCTTACAAACATAATCCTTCCATTAATGAACTAATGTTATGGGTTAACAGTTGATCTTCACAGTGTCCAGTGACTCACAGTTGTGTTCTGGTCCATATTCAGCTCATGTAGAGATCTATGATATTTACTATAAATTACTAGTGAATTGTGGAAGATTATAGTAACACTTTATGATTTGGACACTCAGAGGAAAATGGCTGACGTATTATTTTCAACTAAAATTCCAGATTTGTCCAATGCTAGACACTTATATCGAGTCGACTTTGGGTTTTGATACATATCTGAATTTCAACATCTGTTCAATGTTGAGTCCAACACTTGGCAATGCATCTACAGACCATTTGCTACACTTTAGAACAGCAAAGACATTATTATTATTATTATTATTATTATTATTATTATTATTATTATTATTATTATTATTAACAATAATAATAATGATAATAATAATAATAATAATGATATAATAATATAATAATAATAATAATTATAATAATAATAATAATTATAATAATAATAATATATATGGATATGCTGACTTTCATGGAACCTAAAATGGTTCTTCTAGCTGGCTATATTATAGAGGTTACTGTGCTGTCTGTTGATTGTTGCTGTGGTACAGGTGGTTTCTAGGCTGTTGTAATATGCTTGCTATGGATATGTCTTGTTGTGTAGTTTGTTTCTGTAGTGCACCCCTGAATATATTGTCACATGATCTATCTGTTAGTCTGTCTGTCTCTTTTTCTCTGCACTCAGTCTGGTACTAATGACCCCTACAGACAGCATGCAGGGAGAAAGCCTTTTATTCCACCCAGAACTGGCCACACACACACCCACACACACACACACACACACACACACACACACACACACACACACACACACACACACACACACACACACACACACACACAGATGCAACTCTTTCCCTCAAATAGTCCATGGAAAATGGGCAGAAAGTCAGAAAGGACACAGCTCTGAAAGCTGGTAACATCACACCCCCTGCTGCCTCAAGGCACTAACATCACATACACACACACACACACACACAAACACACACACACAGGCCCTACATTAACTCCACTTCAGCAGCTGGCAACAGCCTTACACATGCATGCCCCACCCCCACTGGTTATCATGGTGCAATACCTAAAACATCTAACAGTGTGGAGCTATTAAATAAATCTCTGATAGATGTACCGCTGAGGGAGGCGAGCAGCACCCACATACAAGTGCTTTTTACAATGCATGCATTTGGTCAGTGAATTTCCGGGGCTGCTAAACCTGTTACATAAAGGCCTGAAAGACTGATTAATCTAAGTCCAGATCCAGAAAGGAGAGTGTCTGACCACTGTCCACCCATTAGTGACAAGGGCATTTTCACACCTGTATGTTTAGGTCCAAATAAATGTATTCATTTGGGCAGGTGTGAACACAACTTCACCGACATCCTTTAGAGAAGGAGGTCAGTGTGTGGTCGTAAATGAACTCAGAACAGTTAACTTGTAACGAGAACATAATCTGACCTCAGTCTGATCCAACCATCAGGTTTATTTCACAAAGTTTGAACTTGCATTGTCCATGTTAATCTGCACAGTAATGTGCTCTAGTCCAGAACAGAGGACTTTCTTTTCTTACTTTCTTGGACCCACCCCAAACAACAACAAGAGAGAATGTTCTCATGTGGTTTCTTGTGATGCATTTTGGTGCACTTACATTTTTCCGAATCACTGGGGAAAACGCCCCAAGCTTAGAAACCAGTTAACTCCTTCAGTCTAAAGCAAACAAACTACGGGTGTGAAAATGCCCATAAAAATGTTGTCAGAAAAAAAGGTTGAGTCAAAATAACATCAAGACTAAGAAATGGCCAAGACTAAATAATGTTTGATGTCTAAACTAATTACCATCAACACCAAGGTACAACAGCGGCTAGAACAAGACTCAACAACATTGACAGAGACAAAATAAAGAGTCAACATACATAATCTGGAAAGTGTTCACAGTGCTTCTCTTTGTGCACAATTTGTTATTTTACAGCCTTATTCCAAAATGATTCAATAATTTTTGTCACGAACTACACTACCCAGAATGCCATTTGTGACCCGATCCCATCTTCAGAGGGTCACAAGATCAGGTCACAATCACCGGAGTACTGACACCTGTGTTTCCCCTTCTATATACTGGTTTTCCCCAGGTATTAGCTCTTTGTTGCTATACACAGCATTCTATGTATTATTCTGGTTCTTGTGATTATCAACCCTTTTTCCTGTAAGACTATGTTGTTTGGATCTTCCTTGGATTTGTTTGCTCAGTATCTTTATTAAAGACACTGTGGACTTTATCTTTATTTATAGCCTCGCCTCCGTCCCTTCTTGATTATTTTTCCCCTCAAATTTCTACACACAATACCACACAATGACGAAGTGAAAAAAGTTTGTTTGAAGTCTTTGCAAATGTATTAAAAATAAAACACCAAAATATACCATGTAAATATGTATTCACAGTCTTTGC